>CM050164.1:294186231-294786231 GCA_027410445.1 Discoglossus pictus | reverse complement strand
ACTTGCAAACACTCACAATACAGAATTATGAAAATGAATGCCAATACTGTTCCAGTACATGTGGGTGGCCTGATATGTATACACTTATTGATTCCTGAGATCGATATAACCCTGAAATGACACATACAAATACATTTTATTTACTGCCGATTTGATAGTTTGAGACTGTTGAGAAATTAATTCTAATGTCTATCATCGCTTTCCCCATTATTTACAGTGCAGTATTATTATTTTTTTGTTTGCATTTTCAGTGCTACGGAGAGGTGTTTATAAGCCCCTTGCAAGTCCTCTCTAGCACTTGTAGGATTTTCTCCTTCATTTGCTGTTTACGGGGTGTGAAAACATTTGCGGCCTTGGGGAATTGGAGCAATTGAATAGTGATTTGCGATTTTAGCCATCGTAACTCTTGCGGAATTGAAAGATTCAATAGGCTGTAAGTTCCAGGTTTAACCATCGCAGAGTTTTTAAGGCCATAACCGGTAAATTGTTTGGAGCCCGTTAAATTACGCTAATTGAATAGCAAATTAACTTACGGCCTCCAGTAACTTGCGATTGCTCAATTAAATTGGGCTCATTGTTTGCAAAGAAATATAATCTTAACCAGTATAAACCAAGACTGTATATTATTGTGACTATGCACAATCATACAATTTTAACTTCATGTGTTATACAAGCAGAGCTCTGAATGACGAAGGTAGACATAATTTGATCATTCACAACTCCTCAACAAACCATTCAAATATTTATTTAAAGCTAAGATGTCTCATTTGTTCTTTGTTATTGCACATGCATTGTGTAGGTGTGCATCACACAATTGCTATTAAATATTTGTTTAGCAAGATTTATGGAAAACATGAAACATAATTTGGTGCCATGTTAACATTGTTCTGCTTTCCATATTTCCCCTAAACTTTTCATGCAAAATGTGTCATTCTCTAGCCTAAAAAGGGATTACTGTCAAGACTAACCTTTAAAGTATCTGTACTTATAAATAGCTAGTGCTGGCAGTGGCTTTTATCAGTATTTCTATGTGGACGTCAGTGAGAGTTCTCACTATTAACACCCTCCTGTGCTAAAGTAGTTAAAGTGGTGGCGGTGACACATTAAAGTTTACACCCTGATGCCTTACATAAGAACTGTCAGTACTGAGTGGTCTGTCCATAAGATCCTGGAAAGAGTCAGTGGAAAGTACAATGAGCATTTAAGCAAACAGCAAATTGTTAGCTTTTTGGGAAATGTTAGCTTCAATAATATTCAAACTTAAAAAATAGGAACATAGAAACATGACCTTTCAGCAGTTGATGTTAATATAAATTTTCATTTGACAGTGAGACATGCAAACAGCTCAGTGGTGTATTCCTGCCTAGACAATAAGTCCCAGGCCTGGGGTAGCTTATTTTTATGGAAAATACAAATTTCCATGGAACAGAGAATTCATATGCACAGATATGTTTATATACAATAACATTTCTGACTGCATAAATGTATATATAAATAAACATACGGTACATAAATATGCAAGCTGTAGTTATTACCCAAAAAAAGTTACACCAAAAGATTAGCAATTGTGGTGACTCACTTTCCTCAATGCAATGTTTTTGAGCTAGTCACACTTTATTTCTGAAAATACTCCAACTTTTCTGAAGTTTTGGTCACCACTGGTAAATATATCATTTATCATTGCTTATGAGCATGCCCATTATCACAACATATGTTATATTGGTGTGGGTTGCCTATATACATTTACACAGGTTACAATTCTTGAAGACAGAGGGCCCTATTCAATTGCAATTTGCTACAGTCACAGAGCGATTCAATTGATCAAGCCCGCAGCTACCTGGCCGAAAGCCTAAACCGTAAACCATGCAACCGTAAGTAGGCTTTCAGAGCATGATTATGATCAATTAAGCAAGGTCGTAACTACCGATTTTAGAAACAGCCAATAGTAAATGAGATCTTCATCATGACGTCAGTAAAACATGGAGGTTTAACGCCAATCAATTAGCGTTTAAAAGTCTGATATGCAATCAGACTCGCAATCCGGTAATGTACAAAATAATAAAAAGGAATGACGATACAGTTCTAGTCCATGTGGGTGGCCTGATATGTATAAACTCCTTGAGACCCAAGATTGATATTACACAGAAATAAAATGTAAAAAAAACATTTTTCTTAGCAGATTTGCGAGCATAAGACTATTGTGTCATTAATTCTAATGTCTTCCATCGATTTCCCCGTCTTTTAAAGTGCTGTATTGTTTATTTATTTGCATTTGCAGTGCTACTATCAGGTTTTTAACCCCCTTGTGAGTCCTATCTGGTACTTGTAGGATTTTCTTCTACATTTGCGATTTAGGGGTTCGAAAACATCTGCAGGCTTGAGGAATTGTAGCAATTGAATAGCGATCATTCCGGATCATTTTGTGATTGTCCCATTTACTGGCTTGAAAGATCAAAGGCTTAGCTGGGTCTGAGTTATGATTTTGACAACCACAGGGATTTTAAGCCTTTAACCCGCAAATCATTTGAGGGTAGCTAAAAGACTGGGGCATATATCAAACTCCAAAAAAACTCCAATAATTTAACAAGTGTTCAACCCCTCTCCCTCCTTTTACATATCTCTCTCAACTGTTTAGTAGATAACAAATGCTCTCCGGCTTCAAGCTTTCAGGAAGTAAGACAAAATCAAATTTTGCATTAAATAAATTATTTTTCAAAAATTAAGGTTTTCTCTAAATTGGTTTTACCTTCATGGCTTACATAGTTGATAATGTTATTAGTTTGTTTATATTTTTTCTTAAAGGTCCTTTAACTAAGGTTAAATGTAAAATATAATGATTGTGAAAATATTATGTCTTTTATATGCTATTAATAAAAAGGTTTTATTGTTCCACAGGTCTTTTGCAAGTCTTTGCCAAGCAGCATGTTCTTTTTGGAGAAAATAGCCTTTTCTTCTCTCTGCCCTTCTACGAAAGCCGTACTTGTTCAGTTTTTCTCTAATGATCTTTTAAACAAAGCTTCTGACTGTTGGCTGTTTTTTTTTAAATATATATTGACAAAGTAAAATTTGTGAGTGCCATTTATCACACAGGGTTAGATTTACAAACTAGTAAGGTTATGATGAAGGTCAGATATATCTTTATGTAAATCAATAAAATTAAAAGAGGGTTTACTTTTTACACCACTGTATAGTCAACTGGCAGAAATATAGGCTCACATACACACATGCATTGGAAAAACTGCATCCTTCAAGTAAACTCTCCTTGTAGACTGTATTTACCAATATAAATCTCCTACAATGTTCTCCATATGTGCATGTGTATACATAGACAGCCCACATGCCGTCTTTGTAACTGATAAACAGGACATTGTTATTCATTCCAAGCAAAATGTCTCCTGATATTTTGAGTTAAGTTAAAAAAACACTGAATGCCTGATCTTTTTAACCATTTATGTAAAGGAGCTTGATGTAAGACTTTTTCTGAAGATGCCTTCTAATATGGCTGTTTTTCTGTTGTGGTCTGCTACTGGTTTCTCATTATCCACAAACATCTATTCAACAATGAATTTCCTACGTGTTTAAGTGTGGATTGTTGTTGGCAAAGAAAAGTGCTCTATTACAGGATGAATATTTCAAATATTCACCCCTCGCCCTGAATGATCTTGTTAAATTACTAAGGGTGGTCAGGTCTTTCTATCCATCTGTCAGAAGTCATAATTTGCTATTAAAATAGAGATTAAATAATAATAGCCTTTAACAAGGAGTTGCTGTAGAAAAGGAATACACTTTTAGTAAAATAATAATGGCTTTATAAACTTAGTTAAATCATGTTGTGATGTTGCTACTGTTACTCAAACATAGCAACTTACTGAGGTGCTTAATCAAGGGGAGTTTTACCTGAAGTTTATTACACACAACATGAAGACAGATGCATGGAGGTTTTCAGGGGCTGATAATGGATCTAAATAGCTTTTTCCTATTAATTTTGATTTTCAATAGAAGACAACCCTAACAGCCATAGCGCCTTATTCAATTGAGCAATTGTTGGTTACTGGAGCCTGTACTGTAGCCCGTAAACTAATTTTCTATTCAATTGGTGTCTTTTAGCTACCCGCAAATGATTTGCAGGTTATAGACTGAAAACATCTGATTGTAGCACTGTAAATGCAAATAAAATATCAATACTGCACTTTAAAAGATGGGTAAAGCGATGAAAGATATTAGAATTAATTGCACAACAGTCTCAAGCCGGCAAATCTGCAATATTTTTTTTTTAACGTTTCATTCTTGTGATATATCAATCTGGGGAATCAAGGAGTTAATACATATCAGGCCACCCACATGGATTAGAACATTTTCTTCATTCATTTGTATTATTTTGTACATTGTCAGATTGCGAGTCTGATCGCATATCATACTTCTAATTGATTGATGTTTAACCTCCATGTTTTACTGATGTCATGATGACGGTCTCATTTACAATTGGCTGTTTCTAAATCGGTAGTTACGGCCTTGCTTAATTAATCATGACCATGCCCTGAAATGCTACTTAAGGGTGCATGGTTTATGGTTTAGGCTTTTGTCCAGGTAGCGGCAAGCTTGATCAATTGAATCGCTCTGTGACTGTAGCAAATTTCAAGCCTGCAATTGAATAGGGCCCTTAGAGAACTAAATGGCAACCTCAGAGAACATTGTGGTAGCATCAGAAAAACCAATGGCAATGCCAGACAAACCAATGGCAACCTCAGAGAAAAAAATGGTAACCTCAGAGAAATCAATAGCAATCTCAGAGAAACCAATAGCAGCCCCATAGTGTACCCTGGTAGTCTGAGAGGAACCAATACTCACTTTTTTTGTGCTTTGGTCACTTAATTTTGGCGATCTACTGTGGTTACTTTCCCTTAGTGTGAGTTTCTCTGATTAATGAGTGGCCTATTTGCATGTACAGCTTTAAAGGGCCACTGACGTGTCATATTTATAGTTTTCTCTTTTGAAGACCATGACTTCATAATATGCTTAATCTTTTTTTACCATGTGTAAAATAAATAAAGACAGCATTATTATTATTATTATTATCTTTATTTATATCGCGCCAACATATTCCGTAGCGCTGTACAGGGGTTGAGTACATAGCAGAAAACAAATTAAACACCTTGTAAAGAATGTAGGGCCCTGTTTTCGAGCATAAAATCAAATGTACATAGAGCTTGTTTCCAAGGCCTGACACAAGATTGAAAACTCGCAAACTTACAATCTAAGGGTTTAGGTGTGATACAAGAGGGTGACAAATACAATTGAAAGCAATTGGTTCAGTAAAGTGGAGGGGTCTGTGTGTTGTACTGTAGATTGTGGGTGTGAGTGTTATTAAGCTGTGGAATGTTCAGTTGTACATGTTAAGGCTGAAGATGATAAGATTTTTTAAACAGGTGTGTTTTTAATAATTTCTTAAAGGTTTTGAGGCAGGAAGATAATCTAATGGAGCGGGGCAAGGAGTTCCAAATGGATGGGGAAGCACGAGAAAAGTCTTGAAGACGGGAGTGAGAGGAGGTGATGAGAGAGGAGGAAAGAAGAAGGTCGTTAGCAGAACGAAGGGGCCGGTTGGGAGAGTATTTTGAAACAAGCATTTCAGTTTTAACTATTTTATTGTAATTTTTTAATGACAACATACGTTTTTTCTTTGTTCCTAAAGTGATTACATATCAGGTAGGCAAGAGGGAACTGTAGATTCAGATAAGATCACTTGAACTGCTGAAAAGTGCTCTCTAAATAGTACATTTGATAAAAGAACTCTATCTAAGTCCCCATAGTACAACCATCACCCTCATCATCATCATCTAAAATCAAGATTGAATGCAGGTAGAGTATTTTTCAACACTCTCTAAATAGATATTTATTTAGCATCAGACATATCTATTTTAATAGCAATGATGTGTTTGTAAATGTATTTAATAATGATTTATATTGATACTTTATTAGCATAATTTATTGGTCTAACCACATGTAAATCATCTCTCAGTGAGAGCAGAGCTACACTAATAGCAAACATTTTTCATCTATTCTGGACAGAAACCATCATAACACAAAAAGGAGTGATTCAAAGTTATGCATCTTGGTATCTGCTTTGATTTATGTCTCTCAGCGCACAGCAACTGAGCACTCCTTCTGAAGTAGTGTCACTATGTGCTTGTTCATTCACCCAGGCAGAACACATAAATCATAACCAGGGAGGAAATGCCTTTAATCAACTCAAGAATTATGTGTAACTCACGTGATTGATTGTGATGTCAAACATACACTGTGTAAAGGTAAATTCGATGTTATTTAACATTTGGTGAATGTGTTATCTGATTATGTTATCATACAAATAATTATAATATTATGAACTTGATTGGTGTGCATATATCCTGAAAATCTGACTTGTTAATGTCACTGATATAATGCTGTGTCCATTAAATAGAAACTATGACTGCTGTCACGGACCTCTTTCCAGGGCCTGGATCCTGGTGCATTGAGCCACCATAGAGGACATACCGCCCCATTGAAAAATGGGTAGGGGAATTATATTGCCACATTGGAAAAGTGGGTAGATGGGTGGTGGGGTGAATAGCCCCAAAACATAGGGCCATAGTGTACCACCATGCTTCATATAGTCTTATGGCATATGTCTTTGCCTTATCCTGTATACTATATGTAATTTCCCATGTTAAATCTGAGATTGCTGAGATTTCCAAGTTACCCTGTAGTCTATAGCAGGTGGCCATGGGAAGTAATAGCCCCTACCCCTGGATCATCCCAACTGCCTAAAACATTTGACCACAAAATGAGTGATCACAAAAAAGTCCTCACACTCTTAGAGCTTATATTTCAGACAGTGTTGACAATCCCAGCCCCTTTCACACATTGTGTAAATGCAATAGTACAAGTGAGCACTGGGCAGTGATTAAAGAGGCACCAACATTTATTCTATTATGCCATCTTAAACCGTGGCAGAATTAATTAAAGGCTCACTGTAGGTGAAATAGCCAACAGTAGTCTATGATCCAGCATCTCAGATCATCGTGCTATTTATTAACCGCTATTTCCCCCGTAACAGCTAGCCATAAGTGGATCATGGGGAGTTATTATGAATGGATTTTTTCATGTAAATGTTAAGGCATGTTTGTGTTACATTCTGGATACTGTGAAAAGCCAAGTTCTCTGAATTTACTAAACACAAATGTTGCTTTTATCTATCTGTGATGATATATAGCATTGCATGATTCAACCCCACAATAGCAGTATATTTTATAGCTAAAAGAAATCATATTATCAATTTTCAGTTATTAACATAAAACATAAGCTGCTTAATATAACAGAAACATTCTCAAGCTTAAGATTTTATTATTATTATGAACACCGCCTACTTTTGACATGAGCTGGCTTGATGGGTGACATGTAAACATTCATCAAACATATTAACCATTCAGTGGCGTAGCTGGAGCTTTTGCCAGCTGGGGCTGTCCCTGGGTTTGCCGCCCCTCTCAGTGCAAAAAAAGAAATTTTGTCACATGTCAGTGGCAGAGCTACTGAATAGAGGGCCCTGTTGCCAACATTATATTTATATAGTGGGGGAAAAATGTATTTGATCCCATGCTGATTTTGAATATTTGTCCACTGACAAATAAATGATCAGTCTATAATTTTAACGGTAGGTGTATATTAACAATTTAAAAAAATAAATAAAAAAGAATAAAAAAAAAAAAGAATAACGCAAGTAAAAAAGTTATAAATTGACTTACAGGTCAGTGAGGGAAATAAGTATTTGATCCGCTACCAATCAGCAAGATTTCTTGCTCCCACGTGTTTTTTATACATGTAACAAGCTGAGATTAGGAGCACTCTCATCTCGTTACCTGTATAAAAGACATCTGTCCACAAAAGCAATCAATCAATCAGATTCCAAACTCTCCAACATTACAATGCCAACATTACACATTTATTTATATTTACATATATTTCTGTTGGCATAATGTAATATATATATATATATATATATATATATATATACATATTTATATATATATATATATATATATATATTTATATATATATATATATATATATATATATATATATATATACATAAAGTAAACCGTTATCAATCTTCTTCCTCTTTATCTCTACTCCTCCTCTCCCTATCTATCCTCACCTTTCCTACCGCTTCTCTCTCAAACTCCACTCTCTTCCTCCCTTCGCTATCTTGTACCTTTTCCTCTTTCCCTCTCTCTCTTCCTCTCTCCCCCACCCTTGTCTCTCCCCTATCTTCACCCACAACCCTTGTCTCTCCTCTTCCCCTACCATCCTTGTCTCTCACCTGTCTCTCCCATTTCACCTCCGGTGCCATGTACAGCAGCTTTCCTCCTGTTTGCTCCTCCTCTCCTGGGTTAAAGGATTTAAGAAAAGAGAGCAGGAGGGCCAGAGAGACAGAGGGTGCCTGACCGAAGGGGCGAGAGTGCCACTGGAAGTGAGTGGGATGAGTAAAACGTGGGATTTATCCAACATTTAAAAGGGGATGATCAATGGCTTTCTGACCAAGGGTGGCAGTATTTCTCAATCAGAGCAGTTTGTGAAATGTTTGTGTGCCGTTGTGGTTAAAGTGTACCATCACTGGACAAACAGCATCATTGTGAATAAACGCTGTGGAAACTGCACAACCATTGATGTCAGAGGTGAACGGCAACTCTACAGTTGAGCAACTCACCATCCAAATGAATCAGGGAGCTACCAGATGTGTGTCTAAAACAACATTACAGCCAACCCTGTTGCCTATGGGGCTCCGAAGCAAACGGCTGGTTATTGCACCCATGCTGACGAGGGTTCATCATCAGAAATGGCTTCAGTTTGCACGCCAGTACCGAAATTGGGCCTCTTCTGATTGGCAAAGTGTTGCCTTCTCTGACGAGTCCTGTTTTCTGCTCCATCCACTGGACCGACGTTGGCATGTCATGTGTGAAACCTCCAAAAACAACTCTGCAACCACTGGTGGAAGAACACAAGCTGGTGGGGGCAGCGTTATGGTCTGGGGAATGTTTTTTTGGAATTGTCTGGGTCCACTCATACCTACAGAAGGCATTCTCAACCGACTGGGTTATCTATCTGTTAGGGAAATATTACCCTGCAGAAGAAAAGAACACAGCACACAAAGCATATGCCGGTGTGGAAGACGTGCTACGGCGTCAGGATCAGCATCAGCTCATTGGAGCATAGTAGCAAGTAAGGAGAGAGGGGGATAGGGATTGCAGAGGGTGCATTGAGGAGGAGGTTATGGGGGAAAGAGGATGATAAGGGGGGAAAAGAGGAGGAGGATGATAAGGGGGAGGAGGATTTTTTGCCGCCCCTAAAATAGGAGAACAGATAAGTGCGACCTTGACTCGAGTATAAGCCGAAGGGGGCTTTTTCAGCATAAAAAAATTTGCTGGAAAAGTCGTCTTATACTCGAGTATACAGGGAGTGCAGAATTATTAGGCAAGTTGTATTTTTGAGGATTAATTTTATTATTGAACAACAACCATGTTCTCAATGAACCCAAAAAACTCATTAATATCAAAGCTGAATATTTTTGGAAGTAGTTTTTAGTTTGTTTTTAGTTTTAGCTATTTTAGGGGGATATCTGTGTGTGCAGGTGACTATTACTGTGCATAATTATTAGGCAACTTAACAAAAAACAAATATATACCCATTTCAATTATTTATTTTTACCAGTGAAACCAATATAACATCTCAACATTCCCAAATATACATTTCTGACATTCAAAAACAAAACAAAAACAAATCAGTGACCAATATAGCCACCTTTCTTTGCAAGGACACTCAAAAGCCTGCCATCCATGGATTCTGTCAGTGTTTTGATCTGTTCACCATCAACATTGCGTGCAGCAGCAACCACAGCCTCCCAGACACTGTTCAGAGAGGTGTACTGTTTTCCCTCCTTGTAAATCTCACATTTGATGATGGACCACAGGTTCTCAACGGGGTTCAGATCAGGTGAACAAGGAGGCCATGTCATTAGATTTTCTTCTATTATACCCTTTCTTGCCAGCCACGCTGTGGAGTACTTGGACGCGTGTGATGGAGCATTGTCCTGCATGAAAATCATGTTTTTCTTGAAGGATGCAGACTTCTTCCTGTACCACTGCTTGAAGAAGGTGTCTTCCAGGAACTGGCAGTAGGACTGAAAGTTGAGCTTGACTCCATCCTCAACCCGAAAAGGCCCCACAAGCTCATCTTTGATGATACCAGCCCAAACCAGTACTCCACCTCCACCTTGCTGGCGTCAGAGTCGGACTGGAGCTCTCTGCCCTTTACCAATCCAGCCACGGGTCCATCCATCTGGCCCATCAAGACTCACTCTCATTTCATCAGTCCATAAAACCTTAGAAAAATAAGTCTTGAGATATTTCTTGGCCCAGTCTTGACGTTTCAGCTTGTGTGTCTTGTTCAGTGGTGGTCGTCTTTCAGCCTTTCTTACCTTGGCCATGTCTCTGAGTATTGCACACCTTGTGCTTTTGGGCACTCCAGTGATGTTGCAGCTCTGAAATATGGCCAAACTGGTGGCAAGTGGCATCGTGGCAGCTGCACGCTTGACTTTTCTCAGTTCATGGGCAGTTATTTTGCGCCTTGGTTTTTCCACACGCTTCTTGCGACCCTGTTGACTATTTTGAATGAAACGCTTGATTGTTCGATGATCAAGCTTCAGAAGCTTTGCAATTTTAAGAGTGCTGCATCTCTCTGCAAGATATCTCACTATTTTTGACTTTTCTGAGCCTGTCAAGTCCTTCTTTTGACCCATTTTGCCAAAGGAAAGGAAGTTGCCTAATAATTATGCACACCTGATATAGGGTGTTGATGTCATTAGACCACACCCCTTCTCATTACAGAGATGCACATCACCTAATATGCTTAATTGGTAGTAGACTTTCGAACCTATACAGCTTGGAGTAAGACAACATGCATAAAGAGGATGATGTGGTCAAAATACTCATTTGCCTAATAATTCTGCACTCCCTGTAAAAGACACATATTTTATTGATATTTATCTATTTAAATAGATGTATTGATGTATATACTTATTGATATGCATTTTTATTAATTTCACTTTTTAACGGTGTGGTTGACTGACATTGGAAACAAAAGTTATTAATATGCAATGCTAATGTTATAATTTTGCCTGATTTGTTCGTATTGTACTCAGTAATGGCATAATGCCAACAACTGGATCTTTAGCATTTCATATTGCACTTTTAATGGCACAGAATCTAAACACATGATTGTAGCATTGCGTTTTTTACATACGATTGTGCCTGTACAGATGGAAACAGTTTTTAAAATTCACATGCTTGACCCCTTAATCAAGCATACACTACTCTGTTCACAATGTGTAAAGGGGTGATAAGCAAGTTGATATATAATGCAACATCAGGCATTACTGCATCTCACTGAGGACCTAATTATAATACTTGAGATTTAGTAAATCTCATATAGGTTTGAGTAGAGCTAATGCGCCATGTTCTTCCATTTTTTTTTTAAAAATTATACAATTAAGACAGCTCAATATCACTTGTATGTTAAGCACAGTATAATCATTCTCAGTGATAAAACAAACACATCACAATCTTCCTTCGTCCTCACAGTAAGGGTAAACTCTGCTTGTGTGAAGAACTTTATTTTGGACCTTTACAACTCTCATAGCTGTCTGGAGTATGAGCAGGAGGGCACTTATGCTAGAGCCTCATTCTTTTCTAAGTGGCAATTCAAAGTGTTACTCTTTTAGTTGAACTGAATTGAGACCCAATTGACATCCAAGGTGAATAATTGTGTCATGTACAAAAATAAATGTTTTCCTCCAATAAAGCAACATTGAATACAATCTTTTTTTGGAACAATCTTTTTTGTATGCATGTCTTTGAGTATCCAATCAGCTTAGTGTCATAATAGGGAAAACAGGGTTTCAATGATGAGTTTCTAAAAAATAAAAAAGCGATTTGTGTAAAGGTTTACAGGTTTCTAACTCATGCTATGTTTCACAAGCTAAGCACAGTGTACATCTGCTTAGAAAGAGAGAGAGAGAGTGGATTGAAGCATAGTGGCCACCCATTGTTGGATTAATTTTCTACCCATAATACACATCGGCTCCTTTAATAGCTTCCTTATTTTTGTTCTAGGCATTTTGTACTCAGCAGCGAGATCATACACAAGTCTACAATGCTCATTCTTGGCTATTATCTCTTTTATCTGTTCTATAATGGTTCTCACTATTTTTCTTTTCCGCTCAGTGGTATCACTAGCCTTCTTCGAACTCATGATGTAAGCAGAAGCTACACTTTAGTTCTTATAGGCACAGGGTACACTTTGATTCTTGTAGACACAGGCTACAGTTTGGTTCTTGTAAGCACAAGCTACACTTTGTTTCATATAGGCACAGGCTACACTTTGATTCTTGTAGACACAGGCTACACTTTGGTTTTTGCAAGCACAAGCTGCACTTTGGTTCTTACAGGCACAGTCTACACTATGGTAATTTAGGCACATGCTGCACTTTGATCCTTTCAGGCACAGACTGCTCTTGGGCTCTTGTAGGCACTAACAATGTTACGCAATGGTACTGAACTTTATTTCACTTTCTCAACCCAGGATGAGGGGTGTCGAGAGCTCATCGACTTCCGAGCAAGCATTGAGTTTCAAGCAAATTTTTCCTCTGTGAGACGTGTCGAGTTCTGAACAAGACGAGAACCGGAGCAGGTACCACTGTATTATGTCTGTCTGACTAAATGATGTAACTAAACTCTCAATGTAAATAAAATGTTAAAAATGGGCATAAAGTACAAGTCTGAAATAATAAAAAAATAGTTAATGAGGCTAACACTACCTAAAATGTGCTGTACATTGATCTCTAGCCCAGTTTTCTTTAATCTCCCAGTTGTTGCTATTTATAAGCATGCATTAGCAGTACTGCACTTATTTTTTTAAATGTATTGGCACCACAAAATGATTTGTACCTGTCATCATACAAATACATCATATTAGTTGCTAAAAATATATATGTATAAGTGGTTTCATAAAGCCATTGGAAAAAGTCTAAACATGGCCAAAGTTATTGATATTGCAAGCTTGTATTTGGTGGCTGTGTGTCCCAAAGAACACATATACTTTAATAGGAGGATCAGTGTCGCTTTTCATATGAAACTCTCTATCTTTTGCAGGCTGAAGAAAATACATCATATTCCTATGTGTTAGTGAGTGTGTATGGCACTATATACACAGAGCTTCAGAAAACACACAGGAGAACCGCACAGCAACATCAAAATCAAGTATATATTCATCTGTTTGAAGCACACATTATATTTGTGTCTGCACTGTCCAGATTTTGTTTAAACCATTTTAATGGCTGATCATGAAAAACTAGTTGTACACTGTACTATATGTTTGTCTCTAAAGTCTGATAATAAGCAATCTATCTGCTGCATGCAAATTAGTAGTTCCTGAATGCTAATTAGCTCATGTAACTTGTTATTTAGGTTTAGACTCTGCTTGTCTGGAGTGTCGAAAATAATGACCCTTAATGTTGACATTGGGTTAAATACCCCCTCCAACCAATTAAGTACTCTAAACTGCAAATTAGCATCCTGCGTTACACATTAGCATAAAGCAGTCAAACAGTCAATGCTGAATATTTCAGGGATGATTTGTTGTAGAGAGAAAAAATGATAGTGTAATGTATACATAGTTTTAACGTTCTTTAAGATGAAACCAAATTGTTGGGGTGACAGTGTCCTTTTAACCAAGTAATGGTTAAAAACAGTTGATCCAGGTAGTTCATAGCCAATACGTTGTTCCCTTTGACCATGATAGCAGGAGTCACAGAGCAGCAAGTAGCCAAAGCAGGCCTTTTCTCAAAAAAAACACTTCATTACTATGTGTCTCAAAGAGAGCATAATCTTTATTAAAATAATCTGTTATTTTATACAGTCTCAAAACCATAAAATAGTAGGGTGATTTGCTTAAGCAAACAGGATTTCATAAAATTGGGGATTTCAAATTTAACCCCGTGTCATCCTTCCACTAATCAGGGGCTTGTAGGCACTTCTTTGACTGGCTCTGTGGGCCAGCTCTTGCCTAATCAGGGTAGTTGGAGATTGATCCTGAAAGTAGAGTATAAGATGGTTAGAGGGGAGGTTTGGGCTTGCGGCATCAGGATATCTGCTACCATGTCCTTGATAGGTTGGATAGTCCCCCCCCCCCCCACACACACACACAATGGCCAGATAGCCTTGTCTGATTAACCCAGCCACCGGAGTGTCGGTGTAGTGCCCGGGAAAGGGGATGGTGCAAAATGTGGGGGGAAAGATAGGTAAATCTGGGAAGACAGGGTCTTACACTTGCCTTATGGAGGAAGGATCAGGGGATGGGGGACAGGGTTTTACTCTTTCCATGGATAGACAGGACAGTATTGGCTTATTACACATTTTCTCCATTCCATTAATAACCTTAAAAATGATTAGTAACTAATGGGATGTCTAGGCTAGACACCATTCATAAATTACATGGCAATTAGCAGTTAACCGCAGACAACGGATCAAAGAGGTATCAGTTACAGGAGCTCGACACCACTTAACCTTTGTCAATTAAACCTCTTAACTTCAAAGAATAATTCTACTCTCTGTTAATTGTGTCTATGTCTCAATTAGTGTGCTAGACAGCTCACCTACGGTCTATGGAGCAATGATCAACGTGGCCACGGGTTTTATTCCCGCAGGCAGTGGTTAGCTTTACCTGGGGAAACTGGACCCACGCAGGCGGCTGAGGACTAATGGAAGCGTGGAAATTTTGATTAATCCTGGCTCTGTCCCCAAGTTTTTATTTCTCCCTCTGGTTTCTCAATAAAATGAAGCACATGTCCCCACATTTTAATCAGGTGAACGATCCTGTATGTACTACATGTTACAGTGATATATCTAGTGATCACATCATGGCTTTATGTCCAAGGTGATTAAAACATTTTGAGTTTGTTTGCAAGGGAAGATAGATTAGGCATGTGGTATGACCCGTCTAGAAAATTATAAACTTGTGCAGCAGATTTCAGTTATATTTTATACACATTATCTATTATGAGTTCCCAGATACACTGAATCTACTTGTCTATATCCAGTGTACTATAGGAACGCCCAATTACTGAAAAAACAAAAAATCTTTATTATAGAAAAAACAATGTAAACTTAGTGTATATACAAATGTGTGTAATAAAAGATATACTAATAGGTATATCAAGTAGCAGGCTGGTTAGTGGGGGTAAAGGCTATACAAATTGCCCGCTGGTAATAATGTAGATGCCCCACGTAATGTAATAATATTAATTTTAAAGGGTCCCGCGATTCGTGACGTCATCACGTACTATGCGATCTCGTTTCTCGCTAGACAAACAAGAAAGGATCGCAAAATCGCGTTAATCGCGAGATTTCAGGATAATGATGCTTCTACAGGCCATACCTGTGTACCATGATCTTGCCATATTAAATATCCTTAAGGCTACCTATTCGTGGTATAATGGTCTTAATAAATATTATTACTAACCACTAAAAAATGTGTAATTACCGGTAATAGTGGTGTGGGGAGCCTAAAAGAAAGAATAGTGTATGTAAGGGGAGGATAAACCCAATTATAAAAACATACGGACCCCAATCAGTGAGCCACTATGGTAAACTAATACTCTCGATGGGCCAAGCAATAGTGGGTGAAATTTGGTAAGATAATAAACTATAATAAAAGGGAAGGACCCTTAAAGAAGGCATAAGGGAGTAAAGGGACAGAAGAGACTGGCTAGAAGGGAACAAAGGAAACTAAGTTCCCTAGTTGTACTAAAACCCCAGTAAGACATAGATACTAAGGATTCTATAAATCTAGAATGGACTAAATTATGTGACCCAAGTGTGAAATGCTGGGAGCTCCTAAGGATGAGAGAAATAAGGGATAGAGAAATACTATTATGTAAGAGGAGAATGGTAAACTGCTCCTAAAATGTATAATCTGATGAAGGAAGAGGGTGACCTACATTCCTGGAAAAAGAATTGACAACTAGTGAGAAGAAAGAACTGATGCTCAAATAAAAGGAGTGAAAGTAAATCCTTCATTGAGGCCATTCGGTGTTAATGTTTTTAAATGAAAGATCAACCAAGCTTCTCGTTGGAGTAATTTGATTTCCATATTTCCCCTTCTGGGGGAGGTGTTGATTTTTTCGATGCCCATAAATTTTAGACACATTACATTTCCATCATGGATGGAATTTACGTGTCTTGCCACTGCCACGTCCTGCTTATTAATTATACTGTTGACATGTTCAAGAACTCAACGTCGGAGCTGACGCATAGTTTTTCCTACGTATTGTAGGCCACATCGACATGAGATGAGGTACACCACTGAAGTTGTTTTGCAGTTAATATGGTCTCGAACTGAGAATTTCTTCTGGCTAGAGAAGCTGGTGAATTTTGTTGTGGTGCAGATATGTAGACAGGCTTTGCATTTTCCACAGGGCTTGGGACTCTTTTTGTAAGAGTGAAGAAAAACTTGTGAATATTCTTGACCTCACTTATTGAGGCTAACTCTCCCTCTCGTCTGTTCAGATGTTGAAGGCTTATATACCTCAATTCCACATGAAGTAGGTGTCCAAGCAGTAAGGAAATTTCTACAAACCCGTGGCTTACAACATTTAAAACACAGTGAGTTTGTTTTAAAACTATTAGAATTTGTATTATCAAAGAATTACTTTATGTACAATAATAGCTTTTACAAACAAATTAAGGGGACAGCCATGGGCACACCTTGTGCCCCCTCTTATGCCAATTTACATCTCGGCTTATGGGAAGAAACTATAGTCTTTGGAGAAGACTTGGCCAAATATACGGATCAGGTTGGCCTCTGGATCCGCTATATTGATGACGTGTTTATGATTTGGAATTGGAGTAGATCCAGCCTTATGGATTTTATCTCCATACTTAACGTAAACTCCATAGGTCTAAAACTAACATATACCATCAATACGAACCAGATCGAATTCTTGGATCTGTTAATCTCCAAGACAGAGAACAATTCTATTACGACGTGAACACACCGAAAAGACACTGCGTCAAATAGTTTACTACTAGCATCCAGCCACCACCCGCAACATCTGATTCGGAGCATCCCATTCGGTCAGTATTTGAGAATACGTCGTAATTGTACAACAGAGATGGACTTTGAGAAACAAGCCAAAGATCTTTATAATCGATTTAAACAAAGAGGATATGCTTATGCCAAAGCAAAACAACGTTCTCAAGCTGATCTGCTGTACAACTCTACAATGACTAAATCTACTGCAACAACCAGTCAGAATTATTGGTACATACAATAAATTTGGGGACAACATCTGCTCTATATTACAAAACCATTGGCATGTCCTTTTGGCCGACAAAGAATTAAAGTCAAGACTATCAGACGTTGCTTCAATCACCTATCGACGAGCACCAAGTCTTAGTGACAAATTAGTTCATAGCCATTTTGAAGCACAGAAAAATATAGGCTGTAAGTGGCTCCAAGAACGGACAGCTGGATCCAAGCCCTGTGGAAAATACAAAGCCTGTCTACATATCTGCACCACAACAAAATTTACCAGCTTCTCTAGCCAGAAGGAATTCTAAGTTCGAGACCATATTAACTGCAAAACAACTTCAGTGGTTTACCTTGTCTCATGTCGATGTGGCCTACAATACTTAGGAAAAACTACGTGTCAGCTCTGACGTTGAGTTCTTGAACATGTCAACAGTATAATTAATAAGCAGGACGTGGAAGGCAAGACACGTAAATTCCATCCATGATCGAAATTTTTTCACCCACTATTGCTTGGCCCATCGAGAGTATTAGTTTACCATAGTGGCTCACTGATTGGGGTCCGTATGTGTTTATAATTGGGTTTATCCTCCCTTACATACACTATTCTTTCTTTTAGGCTCCCCACACCACTATTAATTACACATTTTTTAGTGGTTAGTAATAATATTTATTAAGACCATTATACCACGAATAGGTAGCCTTAAGGATATTTAATATGGCAAGATCATGGTACACAGGTATGGCCTGTAGAGGCATCATTATCCTGAAATGTCGTGATTAACGCAATTTTGCGATCCTTTCTTGTTTGTCTCGCGACGTGAACGTGAACGCAGTGACGTCATTACGTCCCGCAAATCGCGGTACCCTTTAAAACCCGCGATTTTTGGTGAATGTCATATCCCCTGATGAATCCGCAACACTAACGACGGGGAAACGCGCGTCAGGAACGAAGTAGCATTCCCTTTGGGGTGTACAACACCTATTCCTTCATTACTACAAGGTAATAGAGACATTTCTCTTTTCTTAGTACACTTGTCCCATAAGTTTTATGTTTCAGTTCAGCTAGCCTATCAACTTTGGGATAGTGGGACTCTTTTGATTACAGCACTGTGCTGTCTATCAAGATTACTAGTCTAACCTACTTGTGGACTTAATCTATGTTGACCCAGTAAGAACTTACCTCAGCTCATGGGATGGTGAGTGTTTTGGTCCATTTTTTCCCCATAGGGAAACATAGAGATCCACCTGTCTAGTAACAACAGCAACTGAAAGCCGCCATCTGCCCTTTCAAATGGACAGGTGCTGGTTCAATTAATATTATTACATTACATGGGGCATCTACATTATTACCAACGGGCAATTTGTATAGCCTTTACCCCCAATAACCAGCCTGCTACTTGATATACCTATTAGTATATCTTTTATTACACACATTTGTATATACACTAAGTTTACATTGTTTTTTCTATAATAAAGATTTTTTGTTTTTTCAGTAATTGGTTGCTACAAAATTCAAAATAGAGTCTTGGGCGTTCTTATAGTACACTGGATATAGACAAGTAGATTCAGTGTATCTGGGAACGCATAATAGATAATATTATTATTTACTCTATTTTATTTAGAGAGTTGTTGTTATTTTTTCTATAAGATATTTTATACACACATGCCAACAGGGCAGCTTTGTTCAGCCACCAGAACCTGCACACCTTAGTTTGTCAACCATCTTGGGTGCAGATGGAAAGATTGTTATTATTTATTATAAATACAACTTATTATATCCATTGAACGTTCCATCATTGTACATGAAGGACATGACTATATTTTATGTATTTCTGTAAGTAAGTGCTTGTGAGAATTGCTTCCTTTATTATAATGGGGAAACCTACATATGACCAAGCTTATGACAGTGAAGAGAAGCTAACCTTGCAATCACATTACTCTTCACCATATTGATCTTTAGCATATCATGGGCAATGTCAAAATAATATTAAATATATACAATTATTTATGTTCAGAAAAACTAGTTTCGATATGCAAAAACACAATGGTGCTAAATTTTACAACACATAGGTCAATTTTGTTTAACCAACTACTATGACAAACATGAAATTCTGATGTGCTGTCGAAGAAATACAATTTTATTGATGTAGGGGCTGTGAACTGTTGCCTTTCCCAGTCCTGAAACTGTGGTACCTTAAAAGGCTGCTGCTCGGAGGTGTTGTGTTCCTTATCTCCAGTGTAGCACTGGGTCTTTTCAGATATAGTATTAATAGCTCGACTAGCAGAAGAATGTTCATCTTCCAAATTACCAAAGCTTGTGTTTGAGTTACCCAGGGAAGCAAAACTCCACAGCAGTTGCATCTTCCCTCTCATTTCCAAACTGGCCAGCAGACCCAGAGCACACCAGCAGCAGGTGAGAATGAATATTGTTTTCTTGATACAACTGACATCTTTTGAGATGTAGTGCTTTGCATTATAAAAAAACACATTTTAATGATTATTAAAAATTGGCAGGAAAATTTTATAAATATGGCAACAAAATGAAATAATGAAGAAAACTCTACTAGTTTTAATCCTTGTATTTATTTAATTCTGGGAGATACTACCCATTACAGTTTCTGATTTTACATGTAATAATATGTTAATATATAATATATCATATTAATATATAATAATATGTAGTCATGTAATTTTAATCATTCTGTGATATTCAAATCAAGTATTACATCTGCATTTCTTAGCTACCATTTGAATTTAAGTATTATAGTATTTAGTATTATAGTATTTATATAGTATATAATAGTTTTCTATCTCTCCTGTCTTGGCTTTACACACATAGATAATACCCAAATGGAATTTAAAGAATTTTACAGTCTTTTGTTTTACTTCTATTATGTGGTTTATTTACAATAAATAGTCATTCTGATGTAATATATGGGAATTCTGTCATGCTTGGGTTGTGGGCTATATATTTTATATGTTATAAAGATACTGTTAATTTAACACATTTAGGGCAGTAATGATTAAAAAGTGTCAGGTCTGGAAGACTCAGAAACGAGTTACCAAGCAATATCCTCACTTTACTTGGCAATGCTATAGAGATTTTTGGTGCAATAGTCATGAAGGGAAATTTTACCTTGAACAGATGTTACCTCTAGAAGATTATGGTACAATAACAAATAAAATAGCATAACATCAATTTTATCACTGAGGTCCCCAAATACTGAGATTTGTGATTAAAAAAATAGTGAAAAACTGTTCACCTTTTATATAATTTAGCCCTGCTTTTCCCTCATATATCTGCGACAGGCATTGATATTGAAAGTTGCCAAATGTTTTTTTTTAACAATTATTTTTTAAAGAAAATTGATCAAAGTATGGATTATTGCAATTCTTTGAAACTCCCACAGACATTGTACATTTTTTTTACATATGACTAAACAATTACACAACATTTTCTACGAAATGTTTGCACATTACAAATAAACGATCAGAATTATAATAATGATAAAATTCCACAGTAAAGATACATTGTGGTACACATGTAGATCCAGAGTAAAAACAAACCAGGACTGAAAATTGCACAATAAAACATAAATATATACACAGTGACTTACATATAAATATACTGCAGGAGTAGAAGAATCAGTAGGTAAGAAATAATTATACAGAAGGTGCACGCAAAACCCATACAACTAATGTTTTAAAGGAACACTGTATAACAAGCACATAGTTATTTATTATTCATTTAATCTAGGACCAGCCATAAACAAAGCAGGAAAAAAGGGGCAATTACCCTCCAGATACATTTTGTACCAAGAAGTTCTTTGTCAGAAGAAGAAGTGAGCTTCAGTTCAAGATTCACACTATGGGAACTGGAATGTTGGTTTTGTTCAAATACCACTACCAAATAACTTCATGCTTGAATTTGAAATTAATTAAACAAGTCAGAAATTACCTTTAGCTATATGTCTAATCACTAGACACAAATGATTGAAAATAATTGCAATATCGTAAATATTCAGAATGTACCTTAATTCCATAGCGGTAGACATATCCACCAATTTATAAAAATATCTCTGCAAGAGATGAGTAGGGAGTTGCACACCACTTGGTCAGTGGAATTTAGGGAGTCATGATGTTAGTTTTGCTCTCATTAGTCAATTGACCAATATGTTACATTCAAAAGGTATTGGGCAAATCTAATTTGTGAAGAGTTATGAAGTCTTGTACTGTATAAGTTTGTAATTAATTTTACAGATAAATATTTGATAACTTCACAAATCTTTCCTTCTAATCGCTGCCTTGGCTATATGAATTGCCACTTTGGTCATTCTTCCATATTTGGAATACGTCAATGTTTCCAACACTACACTAAAACAAAATTCAATTTCACAAAGTGGAAAGTACTTGTTTCAATCTTAGTCAAGATTTAATATTAAATATACATTTTTGCAAATTACTTTTACTAAATTTCAGATTATTAAAATATTTTTGCATAAACTTATTTGATTACATTTTAAAAGTCTTTTCACTTTATTACAAATAAACGTGAGGTGATATGGAAAGCTTTTTTTCTTTTCATGCACTTAAAACAGCGTGCTTCAGATATTACAAAGGGGTTTTTTCTACATGAAAAATCATTACTAAAACATGTATAAATGTACATTATATTTGTAACAAATGATTTGAAAATACCCCTGTATGCTATATATTTGTCTGAAGCTGATGACTCATACAGTTGTAGGACTCTGGTTAACAGGGACAGATGCCTATGGAAAAAACAATGGTACTTTTGTTTTACAAAAGTGCTCTTTAATACAATCTTTCCGTGGATCCTGGTAACCTCGAGCCATATTTTTTAGACATATTAGTAAATTGCTAGGTAGTGGAAGCTTATTTCTGAATTAGTGTATTTATGTGATTAGCTAACCTACGACTCACTATTGGCACATACCTGGAAATGTTTATACGACACAAATAAATAACAATATCTTCAATTCAATCCAAAATGTTAATTTCACCAAAGAATACTGTTTTCTTAACAACTATATATTCTAGTATAAAAACACTCCTTGCATGTCAGCAGCTACACTATTATTCTTGATAACACTGTGCAAAGCTTGAAAAGAACCAGACATTGATGAAGCCTAAATTATCAAAACAGATGTATTTTGTTAGATTTACTACCTCTCAGCAAGTTTCATATTTTGAATAATTTTAAAAAGAATAAAATCAAAGACAGCAAATTGTTAGAACAAATTATGAAATCAGTGCTTACATTTATAATCTTGTCTAGCTACCAGTTATCAGCCTTATTAAATTGCGATTCGGCCAATTGAATAGGGCTCTATTTAAGCACATAGCATATATTTTTTACAGAGGTTTACTGCTTGCATTAGCCATTTAAAAAATATATATAATGCAAGCAACATTCTTAATAATTGTACACATGCACACATTCTAAAACAAGAAAAACAATAAAAAAGAAACCTAAAACAAGTACCAAAAAAATTCCTAGAAATGGCACAAAACAATTACATTAGGAGAGGAATCTACAGGCACTCTTTAGAGATCTTGTGACAGACAGAACAGGATAGAATATCATACTGGATTAAAGGCATGGCCACTGCAGTTGTTGTCAGGTTTGGATGTTGGTTTCCTCATCCAGATAGGACGTACACGTTGACTGGCTGTAGACCGCCCCAGGCCTCCTGGGGTCGGTACGGAGGGCAACGTGACCCGTGCAGGAACGGGAGTAGGGTAGAGCAGGAATGTCTAGCTGGGGGGCAGGGTCGTGACCCTGGTAGGAGCGGGAGTAGGGTAGGATAGGAGTGGCTAGCTGGGGGGCAGGGCCACCTAGAGGTTTGGCGCCTGTTTTGTCAGTGTGCCCCCAGCTAGCCAAGAAGGCAGATGTGCTGCACTTTCTCTCCAATGGGGAGAGCTAGAGCGCGATCGTGGCTGTTTCTGGGGGTAATGGTTTCCCTCCCCTCCTGTGTGGTGCAGTATCGGGACTGCTTTGGAGGACCGGGCGGAGGGCTCGATGGAGGTGTGCGCCGTCGGCGCGGGCGGTTACAGCAAACGGCCCGAGGGGTTCGGCGGTATGGTATGTAGAATGGCGGTGTGCTGCCCTTGCGCTCCCACTGTGAGTGCGCGGGTGCGGCGGTTCTGGGGGCGACGGCTGGTCTGCCTGTTCCTCTGCTCCCTACTGTGATGTGCTGTCTCGGGACGGCCTTGGGCGGGGGGCTTGCCGGAGGGGTGCGCCGTTTGCACGGGCGGTCCGGGCGGACGGGTACCGGCGGGTTTCGGCAAAGCCCTAGGGTATTTATGCCAAGTGGCTGGTCCAGTAATCTGTATTTCAGAGGTTACTTCTACGTATGGAGCCTCATGAGGGTATAGGCTTGTAGGCTGCTAATACTTGTACAAAGTGTGCATAAGTCAATTGTAAGCACAGTGACTTATTTCATTAATAAGGTGACTTATTTCATTAATCAAACTCTTTGCTTGAACGCTGGAGATTGGCATTGCTAATGCTGTAATGGCTGGCAGATAATTTGGTGCACTTGAAGGTCAGCACCAGTTCCAAATTGTCAGTTTCAATTTGTTCCTTCCTCTGAGAGGGAAGTGAGCTGTGAATTAATGGTGTCAGTTTTCATGTTAAAAGACGTATGAGTTTACAGCATTGTGCATTGATCTCTATATGAAGATGGATCTCAGGGGGTGCTATAATACCCCTTTTAGATTTTATAGTTGAAAGCGGCATAAAGACATCTGATAATTATTGTGCATATATCACTTCATTAGTTGTTTCTATTTAGGAATATTAAGCCGCGAACAAATACATTGTAGCATGAGTGTAAGTAATATCTGGAGAGAAATAGAATAATAGTGGTTGACTAGTACTGATTTCTTGTATTTTACTTGCATCTTGCAATAACAATTCCTTGCAGCTGCTATTAATCATCAGATTTACACGGAAACTTGAAGGTATGTTTCCCAGTATCATAATACACTCAGTAAATAAAGGTCATAGTAGAGCTGCCCGTTATTATGCCCTTGCTGGTTAGACAGTTTAAGGGGAATTGTGTCGGTAGCATTGGTTAGCCAGTGGGGGGTGTATTGTTTCACTTCCCCCAGGACTAATGGGACAGGTTGGGGTTGAGCCTTAAGCTTAGGCGCGCGCCCCTCCCCCTCCCCATTACTATGGCTCACAAGTTCATCATGAACCCATTCCTGCCAGAGCAGCTTACATAATATTCAGATAGGCCCTGGTAGGGTAGCAGGGGAGATCCCGCTCCACGCTGATGATAGCCAGTAAGCTTGAAACAGCGTACAGGGATAGGATTCTCAGCTTGAGTAAACCCAAAAAATTAAAGCTGTGTAATACAGCATGCCTAAGCCTAAAGGAAGCCATGTTAAGAAAATTTTCTGGTCAAGCTACATAGCCGGTTATACCACTCGTTATATCAACAGTACCGGAGCTTATCCCGGATCTGTAGTTGTGGTTTCAATCCCCGTTTCATATGTAGGATATATGCCAGAATATACTGTATTTGTTTTGTTTTATCATAGATACATATATAGGTTAGGTATATCTTAGCAATGTAGCGAAAAAGTCTATCATTAGTGGTCAGTGCTTGGGCGGTCGCTCTTCCCATAGTTCATCTCCGGGGTATTCCCGGGGTAGCAGCCACTGGTCCTGTAGAATTTGAGCGGTGGTCCGCCTAGGGGATCTGGGCAGGGATATAGATGTCCTTTTCAGCCCCGTCTGGGAATCTGCCTCAGTTTATAACTACTTACCCTAGGTTTTCGCCAGTGTCAGGTGGTCCCGGTATCCCGTTGCCTAGCGGGTTTGCGGGGCAGGTACCATTTGTGGGGCACTTAGCTTAATCACAGAGGCAGACCCATATCCCTTGGATTTCTTCCCTTAGTTACATTAGAGTAGCCGGTTCCACATGGCGTCCTGTTACGAAGGCGGGCTTTAAATTTGCATTGCGGTTGCTCGGGGTTAATTAAAGATTTCTAGGTTAAATATGTAACTTTATTAAATTAAGCATTAATGGCTCTGTATAACCCGGTTCGACGGCAGGCCCCTAAATTTGGCCTGGTAGAGATAGTGTGCTTTAGGCAGTGGTTTGGTTCAGCCCGAATTTAGGCTTGTACCATGCCATTGGCATGTACAGCTTTAGGCAGCCATATGGGGATAGGTTCCCCACAAAGGGGGATCATTCAACTTTGTTTGCAGTAAGACGTGCAACGCAGCAGACATAAGCAAACAGGTGTAATTTAGGTCCCAGTTACAAGGGAATGGAAAGCCAGTAGCTCAAGTGGCTTAGTATTCCAAGTCCATGTGGGTAAGTGCAGGTGACCTGGTTAGAGGTAGTTGGGCCGTTCAGCGGCCTGCGTCGTGTTTGGGGGGGCAATGCCCTTCCAGATACAACGGCGGGGTCGTTGTCAGGTCCGAGGGGGCAAGTTTTGGTCTCCGTCGTGTTCGAGGAGGGTCAATCAAGTATAGGCCGAGCGGGGGCAGAATGGGCTTGCTCGTTTGAGTAGATTGTGCTCCACACCCTAATTTCTGGTGCCAGTAAGGTATAGTACGCCTAGCACAGTAGAAAAATGTTTTCGGTTCAGGGTGGTGGTACGCATCTGGTAAAGTCTCGACTCGGGCTCAGCCGGCGATGGTCCTGCAGTAGGTATCCCGTTTTTCGGTGGGGTATCCCACAACGTGTGGCAGGGAAGGGGACTCCATTTCCCCCCACGGGGCGGCGTCTCGCGTAATGGAGGTTCGTAGGCCTGCCCAGGGTGCCAAGTCGCACAAGTTAAAATGATGGCTCAGTGGCCGCAAGTAGAGCTGACAAGATCGAGGTCCCTCGGTTAAGGCTGGGAGGAGGCTCCCTAGAAGGTGGGTTGTCGGGTAGGGCCCGGAGCCTGTTTCAACGGACCGGGCAAAAAAAGGGCCTGACGTCAGAGGTACCGGTGGTACAAGTGGAGGAAGGTATCACAGGAGGTATGGCAAAGGGATGTAAGGCAAGTGGTAGCCTTTCCCAAGGGCCAGAGATACCACTGTGGAAAAAAGAGGTCTGTGGAAAGCACGAGGCTTTGGGTGCTGTACAGGTATCTCTTCTTCGGCAGGTAAGCCGGTGAGGAAGAGTTTGGCCTAAAACAGACAAGGCGCTCGTAACCTCAGGTGTGTTGGTCGTGGGATCCTAAGGTGATCAGGTGGCCGCGTGGGTCCGAGGGGAACCAGAAAAATGGAGGTAGCTACAATGTCCGTGGTGCATTGATAGCTCTCCTTTTTGGGACAATACGGTTCTTGGACCTCGCGCGTGAGTTGGTTGGTGTTTGTTCCTCACGAGAAAAAGATGGTTCTCGATGAAGAGGTTTCTGCAACTGAGCGACACGTGTTTCAGAGCTGGGTATATCTCGTGGGGGAACAGGCTACCCATGAGCTTTGTGCATGAGTAGAAACGGTAACAGCCGACAGGCCGGTGTGCCCTGGGGCTTGGAGAAGGGAAAGTCAAAGTAATGGATGGGCATTCGAACATCGGACCAAACAGGCGTTTGCCTCAGGTGCCGATCTAGGGCCCCAGCTAGGGCGCGTGGCCCAGAAAAAATGGAAGTATGTTTTCATTGGTCAGAAGGATGGTAATTTCATCAGTGGGATGAACGGGTGGCGAGTGGCTCTAGTGCCGCCTGTCCGGGAAGTGCTCCATGTGATGTTATGATCCCTAGTAATACACCCGGAGGACCGCGGGTTTTATCAAGGGTAGGAAAGGAGCAGGCTTGGTAACAGCTGCCAACGGGGCTAGCTTAGAGGGTCTGGGGGCAAAAGCCAGGGAAGACCCGTACGTAAAGTAGTGGACTAGCCTAGAAGCAGTTTTGCTGTAATAAGGATAAGCTAAAGGTTTCTCGTTCTAATTGTCAAGATTTAGCCGGTAGTAGTCAGGACTAGGTGGAATTTTAAGGCTAGGGGCTGGGTAGATAGTATGCTGGCCTAGGCGTTTTGCGGGGGGAGTCGTATTCCGCAAAGGTAGTCTGCGGCCTTCTCCGTGGCGGTGGTGAGGGGAGTCGCCGGGACAGTGGTAAAGTGGGGGTGATCCTACCCTACGGGGGCACGGATGCTCCATCATGGTAGGCCCTGGACGAGGGTCAGGGCGCAGAGTGTACTGTCTTGTTTCCCAGGCTCCTCCCCTCTCTTGTTTACGTATATTTAATTAATGGTTTGTTATTACGTGAACTTGGTTTACCAATAAACGCTGTGGCCAGTATGCACCCCAAGCAAGTTGTTGTGTCTAATTATTTATTGATTAAGGGTTTAGAAAGGATTCTGCATAACAAGATTATTCAGGGAGCAAGTTATACCCAAAATGTCACGCGGACACACTCACTGGGCCTTTCACGGGTCATGACTGGCTGTAGACCGCCCCAGGCCTCCTGGGGTCGGTACGGAGGGCAACGTGACCCGTGCAGGAACGGGAGTAGGGTAGAGCAGGAATGTCTAGCTGGGGGGCAGGGTCGTGACCCTGGTAGGAGCGGGAGTAGGGTAGGATAGGAGTGGCTAGCTGGGGGGCAGGGCCACCTAGAGGTTTGGCGCCTGTTTTGTCAGTGTGCCCCCAGCTAGCCAAGAAGGCAGATCCCACCCACCCATCCCTTATATATTTTGGAACATAGGTGTTAAATTATTGAAAATTGTAAATATGTGTTCAAAAAAAAAAAAAAAAAAAAAAAAAAAAAACAATATATATATATATATATATTTATGTATGAAAAATGGGAAAATAGGTGTTTAAAAAAAAAAAAAAAAACAAAAAAAAAAAAAAAACAAGTACCCATACAATAAGTCGAGTATATTACGCTAATCTGTTTACGTTATTAGCAGTTGTATATGTATTCATTTCAGGCCGAGTTATGATGTGCCTGTAATTTGTTGTTGTCACAGCAAGGCGGTGGTGAGGGGAGTCGCCGGGACAGTGGTAAAGTGGGGGTGATCCTACCCTACGGGGGCACGGATGCTCCATCATGGTAGGCCCTGGACGAGGGTCAGGGCGCAGAGTGTACTGTCTTGTTTCCCAGGCTCCTCCCCTCTCTTGTTTACGTATATTTAATTAATGGTTTGTTATTACGTGAACTTGGTTTACCAATAAACGCTGTGGCCAGTATGCACCCCAAGCAAGTTGTTGTGTCTAATTATTTATTGATTAAGGGTTTAGAAAGGATTCTGCATAACAAGATTATTCAGGGAGCAAGTTATACCCAAAATGTCACGCGGACACACTCACTGGGCCTTTCACGGGTCATGTACACATCTCTTCTAGTGCTGGGAACCTCTTCTCTATTTGGATTCATTTACAGATTGAAGATTGATGGCTCCTCCACTGTATGTATTGGTAATCCTCATACAAACATTCAAATGATAATGTTTTAATGTTTCCATTTTGTATAATTTACTAATGTTCACATGGATCATCAAGATGTTTGTTTTAGTTTGAGATATACCTTTATTAGTTGTTGATAAGGCACAAAACTTAAAAAATCTCATAGGCCTTATACTTGGGAAAAAAAACATAGAGATTTAAAAGCTTTCTATTTTAACTATGAAGAAGTCACGTGCTGTTCATAAAGAATACCTCAACAACTAATTTAATTGAAACCATTGTTTAATTACTTAATATTAAAAATCATAGATTTTCATCATCTGCTATTAGATTGTAACATCATGCTTGCAATGGTGGCTGTATAGCGCACAGGTAATTGAATACACAATAACTAGAAGCAATTGTTTAAAACTGGATTCTGATATTACTGAATACTCTTTGTAAAAAGTTAAAGTTATAGTATCTTAAAAACAGAAAATATCATAATGCAATTGCACTCACAGCTACCATCTTATTAATTTAGAAGTGCAGTACTATAATATTTGTCTTGCATTATCATGTCATGTTATGCAGATATAGCTATACAAATCTCTGAATGTTTACAAGTTTATTTTTAGCGCTTTGGCTGGCACATTTGGTCTCTTGCTTTCAGTGGCTAACTATGGTACGCTGTTACAAAAATAAATCTCCCCCTTTGTATACAGTTACAGAAACAACCTGTAAAGTACCTTAAATGCCTTAAAAGTTTGTTAGATTATTATGGAAAGTGTTATGTTCTGCTACAGTCATCTGCAACCTCTTATAATTAAAAGGTCAAATAACTTCAAAGCAAGTAATCTAAAGAGCAAAGGGTGATGCGAACATTAGAGGATATTTTTTTCTCTTCCAACAAAATTTCAATTTAGTTACCCAGAGATTTTCTGAATTAAAGAGAAATGGAAACTTTCCTGTTTTTGATATAAAAATCAACTACCTAAGTGTTTGTTTGCATTTCAAACATCATTTTATTAACAAGTTCTTAAAAACTCTGTGCCCTATTTAATTGCAAGTCCGTAATTACCTTCAAACTGAACCTTTGGCTGCAGGTCAATTTTTTTCTAAACATGTAGATGTATTCAGTTGTCACTAACATGCTCACAGCCCCATCACGCAAACCATGAACCCATAAGCAGCATTTCAGGGCACGATCCTGATCAATTAAGCAAGCCCTAAAGTTACATTTTAGACAGAGACAATAATAAATGACACCACCATCATGACGTCAGTAAAACATGGAGTTTAATCAGATTAATTACAATTAGTGTTTAGAAGTATGATTTGTAAATCGGACTCGTAATCCAGAAATCAATAAATCAACTGTTCTAGTCCATGCGGGTTCCATGATATGTATTAATACTTTGATTCCCCGGAATGATATAACACGGAAATAAAACATAGAAAAATATATTTTTTATTGCAGATTTGCGAGCTAGAGACTGTTGTGCAATTAATGCTAATGCCTTTCATTGCTTTTCCCAGTATTTTTAAGTACAGTAGTGTGTTTATATTTGATTTTGCAGTGTTACGAACAGGTGTTTAACCCACTTGCGGATGCTATCTACTACTTGCATAATTTCTTTAGAAATTTGCCATTTGCAATTGAGTGCTTGTTGAACTGTTGTAATTGAATATGGATTTTGGGTCTTTAGCACTGTCAACATTTACGGGCTTGAAACAATAATGAAGGAGCTAGGACAGAGTTACGTTTTTGACAACAGCAGTGTTTTTGAGCCTGTAACTCACAATTGCAAGTAGCTAAAAGTAGCCAATTGAATATCAGTAACATTTACAGGCTCCATTACAAGCTCATGAAATTGCTATTTCGACAATTAAATAGAGCCCAATGCTGCTATTGGTACTAGATGTTCTAGCCACTCACAGACTGTCCCTCAACAGCATAATCTATGGTTGGCTGGTACATCTAGTACTAAAGAGACACTGTGTGCATGAAATACAGGGGCAGACCTTTGCAAGGACTGTTTGGAAGGTTAAATTGAGTAAAAACAGAGCTTTTAAGAACTTGTTAATAAAATTATGTTTATATATGCAAACAAATACATAGGTACTTTATATTCATGTTTACAAAAAAAATGGAAAGATAAAAAAGAGACACAAGTATATGGTTATGTTACACTCCCTTGATAAAAGTGATTCCGAACCATCACTATATATGGTGTCCCCCTTCTCTTCTGATATTATGTAGGTTCATGGAATGCATCTGGGAACTGAAAACCAGCAGCCCCATTAAATTGCTATGATTTTAAGAATCGTAGCTCGTAACATAGCTTGCAGGACTTAAGGCTATTAAATTAGCCTCTTAAAGCAACCCGCAGATGACTTGCGGGTTAAGATGCAGAGGGACCGAAAAAAGCCTATGGGACGTGGAAAGTGGAACTTTGCGGCCGCAAATCTTTTGTTCTTTCAAGCCCGTAACGCTACATTCTAATTGAGCTATTAAATTGCATCAAAATCACTTGCGTTCAAACTCGTAACTCGCAAATGGAGCCAAGAAGCCAACAAGTGCTAGAGAGGATCCACCAGGGGGGTAAAGTACAACTCGTAGAACTTTAAATGCTCATATCACCACACTACTGTACTTTTATTAAAAGTGAAAGTGATGTTAGGTCTTAGAATTAATAGCACAAAATTCTCAAGCTCGCAAATCGGCCCAAATAAATACTTTATTTCATGTTCAATTTTTGTGTTATATCGATCCTGGCAATCAATGTGTTAATACATATACTGTAACTCGCATGTGATAGAATATCATATTTACGGCTTTATGAATATTGCATTATATCTGTGGGTCCGATCGTAACTCGGAATTGAACCCCATAGGACTTTGGACATCCCACCTCCATTTTTCAGTGACGTAATTTTGACAATCTCTTTTGCCATTGGCTCCATCCCAACACTAAACTACGGGTTAGACTAATTGATCACGTTCACGGACGCACATCCAACGAACGACAAATGGTTTATGGGTTTGCCTCTAAAGCCCATAACTCCCAGCGTGCTTTATGGAATTGCCTGAGATCCAGCTTGTCAGATTACAAGGGTTGTTGGCAGTTCCCTGTTTGATGATACTGAACCAAAAAAAACAAACCAGAACTTGAGAGCTGCTATTGAGACTCTTTGAACTATCTCCAGGATACCTTCTTACACCAGCCAGCTAGAGTTGCCAGATGCCAATATGCTCTGAATCCAGGAGAATACAAGCACTTATTAGGATTGCTGAAAGACCTGGTAAATGATACCTTGAGATGAAGGAGTGAAGCTGAAAATATGTCTCCTCAACCAACTCCGCTATTTATTGGATGACCCACACATTTTCTGTAGAGTGAAACAAAATTAAACATTCAGATAACCCCACAGATATTAGAGCCAATAGAGCCCTGAATGTCGGACTATTTGTCATTAGTTAATGGAGCCTCTCTAGGAAATTCTCTGCTGGGCTGGTGCCTGAGAGTCTAATGAGATGTACATATAGGGAACTTCTCTCACCCAAACTCACAGAACATACAGTACAAATTGGTATTTTCCAGTCTCATAACATTATTCACTAATATATTGTATTCACATCACAGACATACAATCCCACAATTAACTGACAATTGGGTGTTATGTGCTTCACATATGTCAACCTTGGGACCAAGACAGGTCATGTATGTCTGAGTCAATGAGTCCTGGATTTTGTGCATATTTTGGCTTCCTCCTTATGTCCAGTGAGTTATGTTGCCAGAGCAGGAGTATACTATGGGGGAGGTTCCACCTGCATTGCATTCTCCGGTTGAAGATGCAGGGATGGAGCCCTGGGAGATATTTTTCTGGACTTTGTTGCTACCAAGCCTAGGGCAGACTTTGTGTGCAGGGTAGAGATACTTGGATCACTGCCTTCTCAACCATGTTGATGCTGGACCCTAGTTCAATATTTTTTCCAATTGAGTTGACAGGAACCTAGTTTAAGCCTACCCCAGCAGGACCATGTAGTTCTCACTACCTCTGGTACGGAAGATGGCCTTAGGATTAGGAACACCAAATCATCCCTTACAATTAGGATGAATTCACAGACTGACCCTTACACCTTGACTACGTAAGTACAGACACAACTCCCATACCTTTATTAATTGTTACATTTTATACAATTTTCGGGCACACAGGCTGGCAAATCCCAGCAAGCCCCATCCCTAAATAATAGGCTGCCCCCCTGCTTACTGGGAAACCATGTACATCTGATGAACTCAGGGCTTTAATTTCATCCTGGTGATTATATTTAGGTTGGGATATACCAGATAACAACACTGTAGCATAATAGGCTGCCCATGCATACTGGGAAACCCTGTACATCTGATGAGCTTATCCTGGTGATTATATTAACTTTAAACAATTGTTCTAACCACTCAGACTATCTGCTTATCTGCTCAAGGCCCCTGTAAGGCCGGGAGAGTCATCACCAGATAACAACACTGTACATAATAAAAATACATATAATATATATGTCATTTTAACTTTAAGCAATTAAAAATACATACCTTTAACTATAAACAGGACAACTTATTCCCAGTCCAGGCCCAAGCCATACTCCAAAACAGTCCAGTCAGGCCCTGGGCATGACAGAACATAAATATAATATCTGTTGTAAAATGTAATTTACAAATCTAGTTTAAGGAAAGAAAAATATACATTTATTCATTTCATATTGCTAATATACATATTTTTTTAATATATTTAACAGTAACGTTTAATAATAAACATGACCAATTGCACAGGTGTCTACAATGGCATTATCCATAAATTGGATGTGTGGTGTGGGCTGTTTGACAAGTACTATATTTAACCACATTCAGACCATTTTGAAAGTATGCTATGTTTAGAGTCAAGTTTTTCCAGCCATAAATTATTTCTTTCTGTGTGTGGCAGAACTTTATGTTTGTTTTACATGGCTACAAAGCATTTCTCTGAAGGGCCACTGTTTCACATACCAACTCTACAGCTTGTCATACACTTCATTTTTGTGTATTATTAATGGATGTGTAGACTGCCTGTGGTTCTTTAATTACAGTTCTTTAATCTTTCGTGTATGAATCAGATTTCTTTGGGGATTTCCCATTGTTACCAATATACTATCCTATTACTAAATAATATCCATCCATTCTCTGTCTTGCTTTCCTTTTATTATTCTTTCACACACATAATTCCTCCTTCTAATACCTTTTCTCCTTCACCATCTCTATATTCTTTATCCACATTACTATTAATATTACTTGTATTCCCTATTACATAACCATCAACCTGATAATAGACCCCACCAAGTTTGTTTCAACAGCATTAAAAACTGACTATACATTTTACTAGCAAATTTATTTTATTAGGATATTCAGCATTGATTATTCATTATGCTAATTTGCATTTCAACGTGCTTGATACGGAGGGAAGGGCCTAACTACATAATAACTTCAGGGGCATTGTTTTTGCAACAACATCAAAGCAAAATAATTGTATGAGAATACAGCAGAAAGAATGCTTATTAACTCAGGAATTATTCAATTTAGAATAAAATGAACAGTACAATCTATAGCTAGATTTTCATACTGTTTAAGAATGGCTTTAAAAAAAATAATTTGGGGATGACAGGGTTCATTTAAGGTTCAGAATGTATATGGAAGTGCTATAGTATTGAATACAAAAAAAATAAATAAACCATCATTTTATATTACTCTAATTTCACTAATAACAAAAAAGACAAGTTACTGCAAAAATGCATGTTTTTCTAATTGTACGATTTAAACCTTGTTGATGGATTTTTATAAAAAATTAAGCCAACAAAATTAATTTACATATATGTTGCCTCTGTTCACTGGTTTGATAACTCAGGATAGCCTCATCTTATTACCAGTTCTAGTCTGAGAAACAAAACAAGCATCTGGTCTGTGCTGCTCAGTTTGCACAGTATTCCACTATTGTCAGTCACTCAATTTCTGGCTGATGCATAATGTATACCGTCAGTTTCAGCATGGACGAGCTACGCCGTCAGTCCTCCAGTTCCCTACAATATAACGTCAGCATACTGGGCTTTTGTGCATGACCCCATTTAGCATGATCCATTTGGCTTTTGTCAAATAAACAGACAGACTACCGAAACTTTGGGAAAAATTACGGGCCACAGCTTTATTTATGGCAACTCACCTCCTGCCACTGAGCAGGCGACCCCCCCCCTTTCGCTCAATAAAGCTAAGGTCCACCTTGCCCCTTCCAAAGTTAGCAGTTCCAGACCTATCTCTGTTAAGTGGACCTCATCAGGACAAAATAATTCATCAGCGTCTGCGCCGTCGAATTCTAGATGCCAAGTGGTAATAAAACCCAAGTTTCGTATAAAACTGTCCATCTGTTTGTTGAACTTCTGTCTAGCCCTATCAACTGAAACCGGATCCCTAGCATTCCGCCATGATCGTCACTTGATAATTTCGGACCACACTACAAACAGGCCTAGAAATTGATCTAACCAAAACTCAACATCTCTCTTCATAACTTTAACATCTTTCTCATAGGCACGACTCCCATGTCGTTGTCACCTGACTAAAAAACCACTTGACGGTCTCTAAAATTTCGACCCCACAGGTGTACTGCCGCAACAATGGGAAACAACTCCAAAACGGTGGAATCATTTGTAAGACCTGCTGACACCCACAACTGAGGCCATGCTGCAGAGCCCTCTAAAGTAGGTGCCGAATCCATCTGACCCAGACACGTCTGCATATAGACCGAGCTGTCCGGGTGAATCAAAGTGCTGCCATTGAATTCCCGAAAATATGCTATCCACACTCGGGCGTCCTTTCTCATTGCTCCTGACACTATTATGAAATGGTGAGGCTGCTGAACGCCCGCTGTTGTTAACAACATTCTCCTGTTAAAGATACGACCCATGGGGATGATCCTGCATGCGAAATGTAACTTCCCCAGGATTGATTGAAGCCGCCGCAGGGACACCCTGTATGCGCCCACCAGAGCTGCTAGCTCGGCCGATAGATCCATCACCTTGTCCAGTTGTAGGCTGCCCTGCATTGTCTCCAAGTTGATCCGAATACCCAAGAACACCAAATCAGCAGTGGGCCCTTCCGCCATGCCGGCCCCACGAATAGGAAATCGTTGAGATTATGAGTGATCCCGTGATAACCCGATTCGGTCCGTGCCACCCACTGCAGGAAGGTACTGAAAGCTTCTAAATAGGAGCATGAGAAAAAACTCACTGTCTACAAAGCAGCCGAGGAAACAATGAATATATACACTTTTACCATTATTGCCCCGACTCCCGCTTATCTGGGGCGAAGGGCGCGTATGATACGGATGAGTACTCCTTGTCGATTCCATCGTTGACTGAATCGCCCCGATGATAAGACAGGTGCTGAATCAGCCAGAATTTTTCCAGCTCCTTATTTGGCACTATGCCCAGAGGAGAAATAACTAGGCCCTGGAACGGAGGAGAGGAAAAGGGGCCAGCCATTCTTCCCAGCTCCAATTCCGCCCATATTTTTTCAGACGCCCCCCCCCCCCCCAACTCCTTAACCAATTTTAAGTTCCTGAGCCTTGAACAGGCAGGAGAGAGGGTGCACAGGATTGTAAACCCCTTGCAAAGCAGGTCGGCTGCCCCAGCTTTTCCTGGCAACCTACAGTAGCGTTATAGCCACGGCAGCATTGCGTCCAACAGTATGGGTCTCCGGCCCTTTCTGAGCGGGCTCCTCTTCCCTCGCTCTCTGTTACATCTTGCGAGAGCATGCTACCACCACAGTTTGAGCAGGCATCTTTAAATTGGCAGTTCGGTGCCCACTTGCAGCTGCCCTCGTTGAAGGAGTGTCATATTTCCCGGCCCGTAGGGTCCGCCGCGGCAAGGCCTCTAGCCCCACCTGAGGTACTGTGAAAGGGCGGCATGACAAGCATCAGAGTCATTATGTTCAGCCAGTAGGCCACCGCCTTGTCGATCCACACCACTGGCGAAATTCTTCATCATACCGCCACCACGCCGTCCCTCCATAGGTCCTATCCGCGTTTCCTATTTCCTCTAAGTACACGAACAAGCCTGAGCATTATTCCAGGTGTCTCTCCGCCATTACGCAGGCCATTACTGCAAATGCCTGCAGCCAATTGTCGAAAGTCCTCGGGAAACGCCTATAGGGAGTTCTCCTGTCTTCCCCTTACCTAGGAAACCGCTCTTGAGAGTCCGACAACCGAGCCCGCATCACAATTGACGGCCTCATGGCTGTATCCGCCACTCTCCTGTCGCTAACCTGTTGGGAAGCTCCCTCAGCTGATCACCGGGCTTGCCAGCGGGACTGTGGAACTACTGTCCATGCCGCTGAGGTGGGCCAGCTTCGAGGGGCGAGATGTCTCTGTCAACGTGTTACCGGCCAAACCACCTACCCACTCCCTGACTTCCTCGTCGGAAACAGCTGGTGGTTCCGACGAAGAACTGTGGTTCTTCATGAGGGATGTCCCCCCTCCATCTGCCTTTAACCCCCCCCCCCCCGGAAATCCTCGATCTCTCACCTGACTCTCCCCGTCCTGGAGTAGCTGCCAGCCCAGGAAGGCCTTGCCGGTCTGAGCTCTGGTCCGTGCTCGTTTCGACCGCGGGAGCCCCGTTCTCTACCTCTCGCGCAGGTGCAGCTGTAGCCGCACAATCTTCCACTCCACAATCTGGATCTGCTTCTGGGTCTGTTCGTCGATTTCCGGACCCGGTTTGGGCGTGTCTGCCGTGCCACCGTGGCCGTCATCAATCACCACCAGACTGTCGTTGGCTGCCATCTTATCGATCACTAGGTTTCTTATGCCCCTAGTGGTCTCTTTGCTCCTAACAGTCTCTGCACCAGTGGGGCGTCATCCCTGCAAAATACCTGCGCTACTGGCAGTGGGTGAGCTCCTTGTATTTTTGCTGTTACTCCTAGAGCCCCGGGGCTGAGCAGGGGTGCTGTTGGAACCAGGTGTCCGCTGCAGGCCTTGGGGCAAGTCGCTGGGTGGTGGCTGGACAGCTAGGCCCTTGTATGTGCCTCCTGTTCGCACTGCCTTCTGTGCGGTGGGGGGGATGAGCTCTTGGCTCTCAAAAACCCTATCCGTGGCCCTCACACTCTCCATAGCCCTATTGCCCAAATCCAGGCTGGCACGCTGCCCTATAGCCTGTCTAGGCTATAGGGCTCACCTACTGGGCCCAGGTCACTGGTCACTCCAGGCCGGGCCTGTCCTGGACCCACCTAACTCCATGACTTAAAGCCCTGGTTCTAACTATGGCTAGCAAGGCTTCTAAATCCCCAGGGTCCATGCCCAAATACGCAACCACAAACACAACAAACAGAGACTGACAAGACCACACACACACAGCAGGGGAGCTACTGGTTATGGACACAATAGACCTAGGATTTATGGGGTTAATATGTAAATACACGGGAGCACCAGCGTGAGCTGCTTATCTGGGCAATGGCCGGCGCAGAGTGAGGAGAAAGCCAGCGAACCGGGTGGAAATCCCTCCCTCAACCCTCTAGCCAATCAGGAGCGCCCAGGCTTCGCTGGGTCACACTGCGCTGTTTCAGACCCTATTTCTCCGATATTGTACATTTGATTAGAAGTGTGTGTTGCTTCTATACTAAGCATATTTTATTTGTCCAAGGATAAATGTTTATTTTAACTATATATATGATGCAGTGTTATGTTGATTAGTCCACACTGTGTGTGTTTCAAGACTAGGAAGGCAAAAAATCAACAGCCAAAACTAAAGAAAAAGGGACTAAGATAGCAGACAAAAGCAGAATAGAGACCACAAGAAGGATTGAATACCAAAACATATAATGTTGTAGGGTGACTTTTGCTACTCACTATAATAGTGGAAACCAGGATGTGAGTTAAATTTTGAATGATAATTGAAACCAATAGACACCGAATGCTGTACAATAGGCATACTGGTAAAATTTTGAGTGGAAGTATCTGGTGTTTTTCTAAATGGTAATCCCACATGCACATGTATTAGCAGCACCGCCAGAAGTAGCTACAAGGTGAATGGTTTTCGTCACACATTATTGTTATATAATATGGTTACTACACTGACAACCTCTTGTAGTTAGTTAGTGATAGAGTGTGAGGTGCCTTCAAGGCCTTCTTATGAGGTGACCAAAATATATAGCGCCTGGCTATGTAAAAATATTTTTAATCCCAGCAGATTTAGTGCAGCAGATAATGGTGGTATTTCTGGTGTTGTGTGTGATAAAACTGTAATTTCTTAAGTGGAGCCTTTGGTAGGAGATGTGTTATAGAAATGTATAGAGCTTTGGAGGTACTTCCAAAACTACCATACTATTTTCTTCATATGATGATAAATATGACATGCACCTAGAGGAAGTCATCACTTCCTGGCAGCAGTAACATGTTGCTCATCAAACTAACAATGATCACTGTATCATCACTGCTTACATCAGTCACATTATCTGCAACAGCCTTTTCCTGAACTTACCTAATTTTCCTCTTAATTGCCCCTAGTGTCATTACTTCCCGTTCAAGCAGTTTTATTGCCACTGCTGTTATTGTCTTCAGTTTGAGTTACAGTACTAACATGTCACCTGGTGGGGAACATATTGCATCGGTGAAACAATCTTCATCATCATCAAACACAGAATATGCTGTTTTCTACACTGGTTTGATAAATTCATCTTTGTCAGGTAAATATTTGAATACTTTGTATGAATCATCTATAGTAATCCATTCTAAGCTTACACTGACCTAACTTCACACATATTTGGACTACCACAAATGGGAAGTTCATTCTTTATTTAAATGCTTATTCTTATTAGAAAAATGTATTTATTTTTTATATGTCCTTTTTCTGAGGTTTGCATGATCTTTAGAGGACTCTGACCCAGATTTTCTAAAAGTTGAGGAGTTGGTGATGGTGAGGGGAGGTTAGCTGAATTTGTTAAACGTTTAATTATCTTCCCACTTGCCTCACTACAATTTTTGTATGCATTGAAGTTTATCAAATATACCTAATTAATGTTATACTAGTTGAAATGTTTGGTCTTTTAGGTAAGGCTCATAACAATTAGAGCGGTTGTAGAGGCGTACAGAAGCAGCCATTAATAAAGAAAACTGTATTTTTAAATAGCATTTTCTGTCTAAGGCTTTACTGTTTGCACGTGTATTTTTAATGTTACTTAATAGTGAACTAAAATTGATTAAGCATGAAAAGAGCTTACAACTGGCCCATTAGCACCCCCAATAAGCCAGAAATGTGAGCCTTGCTAAGCCACCTCATTGCTCTATGCTAGGGAGGTGCTTTTTATAGAATAAAAAGCACAGTACTGATTGGATAAAATGTATATATATGTATATATATATATATATATATATATATATATATATATGTGTGTGTCCAGGTAAAGAATGTTATCTGGTATTTGTAGGAGGGGCCCTCTCCCAACAGTCGAACGATCAGGGTAGCTATAAGAACCATGGCCCTCCGGCTATGGAATGCCCTATTGGACTGGTAGAATAATGTGGTGAGGGGACATCCGGCCTGCTCAGAGGGCCAGATGAGTCCTTGCACGAAAGCAAGGACTGCTGATACGGCCGAGAACAGCAGCGATAGTGGATGAAGTCACTAGTGACCTGAAAGTGGGTCACAGAGAGGAGTGATAAACTGCTGGTAACCCCAGTATCAGCAGCAACTGTGGAGGAGGCTACTTGAGGGAAAGAGTATAAGGCAATACATGAAAAGACATTAGCGGCTATAGACGAGAGGGCTAGTGTAGGACGTAGGAGTGATGGCGGTGGTGCCTAGCAAAGGCTGAAGTGGGGCTTGCGAGTATGATGAAGCCTAGCGAAGGCAAGTGCGACTATGAAAGTGTGATTGAGGTGGAGCCTAACGAAGGCGGATATAGGATTTATGGAGGTATCAGAAGTGTGCCTAGAGAAGGCTGAGTAGAAAGTGTAAGAAGGGTAGACGTTTAGTAGATCTGGCCAGAAACCACATGTATAAGGTGTAGGGGAGCCAAAGTGCTACCTTGGAGGTGGACAAGGGCTTAGACAAGTAGGTTCAGGCCCAGATCTATAGTAGGAAAGCGTGAAGGAAGTCAGGATAACTTACCTCAAGAGAAACCATTGCTCTCCAGCAGTGACAGTGCCCTCTCGAGCAAAAAGGAGCCAGAAACTGCACGGCAGGAGGCTCTGCATAGTATTTAGGTGACAGAAGTGATGCCCGGAGAAGGCCAATAGTAGAGCGTAAGGAGGGTAGACGTTTAGCAGATCTGGGCCAGAAACCACGTGAATGAGGCGTAGGGAACCCGAAGTTCTACCTAGGACGTGGACAAGGGCATAGACAAGTAGGTTCAGGCCCATAGATCTGTAGTAGGAAAGCGTAAGGAAGTCAGGATAACTTACCTCAAGAGGAACCATCACTCTCAAGGAATAACAGTGGCCTTTCGGGCAAGCAAAGTGGTTATGAGGAGATAGGCACAGATACTGAAGGCAGGAAATATAGAAGCTGCAAGGCAAAGCAGTTACGAGGAGATATGCAAAGATGCTGAAATGAGAGAACTGAAAATGGTGGAGAGAAGCAAATAAACAATGAACAGGCATAGGGACAGGCATAGGTAGATGACAGGGCTGAGAAGCAAACTGCAGAACGTAGAGTCAGAATGAGCAGAGGTGCAAACAGCTCAAGTGAGAGATCTGAAAAGGCCAAAAAACAAACGGAGCAGGAGACAGGAACGGCAGTACCCTGCATGACACAGACCCAAATGAGCTGAGGTGCAAACAGGAAGCGCTTATAAAGCTGCAGAGAGCTCCGCCTAAGGAAGAGGCGGGGCTAGAGAGGGACTGACTGTGTATAAAGCAGCTGAGGGCCCGACCCAGAGAAGAGGTGGGGCGAGAGAGGGACCCGAGCACAAATATATGTATATATATATATATATATATATATATATATATATATATATATATATATACATATTTGCCTAGGGTGTTCAAAACTCCTTAAATGTAAACACATTGGTTTAATGTTGCCTGTGTCATATACAGTGATATTAAAAAAAGAGATTAAAGTATCTGATTGGCTGCCAGTGAGAACTTATAATTCATCTTTATAAATACGACATTTATGAATCTGCAATGTAAACTAAAATTACAATATATCTTCAATATGGTTTCCAGGTGCTTAACACTTTATTTACACAAAAATTAACACTGCATTAATATAATATAAAGAGTCTATTTTTTTAAGTGTGTCATTATTTTATGACATGTTTTTTGTGTTAATAGAATGTGTGAACTAGAAACATTAAAATAGTGATTCTGCTCAGTATACTGATTTGAATTATAAAATTGTTTCATAATCAATATATTGTACTATGAAACAGTGTACTTACTGTTTCTCACATACAGCAATATCTGTATATATATATATATATATATATATATATATATATATATATATACACCTACAGAAACTTCAAGGCATTAAATAGGACAATTCTGTAGCTAGTAGCACCTAGTCAACTCTGCAGCTCACTTTTGTGCATATTTAGACCACAGACTAAATTCTGGGTCACAGTGACATCCACTGGCAGCTGTGCTGGGCTCAGCAATTCAACCAGATGTTTAGCATCATCATTATTGACAACCGAGATAATAATGTTGCACTTCACTGAAACATTATCCCTATGGATGCAAAAGCTTAATCACCCAAATAAAGATTAAAGAGCACATATAACAATTTCTTCTGCAGGAATGAACAAATAAGAAAAGGCATTTAATATAATATTTATTTTTATATCTCATTCACTTCGGGTAATTAGCTTCAGTTACAGCTAATAAACAAAGTTATCTGCCCTGCTATGGCAAGATAACAGCTACCTCAAAGACAGGGTTCTTCATTCTTTTTGTCATGTGTTATTATTGTATTTTGTTTTATACTTAACTCCTGTATAGTGCTACGGAATATGTTGGCACATTAAAAATGAAGCATAATAATAATAACTATTCTGGCAGCTGATCTAGCAGCTACTCTTTGTGCAGGCTAAATAACTCTTGGCTGCACCAAGCATCCTTTGGAATAAGAGTATTTAAAAGCATGAGGGGAAAACAGAGTCCTGTTGGTTTATAGCATAAAAACTAGATTTCAGTGGAGGAAGATATCCAATAAAGACATTATCTTTGATATTAAAAAGCCACAACCTCTGGAATAGAGAAAGTGTGGACTGCCAGCTGCACTGAGCCTAAAAGAGTGAGAGTGTCTGATGCTTTTGTCTCCTTATATGGTAAAATGATATGAAGGGGTTTCTCAGGGCTGTGAAGACTGACTGTTTCCACACAATCCTGGATGCAGAGCTGAGATCAGACAGACCAGTGCAGACTGTTGGGATGCTCCAGTGACAGAGCTGCAGCTGAGCTGTCTGCAAGCAGTGTCCTCACCAAACTCTGCCAATCTGGTACTGGATGTGTGACTTCCTCCCAGTCCTTACCCCTGGGAGGAATACTAAACAGTCACTGGCTGCTCTGTAAGTACACCTCTGGTACCCTTTCCTTACAGCCATCCCTCTGCTTTATTAATTATTGGAATGTGTGTGAATTTTGTACATTGCTTATAATGATAATGGAGGGATGTACTATATTGCAAACAACAGACAGGTATATTAACATGTTTATTCTGAATTGCTGTCACTTGTATTGTACACTCAGGAGTGCAGATTCTGCTCCTGGCCTTTTTTTTAAATATATTTCTCAAAGCACTGTTCCTTTCTTCTGTTTGCACATATAATTATTTGTGTGCATGCAAAGTTGAAACAAAATAAACCTTTTACATTTTTTTAAAGTAATGACTTCCTTGATTTCAAGGATAAATAGATGTGCTATCTGAAAATGATTACATGTCGATAACATATTTAAGTGCACTTTATAGTTTATGTGTGGGAAATATTAACAAATGTAATATAGACTAGGGTATATACTAGGGAAATTTAATTTCTAAGAAGTGCCTTTGCCACATGCATGTTTAAAAGATTATTTCACATGAAGTTTATCACTTTCAGAAACTGCAATGAATTCACTTCAATTTGTAAAGCAGGTAGTGTTAGCGTATATGGTGTATATTAGTGTATATGGTAAAGATTAGCTGTGACACTGCCTAGTAATCCAGGCTATGCATAGCATTCAGTTTTAGCAACACTGACACACAGCATAGATACCTGCTGATGGCTACAAGAGAGGACCACTTCTGTATAATAGGGAGGGGTGCTACAGTGATCTGATGCATACATCTCTTACCTGTTGCTGCAGGAACTGAAAGAAGCAGCTCAGTCTGTTTTCCATTCACACATTAAAGGACAATGGACCACAACTGTTTTTGTTTTCCTGTTTTACAAAAACAAAAGTTGTTTTAAGCATGAAAAAAAAATATTAAGCAAAACCCATTGAAGCTGGACTTCATTCAAACTAACAGGAAATCCAGAAAGCATAATTTAGTCTGTAGATGCCCCCAAGAACAGTTAACATCTGAATATGTTTTTGTACTCTGAGACCTTTATTGGAAAAAAAGAAAAAAAGAAAAGCACCCTGTGACACATGGAAACTATTTTCATGTCCCTTTAATGTTTACATCTGAACCTTGATTCTAGAAAGGCAAAGAAAATCAGATGAAAGCAATGATCTTAGTATTGAAACTGAAAACAAAATAGGTCAGCACTTGTTCATAAAACGTGATTCACCTATAACTGATAGATATATCCTGCAAATTATAATTTAGTCGTGTTTTTTCTTACTTAACACATTGCATTGGTTATAATGCAAAGTTTGACAATAAACATTAAGCCTCGCCTGTGGTAATTGTAACAGTATTATCATTATTTGTTAGTTTCAGTTATTTATAAGTTTGTTTTCTATGTAACATAATTAATCTCATATGTCACAGGTATTGCTATGTATTGTGTAATATTCTGTGTTTAGATGCTGCAAGCATGTTACATGATATTCCTAAATGATATTTTATAACTGTACAATGTTACATGATATATTGTATATTACATATATTATTTTATTATTCTTGATAAAAAATACATTTTTAACTGAAACTTTAAAAAAATGTCTTAAAACGACTGCCTTCAAGCCATGGACCACTGTGTGTCCAGGTGAGAGAGCAGACATCATATGTTTTTGCTCAGAGAGACTGCACAAGGCTCCATTGTACCATACATTAGGTTGTAAAATGCAAGGGGGTCACATGACACACATCATAAAATGGGCAGCTGTTGCCTAGCAACCCAACACATGGCAGTGAGGAAGGAGAGTATTTACATATTTTTGCTCTGTATTTGCTGATTCAGTTAAAGCTAAATCTGGTTTTGGTATTTTATTATTTCTTGCTTTACTTGAACAGCACAAATATCATATTCTGGGTGTGTGCACATTCAGTCGGTTTAATAAATGCCACAAATTACCTGGGTTGTACTCCTGAAGGAAAATATCCAGTTTCAGTAAAAAAAAACATTTTCAGTGATTTTGCAGTCAGCACTACCCTTGGAAGCAAATTCCACAGTGTGATTATACAAGTGGTACCGTTTTCTCTAGTTCCAAATGTAAACCTTTCCTTAAGCACACTGTGTAAATCCTGCAGCTCGGTATATTTCAGTCTGTATTAACACCCTCAATATATGCACAGATTGTTTATTTGAGATAATAACAATTCTATGCATTTGTTGGCATTTTCAGTTAGTCAAGTCTATTTGTCTTTATTCTGTGTATTGCCACAGACAAAACAAGGGTATTCTGTGTAACTGGCCTGCTTCTAATTAAAAGCACATGAAGGCATACCAGCTGAGAGCAGCATTTGTAGTTTTATGGATGGAGGAAGGGATTAAAGGGACATGATCACGACTGGTTTTTCATGCATTAAAAAGAGCATGTTTTAAACATTACACATATTTAGCAAAACCTATTTGATCCTGTTATCTGTACGCCACTGATGCACCACCTGCTGGTAACTGCATGACGCTGCGTCTTTACGGATTAGGTTTAGAGGTTAGATTTAGGGTTAAGGATTAGGGATAGGATAGGGACAGATAACAAATAGAAAAGTCTATGTCTTATCTGCCACTAACCTAAACGCTAAACCTAACCCTAACAATAAATTCAACATCGTCTGCAGTGAGCAGAGGCGCAACACCTTCTGGCCGCTGCACGCCGTTGTGCTGCCGGGAAAATAGCAGGAAAGATCCCTCATTTAAACTTCATTCAAACTAGCAGGAAATGCAGAATGCATACTATAGTTTGTAGATCTTATTGGCTGGCGGTGGGCAAGCCCCCAAGTGGAGTTAAATATCTGAATACATGTCTGTGCTCTGGGACCTTCATTTGAAAAAGAAAACACAATGTGGCACATTATCAAATACTGTACCCTCTTTTTGATTCAATAAACAAAAAAATAATTCCATGTCCCTTTAAGTTCAGTTGAAAAAGCATTGCATGGCTACTAATACAATCACAGTTAAAAGATTGAAATATTATATAAACATTTTGAAGGGACTGTATGTATTGCATAACAGGTTAGACTGAAGCAGAAACCCCATGGGTGACCATTATGTTTTTCTTTCTTTCTTTCTCTCTCTTTTGTTCATTTTCTCTATCTCATTCTTTTCATCTTTCCCTTATTCTCTCTCTGTTTTTCTCTTTTCAGCTCTTCTTAATATTTATTAATTTCTTTCTAATTTTTTCTTCCATGTAAAATGCATTCTTTTTTTTTTTCGTTTGTCAATTCCATCAAGGACATCTGCCAATAGCCCTGTGTTAAATCCAATGTTGTTAAGAATCTTAGCTTTCCATGACAATCTATCAGTTCATCCACTCTTGGGATGGGATAAGCATCAAAATTTGAAACTGAATTTAGTTTGCAGATGTCACTGCAGAATCTAACAGTTCCCTTAGGCCTTGGAATCATCACAATAGGACTACACCGTTCACTTTGGGATTCTTCACTGATTCCAAGTAGCAACACTTTTTAACTTCCGTCTGTTCTTTAAGTGTCAGGTATGCAATAGGGTTTAACACTTACTCTTTAGCCTGGTTTACGACTTGACCATGTAGAGAAAACATCCGTTTTTTGTTCCAAAATCTTGTAGCTTTCTTCTACTTGTTCAGGGGTCAATTCCTCAGATACATGCATTTTCACTAACTCTGAAGATTCTACAGAGAAAATTGTTTCACTCTTATCTTCTGACCCTTCAGCCAAATCCACATTAACTGTCTTCTCTTCAGGTTTTTTTCTGCCAAACCAGTTGCCTCAATTTCTCAATAATCTTGCAGGGACCTTGTCATCTGGCCAGAAGTTTGCTTTCCACTGTGTGTACTAGCACTCTGTCTCTATGCTGAAACATCCTTATTTCTGCACTGGAGTATAAGTTTTCTGGTGTCTTTGAGCTTTCTCCATATGATCTATTACCAGATGGGCAATCCATCCCTCATATTTTTTACATAGTCTATAATATATAATAATTTTCATCTGGCTCTTCCCACTCTTCTAGTAGTATGTCAAGAATCCTTCTTGGATGATGGCCATAGAGAAGTTGAAAATGGCAAAATGCATCAGCGCTTGAGGTGCACCAAGCTTCACTGATAACAAAGAGCATGTAAGGTGAAAGTAGGTTGCAGTTTTTCCTGTCCCATGCTACCACTTTTCTTAGCATGCTCTTCAAAGTCCCATTAAATTGTTCTGCAAATCTATCTGTTGGTGGTAGACAGAGCTTCTCAGCGATTTTTCATTATCTTGGATGCAAAGAGTGTTCCTTCACCTGTCAGGATTTCCTTTGGTTTAAACACCCTTAAATAAAGTTGTATGAGTACTTTAGCCATGTTCTTTTGAAGTTGCTGTGCGCAGTGGTATAGCTTCTTGGTACTTTGTGACACAGTCCAGTATTATTAGTATGAACTGGTGTCTTCGTGATGATTTATTTAAAGGCCCCACTAGATCAATAGCTATCCTCTCAAATGCCTTCTCAATTATTCATTATTGTATCAATGGGGTTTGCATTTCAAGTCAAGGTACGGTCATCTGGCATTCTGGACAAGATGTACAATACTGAGCCACTTCTGCATGTATACCCGGCCATTTAAAGCTCTTCAAAATTCCCCCCAATGTTTTGGCATTTGCCAGAATTTCTCCCAGCAGGTTTTGGTGTGCCAGGCATTTCCTTCTTTGTATTTTAGGGACCAGAAGTTTGTCCAAAGCCTCATCAAGGGACAGATTGTTCTGTAGAATGAAGCATGGGCTTTGGTTTCACTCTCCTCCGGGAAAAGGTCAACTTCCTCTTCAGTTTCTCCTTTACTGGCCTTTCTTTCATCATTATGAGACATAGTGCCTTCTCTGTCAGAGTTTCTTCTTTCCTCGGCCTGACTGGCAGCTAAAGTCTCTTTTGTCTTTTCTTCTTTGCCTTATTTAGATTTTCAACAACCAGACTTTCGGGTGTATTTTCTAGCGGATATCTTCCAGATTCTGGATTACAATTTTCTTGTAATTATTCAGGTTTCTAACCCACATTTTCATTAATGCCTTCAGAGTTCTAAACCATCTTTAAGTGCTTTAGTTATCCCTTTGAGCAACGTGAAAGTTCATTCATGGAGAGATAACTTTCTGTCAGTGAAATAAACTCACCTGGGGTCAATGGTTCATTTTGTCCCATCCATTCTCTTAAGCCTAAAGGAAGATTTATTAAATAGTGATCCATCACTAGCAGTTCAATCATTCTCCCTGGTTCATTATTTTCAGGATACATCAATTTTTTGCTAGATGGAGCAGTTCAATTATCTGTCCAAAAACGTCCATTAGTGGAATAGGTGTGCTGGCACATCTGGTAACTCCAAATCTGGCAAGGATCTCTGCTTTCAAATCAGCATAATTCATTGCATGATACTGGGGCAGCAACTTTGGGGTCAAACTTCCCTAGTAGCAATTCTTTAAAAGCTCAGGAGGTATGCTTTCACATCATCTTCACTAGTAATTTTCTGTAGGGAGAGATTAGATTTAATCCTGCTACTAGTCTCAAAATTCACAGTAATTTTTGCATGCATCAGGTCTGGTCAGTTTTAGGTAATCAAATTCTTTCACTTCCTGGGGGAAAGGTAGCTTTGTAATATATGTGGCTCATACAAGTCTGTAGTCTCACTCCATCACACATACCCCTCCCCAGCTCGACACTATGGGTTTAAGAAACCAACGCCATGAGGCTGTGTATGGGAGCCAACACATGTCTGCAAATTCTTCCTTTCACCTTTGCATTGGTGAGACTTTCTTATAGTTGCTGAAGCTTCTGCTCTTCCAGCTCTTTCACTATCTTCTCCATTCTTTTTAGAAGGCATCCTTTTTCTTCTTCTGTGTCATCCGCATTCAGGCATCCCATAATGACTGGATGGCACTTTGTAGATTAAGCTTCTCTTTATTCCGAATGTCCATCTTCTGCTGATAGTCTGCGGAAGATGTTTTATTATCAGCAGTGTGCTCAGATAGAACCGTAATCTTACTGCTCTTCTTATGGACCATCTGTAACATGTACTGTAACTTTTTCCTCAATTGAAGAATTAGCCTTCTGCTTCCTGACCATTTTTGGGGAAGGGCAGGCTCACATCTATGTAAAACTTTGGGCTAGAGCATTCTGGTCAGATGGTTTCTGCTGCAACTTCTGTGTTAAACTAGTGATCATGGTCTCCTGATTCACTAGGGCACTGTGAAGCTTCCGCACCTCGACATGTATTTGGGCATATCTGCTTTCACTCTCCACTCAGCTCTGCCAGCTCCTGCCTCACATATCTCAGAGCACTTTCCATCTTACAAAGTTTAACTTCTTTCTGCCTTACCAACACTTCCACATCACTCAGTTACTCATTCAACAGAACCAGATGGGGGTTGGCTCAGATAGCAGCTGACTCTCTGCTACGAATCTGTGTAACTCTTGGTCAAATTGTGTGATGCTTTAAGCTTGCCCGGGTCCCTTCTTTAGCTCTTTCAACAGGGTCTCCAACTCTCCGCTTTAAGTTCTTCATCATCATTATCATCAACTTTACTAAGGGGTAGCAACTTCTTTGGCTGTTTCTCTTCCCACTTTTTTTCGCGGCTTACTTCATAGGCCTACAAACTATCCTAAGCCCATGGTTTGCGAGGACAGATGGCCTGACTCTTTCTGTTTCAGGTGCTCCAATAGGCTGGCTTATAATTCTCATAAAACTGTATCAGCTTCATATGCCAAACCTGCTCCTACTTGCGCTGCATGTTCAGCTGAAGAATCTCCTCTCTCTTGTTCATTAGGCCCTTCCTGAATAACTCTTTTTTTCTCGGTTTGCCTACAATGCGTCCAGCTATTACGTTTTCTTCTCTTCCCTCAGCCGCAGGTTCTCCTCCTTAACTTGTTGCATATCCAGTTCACTCTGCTTGTGCTGAATAATCTCCTTTGTCTTGCTCATTAAATCCACCCTGTATAACTCTGACTGCCATATTTTTTTCTTCCTTCTGTCTCTCCTGTAGAAGCCCCTTCTCTGTGCTTCTCATATTAGCTTTCTGCAGACATTTCTCTGCACTCAACCCATCATGTTGAAGGTTAGTATAGTCTCTTCTGGACAAGCATCGCTCTGAGCCAATTGTGCCTCCATATCAAAGAGATTGGCCACCCTCTGCTCCTGTAGTGTATGTAACAGCAGCTCCTTCTCCATCAGAGCTGTTTTCCTCTGCTTCATGGGAATCTTCTATCTATGGTAGCTGAGAGGGCCTAATAATCTCTAATTTGTGGAGGTGGAGGCTCTACAGCACCTCACAAACGGTTACAAATGACCACACAACTGGGACTTGGAAAAAAACACATAAACACGCAATGACTAACTACGGACTTACACAAAAATATACGAGCCGCGGGACTTAGAAAAAATCCATTATGGACTCGCAAAAATACGACCGTAATGGACAAACCGCGCACAGCGGCTCACTTCAAAAAACACAAAAATACACACAAAAATAACATAAAAACCTTACCGACACCAAGGGGGGACACCCAGAACCTCTGCCACACAGCTTAAACCTCGAATTCTGTCAAATTTACAAAGTTTAGCCAATCGAAAATCTCCTAAGCGAGAGAAAAACTGTCCGCCGAAAAAAAAAAAAAACAAGGCCACACGACCCCTAAAGCCGCTAAATTACACAAAGCAAATACGGCTTTTACAAAAACCCGTACGACCTACAACATACATCATTAGCAAGGACGCTTCATCATACAAACCCGCGTACCACATACACAATCGCCGCCATTTTACAACACTAATTTACAGAATGCGGAAGTACCCAGCTAAACTAATTCCCCTCGTGCACGCAGCCTATTTATACTACACACTTCACACATTGCTGACACTTACACCTCCGCTCCACAACACTGCAAACCTACAGGAACATAAAAACAGATTGCCAGCTCTTCAGCACAATGCTTCCTGCATGTATTACTTACAAATAGATAAACTATATTAATAATTTACTACTTATTTAATTAGCATCACAACATACAAATGCACAAAAAAAATCACTATCGCAAAAAACGCAAAAGACATTCACCGCGCGCCTCAGAACGAGCGCCAACGCAGCTCATAGCACACAAACTACACCAGTGGACAGCCTTGCAATAAGCGCAAAAGGCAGATCAGCGCCTACCTTATAATGACAGCAAAAGCACCTCTGATAAAAAAAATACAACAACCAAGAGGTTCGCAATGAGCGCCGCCGAAGGCGCTCAGCGCGAGGCTTGCAATCAGCACCGATATCTCAGATCACCATACAAAATAATGTCTGGCCCAAACAACATTCCTTGACTTACAATTCTATTGCCATCATTTTTTGACGGGCAATTCGCTAGTATACATATATTGGTAATTGGACATTGATACTTCATTTTGAAAAAATTACATTGAGACTATAATTGCAGGTTCCTCTTCCTGATTTGGCCAAAATTATGCAAACTTATGCTGGCTGCAGCACTTTCTGGAAGGGTTGCTCCAGCCTCACCGTGTTTCTGCATAAAGGGTGGATGTAGAGAAGCAGTTTTTAAAATTGGAATTCATAACACCTTCCAGTCTTTATATATAACAGATAGTTTTTAATGCCATAAAAAAGGAAAAATCCATACACCTGGATTTAGTAAATAAGCTTTGAGATACCCATACCAGCTTTCTGATCCTAAGATGAAAACCTTAGATGAATCGTGCAAAATTGCCCACATTTTTACGTGTTTTTGAGAAATGTGGTGAAGCGTGTAAAAGGAGAATTCCTTAGAAGCCTAATTGCCTGAGGCTTATAAAAGTGTTGTATCACATCAAGTGTAATTGTGGAATGTGCAGGGAAGACATGTAGAGTGACGAGTGAAGTCTGTGGATACAAAGTCCTTTGATTTAATACCGTACAGCTCTGTAACATACGTTCCTAGTGCTTCATGAAATATTAGCCAGAATTGTATAAACACCTAGAGGATTAGCAGTCAGGAAAAGAAAAAAAAGACACAAAACTGATATTTATTGCATATACTGTAGTATAAGTATATAGCATAGTATATAGTATTGTATATGTATGAGACATTGTTATATATTACAATAATAATAAAGTGCATGATTGAGGATGTATTGGGACAGTTGACCACAGTCCGACATTGTGGAGTTTATGCTGGATGTTTTTTCCATAAATAACATGCCCCTGCCATCTCGTAAAGGCTGGTAAAAAGAATTTACAGCACAACTTTGAGAAAATATTACACCTCACTCTTCATGACTGTCTGAAGACAACCAATGTGTTTGGACCATGCACTTACTGCATGTCTACTACTAATCCAGTCTGTTACTGAACTAATGTCTTCAGCCTGCCTGTGGACGATTTAGCACATTTCTTACTGCACTTTCAGTTTCCCAAGTACTGGTTTATGTTGTTTATGACTGTCTACTAATACTATGATCATCTCTTTATGCTTGTTACTGACCCAACCAGTTTCTGAACGTGCACTCTGTTACTGACCCAGTCTGTTTCCAGCTTGCACCTTGTCATTTACCCAGCCTGGTTTTAGCACTTTAACCTTTACAACCTTTAATTTAGTAAGTCTATGTAATTATGATGAAGTAGGGGCTGCCATTGCTCTGTTGGTCGTGTGTGTGAGGACTTGGATACAAATAAGATTCCAATTACTGTTAATGTATGTTTGCATTCATAATAACATAAAACTTATTATTACACAATATGGAAACTGCAAAGAAATCAGAACAATAAAGTTCATAAAAATAAGAAAATCCCCAGTGTTCTCAGATGCATCTTTTAGTAGAGGTCAAGCTAATTTTCTGAATGCCTTAAAAACAAATATATAGTCACTAATTCTCTATAATCTGTTTAAAAGAAGATTTTACACATTACAAATGCTTCTTTGTTCATTCTGATTAGTGTTTACCGGAGTACTGCATTTACTGTGCGTCATATATTTAAAATCTATTTTAGATAATTACACTTTAAAATAATGCAAAATGCTTTATGTAAAAAATGTGTCCTTAAATGTGAAATTATGCTGCAGTGGAATCTACCAGTTTGGTTTCTGATGGTGTATTTTCTTAGACTGGAGGAGACTTCGGAGGCTGAGAAGACTTTTATCTGCACAATGGGAATGTGGTTTCTAAAACCGTCAGTGCTTTCAAAAGACAAATGGAAAACTAATTAGTTTGCTGTAAAACAGCCCCCCTGAGCAATTAGTTACTTTTTTTACTCTGATTGGCTATTTTGTAGAATATGATCCCTTTAAGTGCGCCGATAACTTTTAGTACAGCAGACATGTGAGTTATATCTATTTGATGATAAATTGGCCAAAGGAATTTTTAATAAGTCACAAATAATAAATGAACTAGACAAAAGTAAGGGTAGGTTAGACCTTCTTGCTTAACATTAGTCAAATAAATCTTAGTGTATTACACACATTAACTTGATTGCTATAACAATGTATTACAGATTTCTACACTGCAGTTGGATTTGATTATGGTGTTTAAATAAATGAACAAGTGGTATGCACTGTACAATGAAAGTGTTAAGTGGATTAGCAATCCCAGGCCACATTTATACAGTTACGACAAGGTTAGTCTCCGTTTGCATGGGCTCAGTATAAATATTTAAGAGGAGTTTGTTTAGATTCCAGCAGGATAAGTATGGAAAATGACAGATCTTTTATATGCTTGGTGAACATGTTGGTAATGAGTTTATGTAAAGTTATAATACACAAGTTTGTGAGGCCCTTAAAGATATAAACATAAGGACTTCTGAATGAGAAGCTGCAATAGCGAAAACATTAAACTTTTTTTCTTGAGCAATTAAAGATTGTATATGCAAAAAATATGCATTTAATGTCAAATTTAGTTTTGCTTAAACAGCGATTGACAAAACTGTGTCAAATGTGGGAGCCAGCATCTGAAAACAGATCACTGTTTCAAAATATATGTTTGAAAAATATATGTATAGAAATGTCATAAAGCTAGTTTTTAATTAGGGAAAATAAATACATTGTGATGCCTCTGATGATGCCTGGTGGTATTTGTGATACATTTACATTTCTTCAGGAACAGGACTTGCAGTTGTGCCCATGGGTTTCTGTGTCTGATCATGTGCGGTGGAAGAGGGGATGGAATCAAATGCTAAAAGCTCCATTGATTTAACAGAACTCATTCCCTTATCCCTCTTCATTCCTTAGCAAAGCCACCCAATCAAAATTATTTTATGTTTATACATAGCTGCTAATGTTGTGAATTTCTTACATACTTCACAAATATTAGAAGTTTTTACATGACCCAGCGCGATCCTATTTGTGCCCGGGTATACTAATAACCCCACTCCTTAGAACATTTAAACCTAACCTAACCGCGTTGTACAAACTAACGGGATTCCTGCCACTCCTCCACACCCTCCTTTTAATAATTTCAGACCAGATGATGAATACACCCTTAAATGTATTTACCCAATTTAGCAGGTCCTGCTTCATGTCCCTGACCATCTTTTTCATTGGGACCGTACCAAGGTCGTTACCCCCGGAATGTATCAACAACATGCTGGGGTGCCCCCAGCGGCGGGTGTGGGAATCCAACAGCCCGCTCACTTGCAACCAAAGCAAACCACAGACTCCAATCCACCTCACCTGCATGACCTCATCCGGCAGGCCCAGCTGCTCGTCCTTTCGTGTACCTGCGGCAAACCGTTGAGCCCAATGCACTGTCCAAAGCTGCTGTCTCCGTCCTGCAACCATAATGACAGAGTTACACTCCGCTAGCAGCAGCTAGTAACCCTTGGCTGTCAGTTGCACGTACGTCAGAAATCGTCTGGATTCCCATCTCCCAATTCTTTTTATCATGGCCTCCAGCAGGCCCAGACATGCCGCCTCAGTAGCAGCCTCTACCTGAAACGAGTGGGTGGTTAAGACCCAAACGCTGCAAGCCGAACTTCAGCACCCTTGCAAACTGAAATCGGGAGAGCACCAGACTATCCATCAATACAAAACAAAATCATAAACATCATGATAACAAAAAAACAACAGAAAAATACACAACAGATCCCTTAATCAGAAGGTTATATGCGTTAGGAACTTTCCTTATTTCTTTACATCTTAATTCCTTCCTTTTTCCTCTCCAAATACTTATTCCATATATACCACTGGGTTATCAGTCCCTTCCTTTTTGCTTGACAGCTTTGGTTTATATGGTCGAAATCTCTATTTCTATTAATGAATCTAAAAATTTCGGGGATTGGTGGCATTGTACACACTTTCCAAGATTTAGAGATTAATCCCTTCATTACCAATAGAATATGTGATAAGAGATAACAAAACTTCGGAAATAGTTTCTTAAGATGTAAATGTACAATTATAGTTTCCATATTAAAGGGGATTTCTTCCTCAAATACATCTGATAGGCAGGCAATACACTTTCTCCAGAAAGATCTCAATTTAGTACAGTCCCACCCAACATGTATGGTATCAGCCCTTAACCCACTAAAATCATAAACATCATAATAACAAAAACAACAAAAAAAGTAAACAATCTCCCAAAACATACATTTATAACATCATAGCAAGATAGGTTATTTGTCAATAACATTTTATATAAGGGAGGACATGATCTTTAATGTCTTTGAGGACAATCCTGTATTATAAAAAAGATAAGCACAGATCCCTTAATCATAGGGTTATATGCATTAGAAACTTTCCTTATTTCTTTACAACTTAATTCCTTCCTTCTTCCTCTCCAAATACTTATCCCATATATACCACTGGTTTATCAGTCCCTTCATTTTTGCTTGACAGCTTTGGTTTCTATGGTCAAAATCTCTATATCTCTTAATAAATCTAAACATTTCGGGGATTGATGACACTTTCCAAGATTTAGAGATGAATCCCTTAGTTATCAATAGAATATGTGATAAGAGATAATAAGACTTCGGAAATAGTTTCTTAAGATGTAAATGTAAAATTATAGTTTCCATATTAAACGGGATTTCTTCCTCAAATACATCTGATAACCAGGCAATACACTTTCTCCAGAAAGATCTCAATTTAGTACAGTCCCACCAAACATGTATGGTATCAGCCCTTAACCCACATTCTTTCCAACACAGTATGGCATCTTTCTTTACAATTTTGCTGATAAATTCTGGAGTATAGTGCCACATGTTGATGATTTTAAAGTATAATTCATAGTAGGCCAGGGATCTGGCAGATGTTCTATTTTAATAGTATTCTGCCACTCTTCAACAGAGTTAAGAAATCTTCCTTTTTTTCTCCCACTCTACCATGCCTGCAGTTTTGCCACTCTGCTCATTCAAATGGAGGATCCTTCGACATCTCGATATTCTATGGGTATTCTTTTTATTATATATCATTAGTTCAAATGTAGATAAAGGTTTCATATTTCTTTTTTTGAATCCCCTCTGTTTAAGAGAGCTCTGAATAGACATAAACTGCAGCCACATATTTTTATTTAGTTTAGTTTAAACTTATCCCGAATTTTTGACCAGCTAAGCAGCATTCCTCCTTCATAAAAATAATTTGTATAATTTATACCATGTTTTTTTCCATGTTTCAATACAGACTTTCTCTTGACTTTTAAGATTTCTATAGGGGTACCTAGTGAAGGGAATTCTGATAATTTCATTTTTGTCTTAATTTTCATCCAGAATTTTAACAATGACTTAATATTTCTTGGAATAAAGCTGTTTTTCACTTCTTCCAAGTTTGGAATCCATAATAATGTATGGATAGGAGTCTTCCGAAGGAATTCTCCCTCCATTAATTTCCAATTGGTAATCGGTAGTGGTGTACCCCACTGTATTATCTGGGATAATGCAATTGCGGCATATATATCCTTTATACAGGGGGATGCCAGGCCCCCGGTCTCAATCCTTCGTTTAGTAATCTCACCTGGAATTCTAGCTTTTTTCCCCTGTAATATATACAGATGTATACCTCGTTTTTTTTAACCAGTATTCCGGCGGTACTTCTGGAATAGATCTAAAAATATATGTTAATTTAGGGATAACTTTAATTTTTACTATAACAGGGCGCCGTTGTTGGAAGAGCCTCAAACATTCACAAGGACAGCAGTCTGTACCCACTTTCCTATGACTGATTTCCTTCCCTTTTCCTGCTTGATCCGTCTTGGATCTCCGCAGCCAAACCGTTACTCTGTCACCTTGAAGGCAAGAGATCTGCCATCTGTATGCCTCGCGATCCATGCTTACTCATCGCCACTATCTCCCCAATCCAAAGCGCTCCAATGAATGCAAGCGAAAATGCAGTCCAGAACAGCAAAGATTCGTAGGCCGTAGTACAGATATCCAGCACTGATGACAACCTTAACAGCAATAAAAAGGTAATCGGGCGCCTCCTGTCGTGACTATGCTCAATTTTGAACATGCCTTGCACAACATGCCTCACCACAAACTCCTTTGTCAGGTTCCGTAGCCCGGCTAGCTTAAACACGAAAGCTAGTGCCGCCACCCGACGCCTTACCGATGCCGCAGACTCCCCGGCGTCCTTGCATTGAATTAGATACCACAACAAGACATTAACCATCCTTTCCTCCATGTCAGCACCACCTGCCACCTCTACCAGGTCACGCCACTTATCCCATACTCTCTTGTAGCCTCTCCATGTCGCTGGAACCAATGATCTCCTGACTAAGGAAGCTATTACTGCTCCAAGCTCCCATAGGTGACAAGTAATATCTTCTCCATCCTTCCATGCCACCGGAGCCAAAGATTGTAAGCGATCCTACTGTGAACGAGAGAGGGCATCAGCAATCCATATCCTGGGACATGTCTGGCTTTAAACCAAATGTTAAGGCTTATCACTGGTATCGACGATGCCGTTGTGTTGTTTACCGCTTGCACTACCAACATGTTGTCTGTGAAGAAGATGACCTGACTATCCTTCAAATCCATGTGAAGTGCCACCACTATAGGGAACAACTCCAGGAATGCAAAATTATTTGTTAAGCCTGTGACTGCCCAATGTTCCGGCCACGGTCTAGCACACCATCTTCCACCAAAATAGGCTCCCATGCCTGCGGCGCCCAATGCGTCCGTGTACAGTTCCAGCATCTCATTGAACTGCGCTTGAAGCTGTATCATCGCCTTCCGTTGAGCGTACTGAGAAATGAGAGCCAACCCCTGACATCCTTCTTCATAGCCGTTGTGATGCTAATGAAGTGATGTGGATGTTTTATGCTTACCGTCTCCTGCTCCAGCCTTCGACTAAAGATCCTTCCCATAGGAATAATTTGAGAGATGAAGTTCAGCTTGCCCAGAATGGATTGAAGCCGACGCAGTGTGACCCTTCTAGCACCTGCCATTGCTTGCAGTTCTTCCACCAGGTTAACTATTTTGTCCATGGGCAGGTTACATTCGATTCATTGCGAATCTATGCATATCCCCAGAAACGACAACCCTGTCTTGGGACCCACTTTCTTCTCCCGTGCCATCGGCAGCCATTTCTCCTGGAAAGGCCAGAAGAACTATTACTGCACTGCCTGCTCCTCCGCCCTGCTGCCTTGCGTGCAGGCACACCAAAAGAAGAACCGCTGTCAGCATCACCTAACTGTTCTGGGAGGGCTAACCGCATTATCCCAAAGCTACCTTGCTCTAAACCCTTTAAGGACGCCCATGGGGAAGTCTGTGATTCAAAAACTAGGTGATCACCCTGCCCTGGTGTGTCTGTACATTCTCCCACGGTGTCACCCCTACCCCAAGTCAGCGTCTTTCTTTTTGAAGTCAAAGTAGAAAAAAGGAGAGGGCTGTACCTTGCGGTTGATCTCCGGGCTCTGACTGGTCTTGCAGTTCTGGTTGACGTAGCCTCACACGACTGGTCTGTGACCACAGCCCTGTCTTTTTGTGGCTCCTTCTTTTGCGGGTCCATCCTGGCGTCCACGCCCTTTGATGGCTAACTCTGCACTGTTCGTGCATCGCCCCTTTAAGAGAGCAGTGTTAGTGGATCTGACCGCTCCCTGTGTAACCTTTCTGTGAACTTCAGTTTGGGCTGTTGGTGCCGTCTTAGGACAATTTTTTTCTTGCCCCTAGCGTCCTTTGAGTGAAGGTGTGACGGGCGTCTCGGTGGCATATCTGGAATGATTTGCTGGCTGAGAGGTGTTGTACAAGGCATAGGCTGGCCACCATTGCCCATTCCCGTTGCACCTCCCAGCTCAGCTCCTGGGCTCTGCAAAGGCACTGACTGTAGGACTCCTAAGTTAATGCCTGTCCCTGCTGTCTGATTGCAGTCCTTCTCAAGGCTGCCAGCACCTGAAGAGCGCTGCGTGGTAGCCCTGTCAAAAAAGCATGATGCCCCAAGGCTTCCCTGGCTATCAGCTACATCAGACTGTACCCAGCTCACACCTTGGGTAGCATCATTGCCCCCGTAGGTTGTGCTTGGCCTAAACTGTCATCAAGCCACTTCACCCCCTGGCACAGCACTTTTGCCCTGACCATCTGTAACAAATGCTCCAACTCTGTTGAGTCTATTGAACTCATCCTCTGCTAGATCCCTGCAATCAGCAATGCTCACCCCCAACCACCAGTATAAACACACAGCAGACCACCCACAGTCACACAACCCCTCACACACACACACTGATACTCAGAGATCAGCCGTCCTGTGAAGCCCCAGAATGCGCAGAGCTGCCTGTGCTTGTGATGCCACGGAGATTCTCCCACTGCAACTACTCATCAAGATGGCCGGCCGTGGAGTGAAGCTAAAATGGGGCTCCCGCTCACAACAGCGCCAAAACCGTGCACCACGGCTGGTGCACGTGACACGCAATTTCACAGTTCAAAGGGCATCTCCAGCAAGCCCCAGGGAGTCTGCCACAGGACTACACTGGTTTATTAGAGTGTGAATTTAAGCTTATTATGTCCTAAGCCCATTTAGATTTGTGTGCCCTTCACTTCCAAGTTTATTTCCACTCGCTATGTTCCCTATCTCCGATTATATATAACTAGCGACTTGCCCGTCAAAAAATGACGGCAATTAAATGTGTATGTTTTGAATTCTGTTTTGCAGGTAATATGCGTATTTGACACTTGTAACCTTTTTCTTATCTATAATTAAGTACAATTATTATATGAAACGTTTTTTTTTAACATGCAACTTGTAGGTGACCAACAGTGAAATTATGTTTTTTTTAAGAGTATTAACATTTTAATGTAAGTACAGGTCAACATTGTATTAATGAGTATTGTAAACTTGACATAATGTTTTTTAACATGCAACTTATAGATTTACAACTGTTAAACGAAATATATATTGAATCCAGAGGAAGGCAAACAGTAAAAACCCTCCTTGAAAATTGTATTGTATCAAAGGGGGAAAAAAAATAATTCCTTCCTAACCCCATTAACTGGCAATCGGATTATTACCTGGATTAATATTTTGCATTGAATGATACATTTACATTGTATAACAAAAGCTTCTCCTCCTCCTGAACTTTGAAATATATGCAATTAAACAACTTTGCAGTTTTGTTTTAAAAAACTTGTAACATTCTAAACAGTAACATAATGAAGTAACATTTAAACTGTAATTGTTGTAAAATGGAAGCAAAGTGTTTTGTGGGGCTAATCATGCAAAAAGGCTACTTCCATAAAAATGTAATCAGTTATTTTGTCGTTGTTGATTTTTGATGTTTGACATTTGGTGGTTCTTGTTTTAATTGTTGAAAAGGTCGCATAGATTCCTATGTGAAATAGTGGTTCTCTAAAAAGAAAAAAAAGACACAAGTTTGTCCGCGGGGTGTAACCACTGTTCTCTATGTGTTTTGCAATTGTATAGAGTTTTTTTTGGAAATAGTGGTGCTCTAAAAAGAGTCTGAGTGACATAAAATGTCATTCTTGAAATTAAACCACTATTCTCTATATTTTTGTTTTTGTTGTTAAATTGTCGTTGAGGTTAATTTTTTTTTTGGTTGCTGTTTCTCTGCCATGTCTTGTTCTTGGTGGAATTAAAGTTACAGTACTTCATAGTAGACAATGATTTTAGTAAAAATGCATCCATCATCTAATAAATCACCTTGACTTTCATTTTTTTCAATGTAAACTTTAATAGCTTGTGGATTCTTGCACCTTGAGAAGGCAACATACAGCTGGCCATGTGCAAATACTGGTTCTTCTAAAAAAAGATACCCACAGATTTGAAAGTTTGTCCTTGTGATTTATTAATGATCATGGCAAATGCCATGATGATGGTAAATTGTCTCCTTTGAAGTACAAAAGGGAGGCTACTTTCACTTGGTGCCAAATCTATTCTTGGTATGAAAACTCTCTCTCCTTGATGGGTAACAGTTAGAATTTCAGCATGTTTGAAATGGTCCTATGTCCTTTGAACAATTAATCTGGTACCATTGCATAGGCCTTTTTTGGGGTTCATATGTCGCAGTAACATGACAATTGCACCTTTCTTCAGCTGCAAAATATGTGGTGGCATTCCAGAAGGAGTTAATGAGTTTATGAATTCAGTTGAAAAGTTTGTCTGACTTTCTTTGTCATCACCAAGTACAGAATCAGCACTGTGATAATTTTTTTGTGGTGCATTAATTTTTTTTTAACTATTTCATTATTGAGGAGTACTGCATCCTTATTTTTGCATGTTAGTATTACTTTGTTGGCAAGCTCTGCATAATCCTCGTTGTTAATGGTACTTTTAAATTATAGCCGATATAAGATCCTGTTTGCAAATCATATGAGCTGGGATGTGCACAGTGTCATCCGGTAAATTTTGTATTTGCTCTGTTTATCCTTCTCCAATTTTAATGAGCCAATCATTGAAATCATTTTCTCCTTCTGATCTCATATTTTGTTATAATTGAAGATGGGTAAATAGTTTCCATAGTGTACTTGACTTTACACATGTTTCGACAATGTCGGTTCGTTTTCCATGTACAACGACAAGTAATGTTTGTCTAAAATCGCCACCTAACAACATTACCTTTCCACCAAATGGCAAAGTATTATCCATGACTTTACGAAGCAAACGGTCAATACATTGTAGGGCATGGCATGACATCATTGTAGCCTCATCTCCTTTTTTTTTGCTTGTAATGATGTCATTCGAATATCCAACACTGATGTTTCCAAAATAGGAACTGGCAGTTTAAATCCACTATGCACAGTCCTTCCACCTTCTAACAAAAGTGCGGCAATTCCAGCGGTTGCAAATGCCAGCGCTATTTGACCTTGTGCTTGTACAAAGCTCATCAATAAATTATATATTATTATTATCGTTTATTTGTAACACGCCAACATATTCCGTAGTGCTATACATAAGTTAAGTTACAGGCAATGACAAGTTAAAGATTCACACATTGCAAAGAGTGGATGGCCCTGTCTTTGAGCTTGGAATCCAGTGTCCATAGCGCTTTCCCTAAAGGACCTTGCAGGATTGAAACTTGCAGACTTATAGATGAGTTTTTCCTGATCCGCCAGGTCCCTCCAGATAGAAATAACGCTCTTTGACCATGTCATCATCTAGGGCATTTTTTATTGCATTAAATGCTTGCAATTGTAATGTATTGCAAGTCTTTCTTCTGTTCTTTGTCTTTGTAGTTGAGTGTCATAATCTTCAAAGTTTATGTCATCTATGAGACCTGGATCTGGCAGATTAAAACTTGCACAACTTAATCCATGAGTTAAAACGACCTCTTGGATTTCAATTAATGCTTTTAATTGTACAATAGGCTCATTGCATCGTTACAAAAAGTCTTCAGCCATATTTGTTTTAAATTTGTCCCACAAAGCTAATGCATTTGGAGCATTTGAGAAGATACAAAGGAATGCAAATTGTTCCCTCCTCTGCCGTGGCATTTGACATAGCGCTGCTTCTTCTAGACATCTTTCCCATTCTGTATCATCAGCTAGGAAGTTTCTATGTCGCGCAGCTAAATTAAATGATTCATATAATATGTCATTAACAGTTCTTAAGTGTTCAAAAACTTTGTGCACCAGGAACATTTAGAAGTAGTAATCATAAGCAGAAACATTCAAGGTCTCTTGGACTTACAGTGTAAATTCTTGGGATTATTTTATTTCCACAACTTTTTCTTTTTCGCCATAATCCATTAACGAAAACATAATGGTATGGAATGTCAATATATAACAATTCCCTTGCCTCTAAATCAGTTGAATTTAATTGAAACCATGCAGTTAGTGTAGTTTGGCTATGCTCACTTTGTGCCAAAGCATTTCTTTCATTTCCAGCATGGAAATACACTAAATGTCTTTGTGGCAAATGAACAGCTAAGCTATATACTGCATGTGAGCGATCGTGCATTTCAAATTTTAGAAGACGCCACATTGCTTCTGGTGCACTTACGTAGCGAGCATCTACATGAGATGCAAGTTCATCATGTACTAACATACTGGGTTCGTTGTTTTCTGCTCTTTTGACCACTACAGTAGCTGCATCATAGCCTTTGTAAATATATTTGTAGACAGATTTAATGGATTTTATAGAAGTGCAGGCTTCAACATTAATGTGTGCATTATACTTCATGAGTAAAGTGAGTGGATTGTATGGTACCACATATCTGTTGTCTACCTTTTTGCCCTGATTAATGGCAGTTTGTCCTTCTCTTCTTCTATATAATGGATAGCCATCACAATTAGCATAAGTTTTGTCTCTATAATTTTTTGGAAATTCTTTTGTACATTTATTATTTTCCATACATGGTGACTGTGGATTAATATCTCCACGCAGTCCGTGAATCATACGATGAATTAAATCTCATATAGTCTACCATGTATTTCTGGATCTGGTAGTTCAGCAATAATTACTGAATCCACTTTAGTATCCAGTATCTAACTTATCTTTTTCTTGAAGGATTATAAGAATATGTGCATGTGGAAATATAGTGGGAATTGTTGTCTTTCTGGAAGTTTTACCTTGCCTTTTTGACAACAACTAACGAACTCGCCATCTCTGGGTCTTTCCTGTTTGAAATGATAAGCCCCACAAAAATGACAGAGAATATTCATCTCACCACAATTATGAACCTCTACTGCTAAAGACTTAAGTAAAGGACAATTGTGAGAACAGATATCAATATGAGTCTCTAAATCATCATTGGAAATGTTATCTGATTGTTCAGCAACAGGTTCTAAATGCTTTTGTTTTTTAGTTGCCTTCTTAGGGGTAGATTTTAGTTTGTCAGCTGATTGCTGCTTGCAAGTCTTTTGCGTTCTTTTTGTCGTCGAATTTCCTTCTGCTCCGGCGTCTGATGCCCATGTTTTTTGTCGTTCTCTATTTTGCCGTCTTATCTTTTCCTGTTTCTTGTCAGTATCTGCCATATTAATCTGTAAATAAAAAGAATCTATTATTATTTTTGTTCCTGATTTTAATGTGTTTTGTAAGTGCATAGTTTTCTTTTTTAGTACTATCCTGTTTTGTGTGCAACACTGTTGTCATTGGAGATTTAGGTTCTGGGTTTAGGCTTATAGGTTATTGTAGAAAAAAGTGTATTTATAGTCTAAATTTTGTCTGTCTTACTAATATTTGTTGTAGTATTCTTTTTTCTGGAGGCTACTTTTGAGATTATAGATTTAGTTTATGGTTGTGGCTTATAGGCATGGCACACAAAATAGAATATTTGAGTACATTTTCTAAGTATCACTAATATTTGTTGTATTTTCCTGTTTTCTGTACACGATTGTTGTCATTAAAAGGACTAGGTTCTGGGTTTCGGCTTATAGGGTGGGGCACAGAAAACAGGCTTTATTCTTAAATTTGTTATGTGTTCCCAATATTTGCTATACTATCCTGTTTTCTATACACCGTGTTTGGGGTGATAGATTTAATTTATGGATTAGGCTTACAGGTTGGTGGAGACAAAACAGGATTCATTGTTACATTTCATATGTGTCAGCAATATTTGTTGATGTATCGTGTTTTGTGTGCCCCATCATTGTTAGTAGGCGCTTATTATTTTGTTTTGTTTTTCATGTTGACATTGGCGCACAGCAAACATGATTTTTACTTGTTTTACTATACCTTGGTTGAAGTATTAGTTGTGTATTAATGACAGAGGGTCCCCTGCTGCCAATCTTCCTGCGACAGTCTTCAGGCAGTGTCTGTTGTAAAAGAGAAAGAGAAATGTTATTTTATTAAAAACATTTTTTTCACAACAGCATCTTCTTTTTGTGAATCCACTGCATTAGCAATTTTTCTTTCTTTGTTGTGTCTAAAATTGTGCCGATTTCACAGTGTGTGTGAAACCGTGCAGCGCTACAAATTATTTGGTACTATCCTGTTTTGTGTACAGCACTGTTGTAATTAGAGTTTTAAATTTTTGGTTTAGTTTTTTAGTTTAGGGCACAGAAAACAGGATTTATTTTTCAATTTTTTATGTGTTATCAATGTTTTGGGATGATAGATTTAGGTTATGGGTTAGGCTTAGAGGTTGGTGCAGCCAAAACATGATTAATTTTTCCATTTTATATGTGTTAGCAATATTTGGTGAAGTATCGTGTTTTGTGTGCACCATCATTGGTAGTAGGGGCTTATGTTTATTTATTTATTTTTTCATTTTGACATTGGCGCATAGCAAACAGCCTAGGTATTTTTTTCTTAACTTTTTATATTATACCTTGGTTGAAGTATTAGTTGTGTATTAATGACATATTATTACTAGCGACTTGCCCATCAAACAATTACGGCAATAAAATTGTAAGGCTGGGAATGCTGTTTGGCACACAATGTCAGGCTTTTAATCGTCTGAGCACCTGGCGCTCATTGCAAGTGCCTTTGGCACTCATTGTGGTCCTCTCCTCTGCTCTACTTTTGGTTGTCTGAGCACCCTGTGCGCTGATTGTGAGCCCCGCGCTGAGCCTTAGGTGCTCATTGCGAGGTTCTCTGCTCGTGTTGTTTTGGTGGTCTGAGCACCATTGTCAGTAATTGCAAGGGGCTCGCTGACTGGCTTTGGCACTCATTGCGAGCCTCTCCCCTTGTGTACTTTTGGTCGACTGAGGACCCTCGGCACTCATTGTGAGCCCTACGCTGAACGCCTTTGCGGCTCATTGCAATCCTCTCCCCTTTTTTTTGTTTTCTCTCTCTCTCTCTCTCTCTCTCTCTCTCTCTATATATATATATATATATATATATATATATATATATATATATATTTGTTAATGCTAATTAATGAATTACTGTAATAATAAATTAATATACTTAACCTATTTGTAATTAATATATCAAGCAATCAATATTCTGAAGAGCTAACAATCTGTTTTGATGTTCCTGCAGCATACAATGTACATTTGCACCTGAGGTGTAAGTGTCAGCAATGCATGAAGTGTGCAGTGTAAATAGGCTGTGTGCGCGAGGGCAAACCGTTTGTTTAGCTGTGTAATTGGGCATTTTGTAATGGTAATGTTATTAGTTGTAAGTTAGTGTTGTAAAATGGCGGCGATTGTCTATGCATTACGCGGGTGTCGGGCATTTTCCGTTGTCCCTAATAGTGTATTTTATACATCATACGTGCCTGTGTAAAAGTCTTATGTGCTTGGTGGTGTTATGCGTGTTTAGGGGTTGTGTAGCCTCGTTTTCATTTTTTTCGCCCACCATTTTTTTTTTTCGCTTAAGCGATTTTTGTGTGTAGAAACTCTGCAAATTTTGGTTAAATTGTCATGCAACCTGACTCCCAGATGTTGTGCCTGTCCCCCCGTGCTGTGAGTGGTGTTTATTTTGTATTTTTGTCAATTTTGGTGGCGTTATTGTTATTTTTGTATGTGCACGGTTCGGCCATTAAGTTCATATTTTTTTTACCTCTATTATGTTCTTTTCTAAGTGCTGCGGGTCGTAGTTTGTTTGCCTGTCCCCTCGTGCTATGAGTGTTTTTTTTTTTTTGTTGTTAATTTTGGTGTTGTTATTGTTGTTCTTGTATGTGCGCGGTTCGGCCGTTAACTTCATATTTCAGCCGAAAACTTTGTGCCGCGAGTCGTATTATTCTTTTGGTAAGTGACGCTTTCCTTTTTGCAAGTGTTACGGGCCGTTATTTTTCCCACGCTTTTTTTTCAAAGTGCTACGGGTCTCGTACTGTCTCGCTAAGTCGTATGGTGTCGTAGGGGTGAGCGCCTGCGCCTACAGCGCTCATCTCCACCAGCGCAATGTGTGCCTTCAGCGCTCCTTGCCTGGCCGCAACGTCGCAATTTTAACATTGCGTTACCAACGTTACTTTAAAGGCTGCAGAAAAAAAAACATGGTTTAAATAAAATTCAATTGACAAAGTACTTGTAATCTATATATTTAAGTCATACCACATTTGAAGCCTTGACGGTATCGCTTTAAGCTGTTCTTTAGTTCTTACTAGGACTCTTCTTTCTGCTGCAGTACACTTTGGATATTGTTTTAGGTCACACTTTTCATCCCCACTCTGGAAAAATTTGAAATATTTGAAAACACAAAAAAGTTCAGTGTAATCATGTGGAAAGATTGGCTGGGTGTTACGTGCAAAGGAATTAGATTGTTTAAATATACAAGCATGTACAAGAAAATATACAAGAAGACGATATAAGCAATTTATTTATATAAACTCAAGACTGCATGGAGACTGCATGGTATTATTTGAAAGCACTTGAGTAAATGCTGAAAATGCAAACATTGGGAGATTTATTATGTAGTTCAGTTCCCTGCTATCTACGACAAGAAAAGTCTTTGCCAAATTCCTCCAGTTGTATTGGCCCTAGAAAGAAAATAGCCATTACTTTTCGATGAATTTGTTTAATTTGGGGGTGGTTGTACAGGATTCTGTTTTCCAATTACAAAAGCTATTTTATTTTGCAAAAATGAATAATGTAAAAACAATAATGCCGAAAACAATAATGTCTTTTGGTGTTTAGAATACTATACGCCTCATGTATAACAAAATCCCTATTGATAAGTCTTATTATATGCCCTTGTTTTTTACGTCCCTGATGGAAGTGCAGTATCAAAATCTGAAGTCAAAAATATTTGATATACCTCCCAGGCTCTTTTGAAATAGTACAATAACTCAATATACATAACATTCAATATCTTGCACTACTGGGATGCAGTCTCAAACAAATAACTTGTAGCAAATCACTCCACAAGTACAAACCCAATAAAAAATGTGTGGGAAATACAGAAACATCAGAAATACGTTTCACCCTTCATGTGCCTCAGTAGTGAGGTGCATCTGTTCTCCCTTGGGTGGTCTAGGGACCTGCATGGGTACTGTATTTGAGATCCAAAACATTTTTAAAGGGTTATACTACACATTTTACATTACATTTACTTTTAGCTCTGATTTGAATACAGTATTTTAACTACAGACAGCTTCATTGGTAATCTAGCCAGAGCTATGGCTTATGTTAATTGTAAATGTAAAGTGTTGGGTTCTCTTCATCCCTGTTTTTTTTTCTGAGGACCAGCAGGTAAGGTCTTAGGGACTGGCACTAGTTCTAGGACTGGCTGTTGAAAACCACAGCTTTAAAGCGATTTAATCCATCCAACAAAAAGGTTATTAAAAACTGACTTTATTGTAATAGTCATTTTCCTCTACAGTAAATTAATCTTGAAATACTTTTTTTTATGTTGTACATTAATGCTAATAAAACAGATAAGCACAACATGTCACCATGTTCTGCTTATTTGTCACATATTATTATTCAGACGCTGCACATTTCCAAAATAACGCTTCACAAATAATGGAGAATACATTAAGAATTGTTTACTTTAGAAAAAAAGCTAGTTTAATGTAGTCAGTTTTGATGATATGTAAAGAAAAAAATATCTTAATTTTGGTTTATCTGTGTCTCTGTAAGATTACACACCCATGATTTTTGTAAGCAATCCTTGAATATATCCTTCTGGCCTTTGTTGTTAAATAGTTAAACGAAATCAAATTCAATTAAATTAGTGTTTTGTTAGGGATAATAATGTATTTCTATCATAAGAATAACAAAGTGCAACTAATAAAAACATGTTTTTAATTGAAATTGGTTTGTAAAAGTAATAATGCAGATATTTAATTATTTTGACTATATGTTTATATATGTATGTCCCTAAAGGATTACTTTAGTGGTCTTATAAAGAGCCCCCCTAAAGGATAGTTAAGTTGATATGGCTTAATGAGAAAGAATCCCTTAAGCTTTTATTTTAAACAATTAATTACTTTTCTTTTAAATCATAACTGAGACGGTTTTAGATAGCTCCACCCACTGAATGATGTAGGGGAAGCAACAAACTTTTGAGACCACTCTGTAAAACACACAATAGTAGCAGGCAAAAGTGTAACATGAGCTGCTAGCAATGTACACAAGTACACTTTCTAGTCACCTCCCACTATTATACTGCAAGCATGCTATGTCTGTTTGGAGAGCTTTCTCCTCTGGGTGCCTCCCACTGCATAGATACATCATTCATGGGAATTGCAGAGATTAAAAGCTCATACTGCCAGGGGGCATGATTAAAAACAGTAATTTATTGTTTAAATGCACAGTAAAAGTTTTTTTTTAATCTTTTAGGCCCTACCTAACAATTCTTTAGAGAGCACTAAAGTGACCGTTTAACCACATTTTCTTTTTTAACTCTTTTGGCACCTATCATATAACCAAATCTGAAAAATGTCAGGAAACAATATTAAAGAGTTCTCTAATTCTATGATTCATTTCAGGTTAGCAGAACTTTGCACTGAAAATGACTGAGCGCTTTGACTGCCATTACTGCAAGGACTCTCTGTTTGGCAAGAAGTACCTGCTGAGAGAGGAGAACCCATACTGCGTGAAGTGTTATGAGAGCCTTTACTCCAACACTTGTGAGGAATGCAAGAAACCTATTGGCTGTGATGGCAAGGTACTGTACGCTGAGCCTCCCCGCAAATCCATGTCAACTACTGCTAGTGCAAAATACATGTCTGTTTTATGCTAAATCTGTTTTTTTATGTCAGTTATATTAGTTTTTAGATCTTACTGGTTTTGTGCTTTATTTTACTTAATTTTTTACTGAATATATTTTATTAGTTATATTTGTTTAAGTAAAAATCCAGTATACAGAACTATAGAGTTAGATTCACTAAAGTCCATTTCAGTTGCCATGCTGAGATTTATTTGATGTGTCCTAGGACCATTTATGCAAATAAATCCCCAGTTATTTTTCCTTTCCCATTGCTAAACCCTCATCCAAGGTATATGTCAGATAGTGTCAGAAATAGCACTGCATGTAGACATTTATGTGCAAATGAATATTGTACTCAATAATGATGCACTGCAAATTTGGGGATGTCTGCTGCCCCTTTAATATAGGATGCCATAAACCTGGGTCCTGTTGACCTAGGCAGAAATTCACCAGTGTCTGCAACTCTCTCTGTATATATAAAGAGCTAACCAACATCAAACTGTAGAGGAAGGGATCAAAGACCTAGCATATAAGAAAAGCAATTGATATTGTTAAAAAGATCCTGCCACCCTGCAAAATCAAGTCTTTTTTAAAGAACCTGAAAATCTGGCTATACATTGTTATAGCTGTTTTTTTCTAAAGTAGGTAATTCCTGACATGTTTACTATTGCTTGCATGGCCCTTTTATGCAAATGTATGGTTCATAAATACTTATTAGGCACTTTGATGTGCTAAATAGTGACACACGGTTTTTACAAACACGTAAACAAACAAATACTTGCAAACTCTGGTGTTATGCATTTTGATCCCCTCCCTAATCCTTATCAAGTACTAATAGTAATGCATTAGCACATTAACATAATAATACATAACAGACAATAATCTCAGGAATTATTTGGTAGATAGAAAAAGCATAGTTTTGGCAAGAAACAATATTGTTATTAGTGTTATACAGCCCTTATATATTGATGTGATCATACAGTTAATTAGCTATGTTTAGCTAAGTATGGTAATTAAAAACAGTATTTTTACTTTTATGACTCCTTTCTAAAATCTTCCTTGCACTTCATATTCAAAGGATGGGTGAACAATTTTTAGAAAGCAACAAGCACTTTTACTCTTATATGCAATTATTGTTCACTGTGTAGTTCCATTTTCTTATCGTAGTTTGTTCTTTCTGCTACTTACTTAGAAGGCTTTGTCCTTGTAAGCTAATGAGCTATACGTTCAGCAAATAATCAATTTTCAATAGTAGCCCTTCAAAAGAGTGCATTTTATATATAGAACCACAGTGGTCCTCAGTATTGTGTACTAAAGGAGGACCAAGCATGTTCAGATTTTCTGAATACAGTGGTACCTTGGTTCTCGTCCTTAATCCGATCCATGGGCTGGATCATAGGAGTTGTGTTAGGTGCAAGAAGTTCAAAGTTATAGAATTAAATTCCTCCAGCAACTGGTCCTCCAAAGCTGGAGGGTGAGCAGGAGCATTGCCATTATTAACAGGGCCCTCAGAGGCAATTCTTTCTCCGCCAAATATTTCTTGACAGTGGGGCCAAACACTTAATCTATTCAATGAAGAACTGCCTGGTTACCCAGATTTTGCTGTTAGCCCTCCACATGACACTTTACTTGCTTTTTAATAATTTTTCTCATTTAATAACTCTGGGGTTCTCACTGTGATGGACTAGTAGAGACTTAATTTGTAAATCTCCACTAGCATTCCCACAAAACAACAGAGTTAGCCTGTCCGTCATCGGCTTGGGCCCTGGCAATGTCTTCTCTTCTTGAGTGCTGCAGGTTCTGATAGGCATTTTCTTCCTAAATACACCAGTCTCATCACAGTTGAAGACTTGTTGGGGAATAAAAACCTCATCCTCTACATAGTCTCTGAACTTCCTAACAAAGGTTTCAGCAGCTTATTTGTCGGCACAGGATGCCACTTCATGCCTCACCACATGCCAGTTCTCTTTTTAAAATGATCAAACCAACCATGACTGGCCTTAAATTCTTCACTGCTTTCACCACTTAATGAAGCCCCATCTTTTACCAGATCAGCTTGCAAATGTTTTGTTTTGTCATATATTAATGCCTGGGAAATACTATCAGCCACCAACTGTTTTTTGTTATTCCAAATGTACAGCAATTTCTCCACTTCCTCCAATGTCTGTGATGTTTGCTTAGTAATAATCTTCACACCTCTAACCATATCTGTTCCTTTAATAGCTTCCTTATTTTTGACTATCATAGAGATTGTTGATCTAGGCATTTTGTACTCAGCAGCGAGATCAGACACAGGTTTCTACCACACTCATACCTAGCTATTATCTCTTTTTTGTCCTATGGTGGTTCTTACTATTTTTCCTTTTCACTAGCCTTCTTCACTAGCCTTCTGTAAGTACAAGTTATCCTTTGGTTCTTGTAAGCACAGTCTGCACTTTGGTTCTTATAGGCACAGGCTGCACTTTGATAATTATAGGCACAGGCTGCTCTTGGGCCCTTACACAGATTGCTCTTGGGCTCTTGTAGGCACTAACAACACTATGCAGCAATACAGAACTTTATTCCTCTTCGTGAAAGACAGGATGCAGGGTGTTCTGAGCAAGTGTTGAGTTCCAAGGACATTTTCCTGTCCGACGCATCCAGTTCCAAGCAAATGTTTCCTCTGTGATACGCCTCGGTCCTGAACAAGACGAGAACCTTGGTACTGCTGTACTTTTAATGCAAGTTTTACAAAACTTCAGACCACTTGTGCACAAGATCAAGTTAATTTTTATTTAATCAAAAACTCATGTTCTTTTCCTTTTGTACGCTGCAGCCTATATCAGCTAAACAGAACATTGCCCATGTGTCCTGACCTATTTCTGGGCATTGTTTTAAACTTCAAAACTGTTTATTTTACTTCCTAGTGCTGTAGTGAGCAAGAAGTGGAAATTTCCACACGTGTGTCACATTAGGAGAGTTATTTAATGTCTCTTTGTACACAATTAGGTATTCAAAGCAGTTTGGTCCATCCTGGGATTCTCTTAAAAAACAGAAACATTTGTGACACATTTTCTCTGCCTACCAAAGCATGGGTGCTACATGCAAGGAATAGCCTCTATGTGGTCTTGATAAAGTATTTAATAATGCAAACCTTGAATATCGTATAAACTTGTTCAAACTGTGTCTGAAGTTTTAAGACAAATAAGAAAATGGGTAGATGTGAAGGACTAACTGGTTATTTCTGTTGTAATATCCATTGCTTTTATCTATTAGTTTAAAGTACTTTGAAAAGCTGGAATATTTGACAGGTACTAGATTTAATGCATGAAAATGTAAGGTTATGCAACAGATGAGTGATCCCAAATGTTGGATGATTAAGTGATTTGGCAAATAAACTGAGAAACAATGCTCGGAATCAGCAGATTGCAACATACATTAAACAAGAAGGGAATGGTGATATGGCTACTTCAAAGGGATACAGGGATAGGAAATTGTTGAAAAAGGTATGGGGGGAGGTATATAAATTAGGGGATAAGCGTTGGGGCTACCACAGAGATCACAGAGTTGTTTCCTTCCTATGTGCTCTTACACAAGGTTGTAATTATAGGTGTTTGTTATAGGGATTTCATATTTTTCTCTAGGCTAAACAATTAATATTAATGGGCCCCAGTGGAGTCCTAGCTCAGTGGTGTTGACAGGAAAAGGAGGACAGGAGAAGGCCCAGTACTTTGAAATACCTACAGTATCAATTTGTGCATAGAATAGAGAATGGAGAACTAACAGGGGTGCTATGTTAAAAAATACATGAATGGGCTGTGCTGCCTATTCTAACTCCCTGTTTCCATATAAGTAATACGACTGAGAGAAATCTTAATGCCTTTGGGTTATTTTCAAGTAATAATATAGTTGGGTCTATAGAAGCTGTTTTATGGTCATGAGCTTCTATCAATGCTTTTAGGAAACAAAAATGTTTTAATTGTAAAGAATTCTCTAGAAGATCAATGGGATCTAAATGTAAGGAATGTTTTGCTTTGCTTGCTATGCTGCTATCGTTATAACAATATACTGTATACAGTGGGGGGGGGAAAGTATTTGATTCCCTGCTGATTTTGAACGTTTGTCCACTGACAAACAAATGATCAGTCTATCATTTTAATGCTAGGTGTAATTTAACAGTGAGAGATAGAATATAAAAAAAAACACCCCAAGGAAAACGCATGTCAAAAAAGTTATAAATTGATTTGCAAGTCAGTGGGGGAAATAAGTATTTGATCCTCTATCAATCAGCAAGATGTCTGGCTTCCGGGTGGCTTTTATACAGGTAACGAGCTGAGATTAGGAGCACTCTCTTAAAGGGAGTGCTCCTAATCTCAGCTTGTTACCTGTATAAAAGACACCTGTCCACAAAAGAAATCAATCAGATTCCAAACTCTCCACCATGGCCAAGACCAAAGAACTGTCCAAGGATGTCAGGGACAAGATTGTAGACCTACACAAGGCTGGAATGGGCTACAAGACCATCGCCGAGCAGCTTGGTGAGAAGGTGACAATAGTTGGTGAGATTATTCGCAAATGGAAGAAACACAAAATAACTGCCAGTCTCCCTCGGTCTGGTGCTCCATGCAAGATCTCACCTGGTGGAGTTTCAATGATCATGAGAACGGTGAGGAATCAGCCCAGAACTACACAGGAGGATCTTGTTAATGATCTAAAGGCATCTGGGACCATAGTCACCAAGAAAACAATTGGTAACACACTACGCCGTAAGGGACTGAAATCCTGCAGTGCCCGCAAGGCCCCCTGCTCAAGAAAGCACACGTCCAGGCCCGTCTGAAGTTTGCCAATGAACATCTGAATGATTCAGAGGAGAACTGGGTGAAAGTGTTGTGGTCAGATGAGACCAAAATCAAGCTCTTTGGCATCAACTCCACTCGCCGTGTTTGGAGGAGGGGGAATGCTGCCTATAACCCCAAGAACACCATCCCCACCGTCAAACATGAAGGTCGAAACATTATTCTTTGGGGGTGTTTTTCTGCTACGGGGGCAGGACAAGTGCACTGCATCAAAGGAACGATGGACGGGGCCATGTACCATCAGATCTTGGGTGAGAACCTTCTTCACTAAGCCAGGGCATTGAAAATGGGTTGTTGATGGGTATTCCAGCATGACAATGACCCAAAACACACAGCCAAGGCAACAAAGGAGTGGCTCAAGAAGAAGCACATTAAGGTCCTGGAGTGGCCTAGCCAGTCTCCAGACCTTAATCCCATAGAAAATCTGTGGAGGGAGCTGAAGGTTCAAGTTGCCAAACATCAGCCTTGAAACCTTAATGACTTGGAGAGGATCTACAAAGAGGAGTGGAACAAAATCCCTCCTGAGATTTGTGCAAACCTGGTGGCCAATTACAACAAACGTCTGACCTCTGTGATTGTCAACAGGGGTTTTCCTACCAAGTACTAAGTCGAAGGGGTCAAATACTTATTTCCCTCATTGACCTGCAAATCAATTTATAACTTTTTTGACATGCGATTTTTTTTTTTTTTTTTTTTTTTGTTATTTGGTCTCTCACTGTTAAAATACACCAACCATTAAAATGATAGACTGATCATTTCTTTGTCAGTGGACAAACATTCAAAATCAGCAGGGGATCAAATACTTTTTACCCTACTGTATCAGTATGTATTTTTGCCCGAGATAATAAGAATTAGCATAGTGATAGGCAACTTGGTTCTTTGATGATGCCTACAGTCCAGTATTTCTGGTATACTCTGCTTGTGTATTGAGCTTCTATTTGCTTTGCTACCTACTAAGTTTTATTCAGAGGGGAGGAAGTGTAAAGTTTGTGCTTCCTCAGACATCATTAACCATTTATACATTAAAACACATATTTACTCATATATTACAATCTACACTAAGAACCTGTTATTATATTATAGTCTTATGTTTTCCAGTGGGTGGGTGAGACAAAATCACTAAATAGCAGCTTTATTTTTACTTAAGTTGTGAATCTCGTGAGGGATCAATGCTTTTTGGTATTAGGGAGAGAGGGGATACTTTTGATCACTATGTATTCCCGAGACCATGATCGATATAGGACTTGTTTTGTGAACATATGCATAAGATTGGTCTGTCCTTCGTAGGGAGATTCCAAATGATTTATCTGTTGCTAAGTAAAGTGAGGACCAGTTGTATATGTCAGCTATTAAAGGACCATTGTATTTTTGTGTCAATAAGACACAAATCCTTACCTGCGCTCCTGACTGGAAAACAATGTCAGACAATGGAGGCATCCACGATGAAGATTGCATTTGTGAGAAGGACATTTACCTTTCTATAGGACATGGCTTCTAGTTATTGTTCCAAGCTGCCTGCTTTTGAGCACCATCTTCTTTCACTTTTTAATAAATAGGTGTGCACTCAGTGTCTAAGCTTTCATGAAGTGGCAGACACAATGGAAAAACAGAATATTCAAAATTAAGATTTCTTTCTAAAAAGTAGTTTTGTGCTCATGCACAGTTGCTATTGATGTTATTTTGTAATATACTACACAAGTACAACTTTTTCACTAAAAAACAGTGGTCCTTTAAAGTCTACACAATATCTGTATCACTGCTCTTGTGTCATCCAGAGGGAATTATTTCTCCCTACTTTCTGCTTAGAGGAGCATAGCCTACAGAGAGGTTCCAATAACCTCTCACCAACCAAAACTAGTCATGCTGGGAGCTACTGAAGGAGGGCCCCAAGGCAAAAACAAATGTTTTTGACTCTTCCCGGGGATGACTCTTCCTCAAAATATATTTATATATTATAAATAATATATAACATAATATATATATATATATATATATATATATATATATATATATATATATATATATATGTGTGTGTGTGTGTGTATAAAATATTAATAATCAAATAGTTTTTTCTTATTGTAAGGCCCCCCATCCTATCCTGCATGCCACCCTAGCCTATCCTCCATGGCCTCCCAGCCGAACCTTCATGGCCTCCCAACCTATCCTCCATGGCCTCCAAACCTATCCTCCATGTCCTCTCAGCCTATCCTCCATGGCCCCCCAGCCTATTCTCCATGCCCCCCACAGCCTATCCTCCATGCCAACACAGCCTATGCTCCATGACCCCCCCACCCCCGTGCCTATGCTCCATGGCCCCCCAGCCTATGCTTCATGGTCCCCAGCCTCATCAGCCCCCTCTTACTACTTACCTTGATCAGGAAGTTGATTTCTCTGCCTTCATGTCTCCCATGCCTGTGTTTTTCAGCAGAGGTAGGGACTTCCTAAACTACATCACTTGTTTGCAACCTCATTCAGGAAGTCCCTGTCTCTGCAGAAAAAAGCATGGAGGAAGAGAAAGCAATTCCCTGATCAACGTAAGAGGGGGCTGATGAGGCTGGGGCCCCTCCACATAAGGGCCCCTGGTACTTTGCACAGCCTGCACTGGTGGTAGCTCCGTCAGTGCTGTCAGTATGTACCCATCAATTAGATGCAGGCTCTGTTGACACCAAAGAAGTCCTGATTCAATGAAACCTACAGGGTTTTGTATCAGAATCCCTAAAGCGATAATGCCAAAAGCACCAACACAATTATAGAATTGTCACTGAAGTTTAACAGTGCTCTTGAAATATATCACTATATCATGTGCTGTTTTATTTCAGCTTTATTGCTTGAAAACTTGGGCACATAACCAATTCATGTTGCAACATAATTTGTGACGAAAAAGCCTAGGACAATGGTATTTTTATGAGTTATTTTAAGAAAAGAAGGAACATCTCTCCTGTCAGTGAAAACAAGCAGTAAATTTTTATCTGAAGCCGTCTCACATTTTTCTGTTGGTGACACTAGGAATCTCAAAATGTTGGATGAGTCATAAGAATATTTAGGAATTAATCAGTGTGAACTTTTAAACTCAGATTTATGGCTTTGTTATTTAATAATTCAATATCATATTCAACATTTGCTTAAGTAAAGACCATTTGTTGCCAGATAGACCTTCTTCTTAGGCTATAAAACTTCAGCATTACAAGAATCTGAAATCCTATCAAAGGGATCTTACAAGATAAAAAATGTGCTTCCTTATGAAGCATTTGTGCAGCATCCCTTCCTACTGGTCCTTTATCCAGGTATTATTATTATTATTTACCTTTATTTATGAAGTGCCAACATATTACACAGCTTGTAATACATGGGGTAAATACACTGAATACAGAGGACATGTAACATAATAGTACAGTTAACTCACACAGAAGGAGAAGTGGTCCTAGCTCCTAAGAGTATTATAAAGGAGATGGTTGGGCAAATGATACAGAAGGAGTATGGGATGAACAATTGAAAGGTTTCAGGAAGTGTGTCCTTGTGAAGACTGAGTAAACAGGACAGTCGTTATGTGTAAGCTTGAGGTGTGAGCGCTATAGGTGCTTCTTTGAAAATGTGTATATTTGATGATCACTTCAAGATCTGAAAGGTGGTGGAGGTGTAAGGATATCCAAAGGATTGGAACAGCATAGGAGAAATCCTGTAGGTGAAATTGGGATGGGGGTAATTAGTGAGGAGGAAAGGAGAAGGTCTGGAGCAGAAAGAAGTAGTTGGTTCCAAGTACATGTGGAGATGAGAGCAGAGATGTGGGGGTGAAGAGGTATTGAGGTCATGTTAGGATCATGATTTTTAATTTTATTCTGTAAGGTATGGAAGCTAATGGAGGAACTAACAGAGAGTTGCAGTGGAGGATGATAGAAAATGTGAGTCCTGTGGAGACCTACCTTGCTATTCCCTATTAGGGAGAACAAGGACCTAGTGATGCTAGTAAAAATGACTGCCACATTACATTAATGACAAATATAATGCTCTAGCACTTTTCTGCATGCTTTGCTCTACAGAAATAAACAATTTAGCAAAACACTTTGTTTAAAAAAAGTGGGTTAATTAACAAATTACTCTGGTGGATTTGGATGGATATAGATGATTGAAGGGAAGACCTGTGAAGACTGAGTTTCAGTAATCAAAGCGAGGCAGGTACATAATATACAAGGGGATCGAATTTGCACTTTCTCGAGATTACATTTTCCATAAACCCACAGCCCTTTTGTGTGGAAAGCAGTACTTGATAGTCCTATTGGAAAGCACTCAGTCTATGCACTTCAGTAACGTATAAAATATTATAAAATGGAGGAACAAGCACACATTACACTAAACAGCATCAACTGCACTATCTAAGATTCTTTGATATCAATAAATATGTTGTATAACATACTGGGATTTATGGGAGTAGGGAGATTATGTATTTTGTACTTTCCTATGTATCCAACAAAATAGTTAAACATATTGTGCATCCCCTTTGAAGACTCAGGGGGTGCATATGCTGTTCATCAAACGGAATAGTTTGCATTTATCATCATACATGTTATCACATGAATGGCTGACATACTATACTACAAACATTGAATATAACATCTTTAAACATCGGTAAAATGATGTGCCATGTGATAAATAGTATCCAGAATGTACACAGAGATAAAAGGTGAATAAAGACTAGAAACAAAATAAATCATTAACGTGTAGAGTAGTCACATTCTTTATCTTGAGTGTAGTTGTTTGCACAGAATATTACCTGGACATTCCTAGTTTTAATTCAGTTAGTTCATTTATAGACTAATGTAATAACTGTTTATAAAAAACCTTTTCATGTTTCACATTTATAGTGGTTGTAAACAAATTGTAAATATTGTTTCCAGGCTATACACAATTTACCCCTTATACAAAAACTGGAACGAATGTGTGCATGTGAGCTAGAATTTTTCTAGGATGGGATCTACTAGAGTTATTGTTTGCCCTATTTCACTTGTGTGATAAGGTTAAAGAGACTCATGGATACTGCTCTGCACCATCATGTAGAGGAGTCAAACTCAAGTGGAGAAGCTGTAAAAAACATTTCATTTAAAGGTTTTTTCTCTGTTTTTTAATTATTTTAATTATAGTTGATGCTGCAGTGGTAGCATTTAAAGTACATAAACTGTTTCGTTATCTTGAGTGTTGAGCTTATGTGGTGAAAGAGATGGAAACGTCTGGGGTCCTGAACGGACAAGCTAGGTCTAAATGCTTATGTGCTTTTTTCTTCTGGTGTTAGTATGTCTGCAGAAACCAAAGGAAAAAGCTAATTCTTTACGCGCAATAAATAGTGTGCATATGCTTTACAGGAAGCTTGTGATTTTTGGTCCTTTCAGAACATGCAACAAACTCTTTATTTGCTGCAGTGGGTAGTAGCTGCTGCTGAATTAATTAGTGGGCAATAAAACACTTTTTTTTAAAACAGCAGCCAGTAGTCACAGGTGTCAGGGTATTGACTACCCTGACCTAAGTGCAACTCATTTTTCACCTCCGCTGGCATAAGAACCCAGGGATTAGTACACTGCATAAAAAACTCAGGAACTCCTACTGGTAGTAAGAACAACAGAGCACAACTTGCACTCTTGCCAACAGCAACACTTTATTGGTTCCTCAAACATATATACACAAGGGTGACCTCCTCAAGGGTATAATGTGGGGTTAGGGTTCCAAGCAGAAGGAAGAGCCTTCATTGTTCCTCTGCCTGTTGGCCGCTCTCCAGGATTTTTCTGCTCCACGTGGGGGCATCTCACTTAGACATAAATCCATGTCCAAGTATATAGGTCACTGGTCTTGGTTTCTTGATGGTAAATCTCCAGGCTTTCAATGCACTGCAAGCTGTGTTGTTTTATCTGGCAGCATTTATTGTTCTTAGTCAGTATATATATTGTTTATCTCCATCTATATTCCCATATGACATGGAAAATCAGTTTTATAAAGATCTCCCGACTAGACTGCCTGTACTACTAGGTATAACTATCTCCAGTGCACATTGGTTCTGGGATGCTGGCTTTCTCAAAGCAGGGCACATGTCACTTCATGGATAAAGGCACAATATAGATTGTATAAAAGTCTAATTACCTTGCTACATCCTATAAGGGATAACTGATATACTGTACCAGCATGAATATAAGGACCTAGTGATCGGAGTAGTCATAAAAATGAATAACTGCCACATTGCATTAATGACCATTATAACGCTCTAGCACTTTGCCGCATGCTTTGCTCTACAGAAATATAAACAACTTTGCAAAACACTTTGTTTAAGAAAATTGGTTAATTAAAAAAATACTCTGACTAATCACAGGCAGCATTGTCAGGTAGAACTAGAAATATAATTTGGTAAAGAATGCTTGTGTGGGTCATTGAGAGAGCAATAGACAGATTACACTGGACAGGAAGTTACAGGATTCCTCAGATAATGCTGAAACTGTTGATAAATGTTACATTCTAGTCTGATTGAGCTTAGAGGATCTTTTGGTACTAATTAAATAATTATAAAAAACAACAACATTTGTGTTGAAATTAGAGAATAATGTAGGTTCACAAGTCATATTTCAGTGAATGTATCAGAGCACTGAAATTCAAGTCAAAAAATATTTTAAACTTTAACATTGATCCATGTTTCCATTTCTTTCTATAAACCAGCAATTATTTCAATAACTCTCTCTCATTGCAGCAGATAGAGGGTTTGTGCCTGTCAGTTCTGAAAGGACCAACAATTATAAGCTCCTAGTAAATGCATATGCACACTTGCTGCAACAAAAAAATGCTAACACTGTAGTGTTTAAAAATACTTATAAAATACTGAAAAATGAAAATAGTTTTTTTACTTAATTTTGACTGTTCTACACGTGGGTTCAGAGCAGTATATGTGAGTTTGGAGTCCTTTTAATACACTCTGTATTGTGAATCTTTAATTAACTAAAATAAATACAGTTATAAACATTGGTCATCTTCAGCGATGAATGTTTATAAAAGATGCAAACATAAATATTGTATTGTGTATTATTCATAATGTGGGGCTGGGTTCATAGGCACTGTCAGGCTGAGACAGTACATTCAATAGCAGACACATATGGTTTTAATAGTACACTCGGCACAAGGCCATCACATTGATGTAATCATTTCTTGTTTTTGTTTGTAATACTGGAGGATGGATTAAAAAAAAACACATATTTTGTGGTTAAACGATCTGGCAGAAATTAGTAAAAAATGCACTGTTAATCTTAGAGTTAGTGTATGATATTGATGGCTTTCTAGAACTGCTGAAGTCAGGAAAGAGAGTTGGTATTTAGACAGGAATCCGTGCTGTACCCCCAGTGGAGCTGAGGGCCTGTGGCTTCTTGGAAACGCTCATCTCTTCATTACAGGAATGTCCTTGTTAAGTCTAGAATTCTAAAACATCCAGTTTTTCATGGAATGCACCTCACTGTGACAACCAAAATGGAATTGCTTAAAAAATGCCTAGTAAGAAATAAATTAGTGTCACATAACCGGCCTAGTTCGCTGCCCAAAATCTGTGCACAGGTTCAAATTCAGAGGTTAATTCGGAACATATATCATTTAGTTAGTTTGGCTTACTTTATGGTATAGCTGATGGTTTCCCATGGTTTTTATTATTGTAGTAATAAAGAAAACCAAAGGTAACCACATTTGCCTGTCCAGTTTTCTCAGTCTTGGCACAAACCAGATACAAGTTAGCTGCACCTGCTTGTGGGCATGAGCCAGGATTGCAGTAACTGTATCTACAACATTAAATCAGATGCAGGCTGTGGATGATTCATGCTTATGTATAAATGTATGCAGATATATGTGTTTTCATTGAAGAAATTACTTTAATTTTTGTTAACTTTACAACAGTTTTTAGGAAATAATTCTTACCGTCAAAAAGAAGATGTTTTAATAGTTTTCTTTGGAGAATATTTTCCATTTGGCATATTATGAATGTATGTCATACTTCTTTTATACAGTATAACCTTTCATTGTGTGCCAAGCATAAGTCCAGATCCAAAAAATCAGTGGGATGTTGGAAAAGTTATTCAGGAGTGAGTTACAGTAGTCACAATAAGAAATAATGAAAGTGAGGTGTTGTTTTATGTTGCTTTTTGCATTAAAAAATATTAAGTAAAACTTGTTCAAACTTCTGTAAAACTAACAGAAAATTATTCACTGTGCGAAGTCTGTAGATGTCTTTGGCCAACATGTAAGACCCATACAGCTATATTAGTGCACATTGAGTGACAAGCCCACTGGGATTATTATAAATACAAAGCAGTTTTTTTTTGCTCCAGATCCTTTTCAGATGAAAAAAAGAAAAATGTTTTCCAAGGGCCGTTAACTGTTATATTCAATACTAGTGAATTGACCGTCAAAAAATGACGGCAATAAAATTGTAAGCAAGTCAATGCTGTTTGCCACACAATGTGAGGCTTTTGCTTCTCTGAACACCTTCGGCGCTCATCGCGGGTCTTTCCTCCCGCCTACTGTAAGGGCCGCTCATTGCAGGGTTCATTAACCTGCAAGGTTTGTGCTTGGGAATGCCATGTGTATCTTTCCACCATCTCCCCCTGCCCCTTCTCTGTGTGTTTGTCCTCTGTGTGTCTGCTAAATGTTTGTGTGACGTGCACGGACTGCCATTTGTTTTATTTTCAAAGTCCTGCATGCCTGGCGTTGTTGGTGTCAGTGTCTTTGGTGTTGTGTATTTTCAAAGTCCTGCATGCCTGGCGTGGTTCGTATAAGTGTTACTGTCTTTGCCGTTGTGTATTTTCTAAGTCCCGCATGCCTGGCTTTGCTCAGCCTCGTTTTCATCCAGTTTCAGATGTTTTTCAGTTTTTGATCCGTTATTTTTCTTCTCGCTTAGCTGATTTTCGAGTGACGAAACACGGCAAATAAGGCTTAAAACCATTTGCAACCTCATCCCCAAGCTTCCTGGCTCTCCCCCTGTGCTGTGTGTGAGTGTGTTTTTTATTATTAAATTGTTTATTATTAAATTATTTATTGTTAAATTTTTTATTTTTTGCCTTTTTGCGAGGTCGGATTTTTTTGCCCCCAAGGTTTGCGAGGCTCACAGGAGCGCCTTTGGCTCTCATTTCAGGCCAAGTCCTGCATGCTTCAGTGCCTCAACTGCTCGCCTCGCTTTGCGAGGTTCGCAAGCATGGCGACATCACAGTTTGACAATTATATTATGTGATTCCTTAAATTAAATAATGTATTTACTTTCAAAAAGCATTTTGTTGATTATTAAGACTAGTTCTTTGGTATGTAAACAACGACTTTGGTTGTCCTTTTATTACAGGCAGAAGACTTGGGTTATGATTATGGAGTTCATGCCTGATGAAATACCTTCTAGTTGCATGAAACACGTGCTAACAATAAGTTTGTGTTGGCGCTGTTGTTCAATTTACAGGAGTGGGTGCAAATACTGAGAAGCTGCTAACAATCAGATATTTAATTTTCTTCCATGCGCCTTGTTTTGTATTAGTTTCTAATTATGCAGTTGTTAACCGTGAAGGAGATATCATGCATGTGGGAGCAAGGATGAAGAGGAGAACTATTGAGCAATAAATAATTTATAAACCATTAGTGACCCAGGACTTTGTCAAATGAGAATATTTGGATACCCTTCTCAGAACAGCTGTTAGATTGCAAAATGTCTTGGCCATTTGCTGTGTGGGGTCCATAGCAGAATTTACAACCATATGTATCTAAAAAAGGATCATCACTACATAAAGATAGCATATCCCATTATCTTGACATTCTTGGCATTTGGATGATACAATAATACTATTAGTTTTAAGTTTTCAGTTGGTAATCATATAAACTATAGATTTATTACATATTAATTAAGATTGTTAGAAGTGAATGTAATAAACTTGAATTTGGGACAAAATGTATTAAAGTAGTGTTTAATCTCTATTTATTTGTTTGATTTGGAGAACAAATGTTGTTTTGGCCGTAGTTCGGGAACAGAGACTATAATGTGTATACTGCATCTAGATGCCTTTTTCTATCCATTTGGCTAAATGTCTTTCAGAAAACCACTTATATAACTGGATGATATTTCTTCAGTTTAAATAAATTAGTCCCTTTGAAAACGGTGCATAAATGAGACCATGCAGCTGAATATGGAAGAAAGAAGTCAGAAACTCAGACAGTACTGAGAAAATAGACTTTATGACCTTTTTATGTAGAGAGATGGACAGAAGGGAGGGGGCACATGATAGGAGCCATCAAATATACTAACTGATTTAATAATACAATAATACTAGAGAATAACAGAACAAGAGGACAGGATTGGATATGGAGGATATGAGATCATAGGGTAACGCCCATGATAGAGCATATTAACTGCCAGTATCACGTGAACAAGCAGACGAGCAGTGTATTCATTTGTTTTTCTGCCCGTATATTTAGAAATTGTTTAGGGCATTTAGTCAGCTTTGGGTCCCAAGAAATGTTTGGCCTTCCAGTGAAGAGTTACCTTTTTGGATCATGGATAACACTTACCCCTTGGTCACCATAATGCTGATCCCTTAAGTATTGTACAATGATTATTTGTCTTGGCACTACTTACTTTTTTGTTCTTTCATTTTAACTCTTTCTGACTTTTCTATTATTGTTTTTAATCATTACGTTGTTTATATATTTTTACAATTGAAATAATAAAGGTGAATTTTATATATATATATATATATATATATATATATATATATATATAACTATAAAAGATCCCAAATCACACCTATTGTTTAAATTCAACCATCTCAAAAAAATTAGAAATCACTGCAGCATTGTTACACAGGTAGTTGCTTAACAGGAATAGGAACCACAGGACAGAAGTAGAGAAGACCATCCTTCTCAACGGAGTCCAGGTCCAGTTGGTAAGAAAAACTGTAGGTGTCCAATCCAAGGTTATGGGTCGGCAGCAAGTATTAAGGTCAGAGTCACTCTGAAAAGGACAAGCCTGGTAGCAGACAGAATAAATGTTAAGACAAGATCTGGGCAGGAGGCAGTTTAGAGTAGTCAGGATAACGGGCAAGATCAGTTGCAGGAAATACAGACACAAAATTACATTTAATGAATTCCTTTCTTTGTACACCATTCTGGGTTCAAGGATCCTCAGAGATCACCCAACTTCCCTGAGGACTAGATGTACAAAACATTACAAACATATTGTCAATGACAGCAAATACGCTTCAGTTGACTCATTGGATGTGCATAGTTAAATATTAGTTATGCAACAAATTGTTGATCATTATCTTTCCAGACAGAGTATAATTACCAACTGAAACACAACAGTTTGAAAAGTTGCCAAGATCTGTGCTGATGCCACTAGATAACATGAAAGATTTTGCTTGATAATCCGATCACTTATTTCTGCTAGCAATATCCACAAGAAAATATCTTCCACAAGTTAGAACTATGTCTTACACTTTGCCTTGCTTACAAAATAATTACCAGACAAACAAACAAAACCAAGTGATAAATGAGCATCCAAAACAAAATAATTTAAAATTCATCTGCCTCATAAACATTTTTTATAACATGCTATTTTTTGAGCGTCCCAACAGGTTCCTAATTATATTTTCCAAAACAATATTCTTTCTGCAAATCAGATTGTGATTGCTTTCTATTGTATAAAAAAGCTGCCTTGCACATGTAATCAGTGATGATATTATATTACAATACAATCAATTTATTAGAGAAGCACATCTTATTCTAGTCACATGTAATTCACTCACTCATCATGTCCTGCCTTAACTATTGTAATCCCCTCCTAACTAGCTTCTTCATCACTTCACTATCTTCACTACATATATTTATGTGTGGCCAATAAATCTCATCAATCATCAACTCCTCAACCTCACTCATCACTGGCTTCTGCAGATTGTAATTCCCAACACTGGTTCCTTGTGTATTCCACTAATAAAGAAAAATCCAAATCCTACCATAGACATTCAGGAATAACAGAACACTATTCATATCTCAGTACTTTTTACCAAATATTCCATTATGCATCCTCTTCATTAGGGTTTGAACCAACACTACCCCCCCCTCTTAAGATACCTGCTCTCATTAGTAGGATGCCTTTAAAAGGCTCCCTTAAGCTGTATTTTGTTTTTTACCTAAAAGCTTTAAGCACTCCATGGAATCTCATTGTTTTTATATTCACAACAAGACCATGGGCCTTATTCAGTTGAGCAATTGTTGGTTACTGGAGCCCGTAATGTAGCCCATAAATTAATTTGCTATTCAATTTGCGTATTTTAGCTAGCCGGAAGCGATTTGCGGGTTACAGGCTGAAAATCCCTGTGGTTATCAAAATCGTAACTCTGACCCAGCTAAGCATCTGATCTTTCAAGCCTGTAAATGTTACAATTGCAAATCGCTATTCAGTTGCAAACAGTTCCTCAAGCCTGCAAATGTTTTCACACCCGGTAATGGCAAATATAGAAGAAAATCTTAGGAGTATTAGATAGGACTCACAAGGGGGGTTAAACACCTATAAATGCAAATAAAAAATCAATACTGCACTTTAAAAGACGGGAAAGAGACTTAGAGAGAGAATTAGAATTAATTGCACAACAGTCTCAAGCTTGCAAATCTGAAATAGTTTTTTTTTATTTTACATTTTATTTCCTTGTTATATCAATCTCGGGAATCAAGGAGTTAATACATATCAGGCCACCAACATGGACTAGAACATCATTAATTTTTATTATTTTGTACATTGCCGGATTGCGAGTCCGATCACATATCGGACACATAAACACTAACTGATTGATGTTTGACCTCCATGTTTTACTGACCTCATGATGACGGTCTCATTTACTATGGGCTGTTTCTAAATTGGTAGTTACAGCCTTGCTTAATTGATCATGATCATGCTCTGAAATGCTACTTACGATTGCATGCTTTACAGTTTAGGCTTTCGGCCAGGTAGTTGCAGGCTTGTTCAATTGAATCACTCTTAACTGTTGCAATTGAATGGAGGCCCATCTGTCTAATCTATAAGCACCATAAGCTTCACTCCCATTGTATAAAGTCCTACAAATGGGTCAAAATCTAAAAGTATTACTGTTTCTGTAAACACATGGTAAACAGAGTGCTTAAAGGACCTCTCTAAAATGCAAACATTATATATGTTTGAAAACTAAGAATCTGACTAAAAGTTTTAATTTAACAAAACATACATGTTGATGAGTCTGATGGACCCTTGAAGCATATGTGGTGTGTGTCCGAGAGGGGAGGTGTTAGTTTCAATCAGATCCAATTATCTAACAAATGCTTCCGATTTCTACCTCTTACTTCCTCCTCCACCCCTCTTTTCATTGATAAAAAAATACAAAGAAGACAAAATGGAATCATCTAGTCTTAAAAAATCCAGATTTTTCTGTAAAAAATGTTTTTCTTTTCATGACTTACACAGGTGCTAATGATGTTTGTTTGTTATGTACTTACTTTACATACAAGTGCCATTATTTTTGAACTACAATGGCCTTTTAATAGAAGCCTGTCTCTTATCCTGGATGTTGTCACATTTGTTTTGCAACCCATCATGTTACTGCTGTGAAGTTTGAAAGTTGCCCTTTGTTGGTATTGTTGTCACCCAGCAATAAACCCTTCATTTATACAAAAATAGGCAACTTGTCCTTAATGTTCATGCTACCACCTCTGAAAACATTAGTTGCTAATTAATTAAGTCATGCCTGTGGTTGCAGCATTTTGATACTCTGTGTTACCCCATATTCTGTTTTAGAAAGCAGGATTGTGGAAAACCTGATGAATCAGTTGTGATGAAACACATTGGGCATTCTGTTATACAGGAGCTCATCAATATTGTTTGCAATAGGGTTTAAGCTATATACTATTACCATATTTAAAATATATGTTGAATATACTATACACATACAGTATATAACTGTGAGAATGTAGCTTACCATTTGCATAATTACATAGTAATTTAGACTTTCTGTCCATCAAGTTCAACCTTTTTATATCTTGTGAATTTGTAATTGATCTATAGGAAGGCAAACAAAACCCCCCTTTGAAACCCTGACAATTGTCTTGTTAGGGGGGAAAAGTCCTTCCTGATTCTAAAAACTGGCAATTGGATTGTACCCTGGATCAATATCCCACCTATTCTAGTTAACAGACATAGAGCAGGCTTTGAGCCATATTAAATTCCAAGCCAGTAAGTGCAACATAAGATTCCCAATGGCTGCAGACTTGAAATTTGGCCGAGTTACTAAATTAGAAAAGCTTCGAGCTACGAGCTGGAGACGGAAAACCATAAACCAGTTGTCGGCCGTCGGATTTGTGGGCTAGAACGTAATCAATTAAGCAAGCCCGTAGTTATGGGTTTAGATGGAGCCAATGCAAACAGAGATCATCAGCATTGCGTCACAAGAAAATGGAGGTTGGATTTAAAAGTCTTATGGGGTTCAATTACGAGTTACGAGCGAACCCACATTCCAGTTATAATGCAATATTAATAAAGCCGCAAATATTATATTCAATCACATGCAAGTTACAGTATATGTATTAACACAATGATTGACGGGATCGATATAACACAAAACATATACATAAAATGAAGTATTTTTCTGAGCCGATTTGCGGGCGTGAGAATGTTGTGCTATTAATTCTAAGACCTAACATCACTTTCCCTCTCGAGCACACGTTGGGCTCCATTTGCGTGTTACGGGCTTGCTCGCGAGTGACTTAATAGCAATTTAATAGCTAAATTGAAAATGTAACAGTTACGGGCTTGACAGATCAAAGGATTTACAGGCCCGAAGTTCAACGTTGCTCAACACGTAGGCTTTGTTCTGCCTTGCTGCGTCATAACCCGCAAGTCGTCTGCAGGCTGCGTTACAGGGCTAATTTAATAGCAAAAATCCCTAAGATCTACCTTACGGGCTACGTTTTAACAAGTAGTCTGAATTTAATGTGCCTCTATGTATTATTGTTCACCACAAGCTAATTGTTATGTATTTTGTATTTATGTGTCTCATAAGTAACACAATCCTTACATATTGCCCTGTTCATGCTCTTGCTTTCTTCTATATAAAAATTATCTATGTGTGGTTAGTGTTTTTTTTAGGCTTTGCATAAAAGACCACTGAAATCCTATATTTACTGTATGGTCTTTTGAAAAGCAAGTCTTGAGATAATAAGCAAAACGGATTTGGTGCTTTCACCATTGCAACCTGGGTTTGATTCCAATCAGGGAACCAAAAGGTCACAACCAGCCATGCAGGGTTGGGCCTGGTCAGTGCTTGGATTGAAGACCACCTAGGAATACTAGGAGCTGTATCCTGTGGCCCACTGGAGAAGGAACTGGCGACCCACTCCAGTACCTCTGTAGTGAATAACAAGTGGATCAGCATGGTGTGTTACGGTCTATGAGATCACACAGAGTCGGACAAACACACACACACACATGCTGTGTACGGATCATTTGTTGCAGAGATTGTTTATCTACTTTGGTAGTGGGAAAGACATAATTTCCTCAATGGAAATATTACATGTAATCCAAAGTGTCCTGGAGGTGACAAACCAGATTAGGAAAGAAATTTAAAAAAATAAAACGTGCCTGTCCCCATTAAATAAAATTGCATGTACTATAACACCATATTGGAATATCTGCTGTGTTCTTTAATTCTTTATATTTCACTTTCTAAATAAAAAACTAATTTAAAAACTATATTTCAATAAAAATATGTTGTAAAATTGGGACTATGTGAGCCTTTTATGTGCACTTGCTGTGAGGATACATTGCAACAGGGTCTTCAAGAATGATGAATATAATAGTGATATAATAGCTTGGTAGTATTGTTTTGCATACAAATAAGACTTTTGAGGTATTAATGTTTTCTTTATTAATGTATGAGTTTACCGTTTTTCTTTACTTTCTTTACTTTTATTGGGGTTTGGTGGAACCTCTGAAATAAGTGCTGACTTTATTGTATTTGATTCCTAAAGTGACTTTTTATTTTATATATTACTGGAACATTTGCCGTTTTTTTCTTTGTATAAACACATTTGTTGAAAATTGATCAAATAAAATGAGCTCTGCATTATGGGAATTAGCATATAAGGATATAGATGCAAATGTAAATATATTCTGCAGAAAAGAATCACCAAGTCTCCTGTAAAGAAAGAGCCAGGAAGGTAGATAAAAGAACACAGAGCATGGTGGACAACTTGGTCTTACAAGGGCTGCCACCACGCCGGGATATTGCGTTAGAGACACTGAAATCCTGGACCATTGGATTAAGTACTGAAGCATGGAAACATTTGAACCATTCAAGCCTAACCATATTTTTGACACTGGTCATGAATACAACTTTCTTGCCTCTTTAGTTATAGTGGTATTTTTTTTTTTAATGTTCTAGTGAAAAGCTATTGTAAAGAAACATTTTAAGAACTGATGACAATGGGCGCTTCTTGTTGCAGGACCTCTCCTACAAGGACTGCCATTGGCATGAATCCTGCTTCCATTGCTTCCAGTGCAAGCGCTCACTGGTGGACAAGCCCTTCGCTGCTAAAGATGAGCATCTGATATGTACTGACTGTTACTCCAACGAGTACTCAGCAAAGTGCACTGACTGCAAGAAAACCATCATGCCAGGTTAGTATGACACCAATGACAAGATATAACACCAATGACTAGATATCATCATGGACTTTTTAAGGTTGGAAAATATTCACTAAGTTTGACACGGACTTATATTATTAAACACGTTTTAAAGGAACATGGAAAGATTGTTTTCTCTGCTGCATCAGAAAGAGGGTATTTGGTAATGTGTCACGGTGCTTTTTTCAAATGAAGGTGTCATAACTATTTTTTTAACTGCTTTTGTCAGCCAATTAAATCTACAGATTACAGTATGCTCTCTGCATTTCCTGATAGTTTAAATTTATTTTAAACAGGTTTTGCCTAATATTTTTTAATTTAAATTTTTTTAAATGCTTAAAATGTGCTCTTCTAATACTTTAAAACAGTTGTGTTCTGTGCCCCTTTACATTAGACTATTTACATAGTACCCTCTTATGCACCTTAACCCTATTATTTTAATTTGATTGAATATTCAACTCTAATTGGACAATGCAGAATCTAAGGTTATTTCCAAAGTTAATAGACTAACAGGAAGTGCAGATAGCATATTTTACTGTTGATCTCATTGGCTGGCAGAGGGCAAGTCTCTAAGAACAGTAAAAAGACTGGAGAGTTTTTTTGGCTTTGAGAGGTTTATTTGAAAAAAAACTTAGACATAATATGAGACCCAGGTATTCCATAGTAATGAATGAGTCTAAGTTTGAAACATCATTCTGTTTATACAAAGTAATTTAAATCAAAAGCTTAAAAAGTGGACTTCTTCTTTAGAGGTATTTTTTAATGGAGAGATTGTTCATGGGAACTTTCAACCTATTAATAATTTAAAGTAAAACATTTTAATAATTTATTATAATGAAAATCATGTCTAGTATCATTTCTTATTGACTACTGGAGTCATTCCTAATATAATGAACTGTATATTAACCTATAACAACCATGTTGTGTTGCGTCATAATGGACTACATGTACTGGTTTAATGTTATAACTTACTAGTAACTTGCCCATCATAAATTATGGTATCATATAGTATCTTCAATTGTCTGTCCTGTCTCTCCCTCACTATGCACCCTTTCCCTCTCTGTGCGCCCTCTCTCTCTCTCTCTCTGTGAGCCCTCTCTCTCTGTGCCCCCTCCCTCTCTCTCTTCCTCCCTCTCTCTCCCTCCCCCTCTCTCTCACTCTCCCTTCTCCCCTCTTTCTTCCTCCCTACCCTGCTCTCTCTCTCCCGTATCTCTCTCTCTCACCCTCTAGCAGACTAGCAATTCAACAAGCAATCCACCATTACACAAGCTGAGACTGCTATATTTAGGATTTTGCTTGAAACTGCTTTTCATGCTCATGTCTTAGCCAACATGTGAAGTTTTTTTCAAAATGTCCAAAACTTTATCTTTTATGAACATCTGTATAATGTATCTTGGGTTCCCTTGTGGTCCAGTGGTTAGTAATCGGTGCTTTCACAGCTGTGACCTGGATTCAATTCCAGTCAGGGAGCCAGTCACACCACCCTGAAGCCAAGCAGGGTTGGGCCTTGTCAGTACTTGGATGGGCGACCACCTAGGAATACCAGGAGCATGAATACCAAGTGTATCAGCATGGTGTGTTATGGTCCATGAGGTCACCGAGAACCAGACACAACTGAGGGACGCAAACACACACACACACATGATGTATCTTGCCTGTAGGGAAAATTGCAATTGCAGCCTTTTGCAACCCCTGCAATAGTTTAGTAAACCTAGGAAATTGACTGTGATCACATGCAGAAAAAAGGAAACTACTATTATGTTTGAGAAGCCTGGAGTGTATAAATAAAAAAATATTATTAAAATTTGTCATTCATGGGTGATCTACATTCCGTTTGTGGTTAACCAATTTCCATAATTGCCTCCGGGAGACCGGACTAACACACTGTGGTATGTGATAAATAGGCGTCCCTGTTATTTCACTACTTTTCTTTTAATACTCTCTGCATTTATAGGTTACATATCCATATGGAATACAGCTTTGCCATCAAAGCATTGTGTTATTTTAAAATGTATTTATACCCACAATTATTAAAATATTTAATGCAGTATCATTTATTGCACAAAGTCATGCTCTTAATACTATTTTGGATAGATTGCTTCTGAACACTGACTAAAATATCACTTTTTTATTAAGGTGGATAGAAAGTTTATTAATGTCTACTTGCATAAATAATTGGGACCAGATGCATCAAAATTACTTTGTAGCTCAATCTTTGTTTAACATATTGCAAAGAAAATCACAGATCAAATAGTTTTAGTGTAGGATATGCACATTTGAACCTTTTTATTTTGTTAGACTCTGAATTGAAATAATACAATAGACTCTCAGGTTAACCAGAACTCAAGCAAGCAGAGCTCTCAAACTGCCAGAAAAAAAACTGAATACTGTACTTTAAATACAAATTTAAATTTACAGAGCTCAACAAATGTCAGGAGTTAGGGTGTTGTGCCACAACATGCTTATAGGCACCTAGATTTCATCCACTGTACATCTCTGCAATTCAGTTTTACCTGGAAGCAAATAGGCATGAGTGACTTAGCCAGTGCAGTGTTGGTGTTACATTCCCAGGGTTCAGCACTTCACCCTCCAGCCCAATGTACCTGTGTGTAAGTGAGGAGTGAAAGCTGCTGCTGCTAGAACAGCCCTCACTGACAAATATACTTAGCATCCTATGTGCATCTAATCTAGGCCTCTTTTAATAATTACTCTCAAGCAACAAGAAACTACATGTATCCAACATCGACCAATCCCCATGGGTGCGGGTTAACTGAGAGTCTACTGTAATAAGCTTTTGGGGAGGATTATCAAGGCTGGCTGTCCCCTTGCAGTTTAGCAGAAGAGCTTTTTGGACCTTAAAAGAACACAGCTGGGGTTAAAGTAAGGTATAATTTAAAACTAAAGGGAGTAACAAATACTTTGTCAACTGAATGATATTAAAATGCATTGTTTTATGGTAAATTTACATTAAACATTTTAAATTGTAGCTTAACTGTCAGTTAGCCTATTTGATCCACTCACAAAGGTTTAATCACAATAATTAGCAATAATGACACAAAAGAAATAACAACAGCATGTTGTTGGGTGGATCATAAAAGCTGAATGCAAGTCTATTATAAGGAAATGTGCTATTTGTAAATTCTAAATGGTAACATCTACAGTTTGAAAAAAGGTAAAGGTTGATTTGTAAATACGAAAATATCTGCTAACATTGACATTTATTACTGCCACTAAAAACTTTTTAATAAATAAATGAAGACTCAGCACTCCACTTCTGATAGGTTGCCCACCCCTGCTTTAGAGAGGATTTCATGAATACCTTTAAGAGATAGGATCTCAGGATCATCATTTAGAATAGGCTGTTTTTAAGAGATGAGTGACTGCAGGGACATAAAATAGATAGTAACAATAAACTACATTAAACCTAAACAAGATTTTGTGTCCTTGTAAACAAATGAGATTTTTAATAGAACTGATAAGATCAACGGCAGTTGCAAATGCCTAATTCCCATTGTGCAGAAAAAAATTCCTGTGTAATCAAAGTCTCCTACCACCCTAGGAAGTTTATCACTGGAAACTAAAATTATAGATTCCACAGTAGCATGATTGCATATAAAACTAATAAATCAGAGACTGTGTTACTTTTTTTTACATTTTAAAAACAAGTTGCTTTTTTTTAAGTGGAGTTTTTTTTTCCACAATGGTTTAATTTAATAGTTACATAGTTAAATAGTAATTAAGGTTGAAAAAAGACTTTCAGTCCATCAAGTTCAACATTTTAAGATCTCCTCTGATCTGTAATATGCAGATTAAATATTCATTAATTAGTTGTTAATTATTAATCAATGATTTCATTATTTATTTTTTATTTTATTTTTAATTATTAATTAATCCAGAGGAAGGTAAACAGAAAAAAAAAAAAACAAGTGAAACCTAGCCAATCGTCTCAAAGGAAAAAAAATGAATTCCTTCTTGACCCAGATACTGGCTATCAGAGTTCTCCCTGGATCAATACTCTCTCTCTAATTATCCAGGATAACCCTGAATTCCCTTTTTAATTATAAATAAATCCAGTCTCCTTTTAAAGTTATCTATCGAATCCACTGTCACCACCTCCTCTGGTAGAGAATTCCACAAACTAACCACCCTTACTGTGAAGAACCCTTTTCTTTCTTTAAGGTGGAATCTTTTTACTTCTAACCTCAAGGGATGTCCTCTTGTCAGTTGAAAACCTCTTGGCACAAAAAGCTCCCTTGACAAATCTTTATACTGACCCTGGATGTATTTATATAAAGTTATCATATCTCCTCTTAGCTGCCTTTTTTCTAGAGAAAAGTTAGTTTAATTTGGTTAGTCTTTCTTCATAACTTAGCCCCTCCATTCCCATTATTAGTTTTGTTGCCCTCCTCTGTACCTTTTACAGCTCTAAAATGTCCTTTTTATGAAGTGGTGCCCAAAATTGTACCTCATATTCCAAATGAGGGCGTACTAGAGATTTGTATAGTGGCAGAATTATATTTGCTTCCCTGGCTTCTATACCCTTCTTAATACATGCTAATATTTTATTTGCCTTTGCAGCTGCTGATTGGCATTGAGCACTGTTACCTAGGTGGTTGTCCATAAGCACTCCCAAACCCCTTTCAATATCTGATACCCCTATATTTGCTCCATTAAGATTATAAATTGCATGGCTATTTTTCCTTCCCAGATGCATAACTTTACATTTATTCATATTAAATCACATCTGCCATTTAGATGCCCATTCCTCAATTGTATGTAAATCCCTTTGAAGGGAAAGCACATCATTATCTGATTTAATTACCTTGCACAACTTTGGAGACACCACACTCCAATCCTACCTCTAAGTCATTAATAAATATGTTAAAAAGTAGAGGACCTAATACTGAACCCTGAGGAACCCCACTTACTACATTAGTCCAATCGGAGTATGTTCCATTTACAACAACCTTTTGCTTCCTGTCTTTTAGCCAGCTCTCAATCCATGAGCAGATATTTCCTGCAATTCCTGTATCTCTTAGTTTGCACAATAGTCTCCCATGTGTCACTATATCAAAACCCTTTGCAAAATTCAAAAAGACTACATCCACTGAGTTGCTTTGATCCAGGTTCCTACTAACCTCCTCATAGAAACTAATTAGATTTGATTGACATGACCTATCCCTCATCAATCCATGTTGACTCATACTTACAATCCTGTTCAAATAGACATATTCCTATATATTATCCCTTATTAACCCTTCTAAAAGCTTCCCCACTACAGAAGAATATGTTTAGTTATTATGTTTGTTTTCGTATCTGAGGATTCTCTCAGCCCAGCATAGGAAACCAATTTCTGATAGTGATGCAATCCTGCAATCCTAACAGCCCTGGCCATGGATTGCATGTGACACAGGCACAGTCAGCCTACTCTGCGCATACACCAAGTCATTGGTGGTCAAGACAAACTAGAAACACTTGAGACTGCACATTCTGTAATTTCTACATACAAACAATGGTCTGACTGTATTCCACCCTCTGGAGTTGCTCGGATTAATTCTGGCAGAGGCATAAATGAGCTACATGGTGTATGGAGTCACATACTTAATAGAATAAGAACTTGTCAGATTATGGGAACTATGGGACATTACTAAACAATAGGCTAGAATAATATTTTATTCAGCCTAGCAAGGTAATAATATTGTAGGATTTTTTCACAGACTCTAAGACCGTTAGTGAATCTTCTCATTCATATAGCGCATATATATTTACTGTCCTTCAGACACAGGACTTATTAAGATACTCTGTTTAAAAAAATAGCAAACAAGGCCCTAAATCATTCTGAACAATACACTTTATTTACATAATAAATCATATTGGTTACATGCATTAAACAAATCCATGTGTGTAGAGAGCAAGGATAGGTAGTATAAGTGACCACTGTATGGGGAAAAGTCAGCTAAAGGTAGTGAAGTGTGTGATAGAAGTAAGTGTAGTGTATACGGGAGGATTGGAGGGAGTGTGTAGGAGTGGGCAGCGTTGTGTGTGAGAATTGAGTGTGCATGTGATTGAGATGTGACTGGAAGCTTGGCTGCTCCCAATAATCCTTACTTGGCCCATATATTGATAATCAGCAGTATAATCACCTGCTAGCTCTAATAATATCTCCTCTTTCTCATTATTACCCCAGCTGATCAACGTGTTCCCTGCACTGAAGATCACCAGTCACCTTTTTTCCCTTATAGTAGGACATTTCAATACTCACAATGGCCGACCCTTTAACCCTGAAAGATAAAATCCATACACTTTCTTCTCACAGTATTTATGTAAATAGCTTTAGGATCTTCCTAAAATGTATATGGTAATCCAAACATAGCACCATTGCACAAAGTGTCTATGGAGCTCCCCAGCATCTGACTGACAAAAAACCTTGACTGTTTCTTCTTCAATGTGAAGGAGAATTCCTAACATTTTGGAACTGACCTGAGAGATGGATTCAAACTGATCTGCTATAGGAGATATATTTCTGTAATGGCACGGGTGAATTAAAACTAAAGATACTACACACTTAGCTTATACTATCTCATATGATATGCTACTACAGTTTCCTGTTTTCAGCTGTATATCTACTCCCAATCACAAATCAGATCACAATACTTATCTGCAAACTATAATCCCGTGCTACTACTTATACAAATGCTATATGCCTTACCCCCTAAAAACATAAAAGCTCACCTCCAGTAGATGGTTTGCCAGCTAGCTCTGCCACAATATCTATATATGAACTGAGCAGGCCCAGAGTAATGTGAATAGCTAGACCTACTATACATAACAAATATTTGGGAATCATGAATGGAATATCCATTTAAATCCTTGAGTGTCTGTTCTTTAAATTTTAAGCATGGGCTACAGCATTGACAGCTATTAATCTCTGTTGAAATATCACATAAGTTAAGCATTACAGCTGTTTATGATATCTGTTATATTAGGGTGACCATGGACACATAACTTTTGATTTGCTCATCCCAGCATAGGAAACCAATTTATGAAGGCATGTGGTTTGGACATTAACCCAGTCACTGCTTGTACATGACACTTGTGTTTTATTTTTCTAATACAGGAACCCGAAAGATGGAGTATAAGGGGAACAGCTGGCATGAAACTTGCTTTATTTGTTCTCGTTGCCAGCAGCCAATTGGGACAAAGAGTTTCGTCCCTAAAGAAAATCAAAACTTCTGTGTGCCGTGTTATGAAAAGCAATTTGCTATGCACTGTGTTCAGTGCAAGAAGGTATGTCATTTGTGAGCTAATTATTTTCTTAAACTGACTCAAATGTTTCAAAACATTTTTTATTACACAGTCTTCTTTTAAGCTATAACCTGAATGCTCCTTTCCACTTTACAAGCCAGGTATATAAAGTAAATTATCTCTGTTATAGTTTAAAGATTTATGAACTATGTTATATTGTCTATGGTCTTAGGGCCTCATTCAATATCTATGCTTTTGAGCTGCGGGGCCGCAAGGGGATGCCGCAAGCTACTTAGCTATTCAATTGGCTTACGTTTGCGCCCTCCGATCGGGCTACAAGCCTCGGGCTGCGATCCCTAGCGATTTGCTCAATCACAGCTTACTTCCATCAAAGCTTTTGATCTTTTGCGGCCGCAAGAGTTGGGGCTGCAAGAAATCCCTATTCGCTATTTAATTGCTGCGATTTACCCTCCTTCAAGCCCGTAAATGGCTAAACACGAACTACAGCTTACTTACACTAAAGAGGTCCTGCAATGGTCTTACTTACAAAACGTAGCACTAATTAAACAAAAAAAAATGACGTCCTGTACTTTTTTAGAAGTAAAAAGTGATTTTAGGTCTTAGAATTAATAGCACAACATTCCCTCCTCCTCTCCCTCCCCTGTGTCTCTCTTCCCCCTCCTCAATTTATCCCCCCTCTCTCCCTCCCGTGTCTCTTTCCCCCCTCTCTTCACCATCTATCTTTCCCCCCTCTTTCCCTCCCCTGTCACTCTTTCCCCCATCTCTCCCTGCCCTGTCTCTCTTCCCCCTCTCTTCCTCCCCTGTCTCTCTTTCTCCTCTTTCTCTCTCCCCTGTCTCTCTTCCACCCCTCTCTCCCTCCCCTGTCTCTCTCTTTCCCCCCTTTCCCTCCCCTGTGTCTCGCTTCCCCCTCCCTTGTGTCTCTTTTCCCCCTCCTCTCCCTCCCATGTGTCTCTCTCCCGCCTCCCCTCTGTCTCTCTTCCCCCTCCTCTCCCTCTCCCCTTTGTGTATCCCTCCCCTCTATGTCTTCCTCCCTCCTCTCCCACCCATGTCTCTCACCCCTCCTCTCCCTCCCCTGTTTCTCTCTTCCCCCTCCTCTGTGTCTCTCTTCCCCCTCCTCTTCCTCCCCTGTGTCTCAGTTCCCCCTCCTCTCCCTTCCCTGTGTCTCTCCTCCCCTCCTCTGTGCCTCCCTCCTCTCCCACCCATGTCTCTCACCCCTCCTCTCCCTCCCGTGTCTCGTGTCACACCCCCTCCTCTCCGTGACGTCTCTTTGGTGCGCGCGACCGCTTGTGCGCCTGCACGCTCGTGCTCCCGACCTCCCTCCCACTCGTGTGTGCACGCTGTGTCACCCGCTGTACTGCATTGTGCATGTGCAAGGCCATAGTCATGCTGGCCTTGCGATGAGCGCCTATGAGCAGTGCGATAAGCAGTGCGAGTTGTGGACCGCAACATGCCTGTAGTGCCGCAACGTGACCAACATCCTTAACTGACAACTATCAGCGTTATTAAATTACAATTCGGCCAATTGAATAGGGCTCTATTTAAACACATATCATATTTTTTTACAGAAGTTTTTAGTTAGTGAACTTCTATCCAAAAGCAAGGTCTTCACTAACTAAAAACTTCTGTAAAAAATATATGCTCTGTGCTTATATATGCCCTATTCAATTGGCCGAATTGTAATTTAATAAGGCTGAATATGAGTTCAGTTATGTAGACTGTGATGCTAATTTGTTATCAACTTCTTTATAAGAGCCAATTCTGTCATACTTTTATTTGGATTAAATAGGGGTGATAATAATTCTGTTGAAAAAAATAGATACTGTTTTTCATATAATCGGTTCAGAAACTATGAAAAAATCTATTTTCTCTGTGTTTTTTTTTCATATCTACTTTGTAAGCAGGCTTTGAACAAACATCCCTTAAGCATTTCCAACTGCTCTCAATCTCTGCATACTTCCTAGCACAACATTTAGCTTGTACACTCTTATGACTGGGATGACTATGACACTGCATTTGCCTTCATACTGAATACATAGATCAATACAAAATAATCAATGAAGGAAGAGACAAGGCCTCAGATTGATACTTCCTGTTCCCTGTCTCTTAGGCCATCACCACTGGAGGGGTCACCTATAAAGACCAGCCCTGGCACAAGGAGTGCTTTATCTGCACCGGATGCAAAAAGCCATTGTCTGGACAACGCTTTACTTCCCGTGATGAGTTTGCCTACTGCCTGAACTGCTTCTGCAACTTGTACGCCAAGAAGTGTGCTGGATGCACCAACCCGATTAGTGGTAAATGTGCTCTGCTACTAAAAGGCATTTTTCAGTAAAACATATAACATATCACTATGACTATTCCAAGGTGGTAAGAGTAATTTAGCACTAGTTATAGCAACCTGATAATGAATTTTAAAACATCTACATGACAATCACAAACTCACTGATAAAGTTGTATATTATTAAAACTTTGTTATTGTTGTGTCCCTGCTTTAAGATTCCTTATCAGGATTATATTACTTGTGCTAAATTACTTTTGTATTCCATCCCTGATTCTTCTCCTTACCACTTTCCTTCCTTCCTTCCATCTCTACCTTTTTCCCCTCAATCTCCTTTCCTCCTCTTTCCATCTCTCTTCCTCATAAAACCAACACTTTCATGCCCAGACTAACCAGGCATATAGCATAAACATTACTAAGGGAAGGACTGACCCCTAGGCAGATGGCTAGAAGGCCTATGTATAATTCTGGCCTTGTTAAGTTGAACAAGAACATGATAATGGAAAAAGATCAGAATAGGGCAGAATGTATATTTAATTGTCGGTGCTTTTTAAGTGTTAATATGATAATGTGTGTCTGTATTTAGAATTCTGTATTTTAACTCTATATCTTCCTGGCTCAGCCCAGAATCGTTTACAGATAAGATAATGGTCTGTGTGCTTTGCTGTTAACAACCCCATGATTCTGTTGTTTTACAGGGCTCGGGGGATCCAAATATATCTCTTTTGAGGAACGCCAATGGCACAGCGATTGTTTTAACTGTAAGAAGTGCTCCATTTCCTTGGTGGGCCGTGGCTTCCTTACTGAACGGGACGAAATCCTCTGTCCAGAGTGCGGGAAAGATATATAAACCAGTATAAGCTAACCAAAAACAACCAGGCGAGGAAGCAGCTATATCTCCCCTGATACATACATTTACTATTCTCTGTTTGCCTCCATTAAACAAGTTCCGGACTTTATTTTTTTGTGTCTTGGAGTTAACATTTATTTTCAGATTACTCCATTAATCTAAAGTGTAACCATACTGGCCAAGATAATATTGTGTAAATTCATCTATGAAGACATATTTTTCTTAATATCTTAGTCTCTGAAATATTACAATATGTGACAGTATAATCTATGATTATTTTTTATATTAATCAATAATGTAACAATTTGATAGAAAAATCTCCAAGAGTTCATGAGAACATGTCTTCAAAGCATTTACTACCAAATATAAGAAAGTGGCACAGATAAAACAGAGTGCTGATTTCCCAGAATATAAATATATATTTCTTGGTTTTGTAGAAACCCAATTTACACTCAGTAAAACACAGGAATCATAGAAAGATATTCCGGTCCTTAAGAAAAGAAACATATGTTATAAGTTACATAATAGATGAGCCGTTCTATATTTATCCTTTGGGGTAAAAAACTGCAGTAAAAGGTGTTAATTTGCCCACGTCCTTTTCCATGGAGCCTGTTTATCGGACAAGTTTAAATTGCTACCCCATTTAATAAATATGCTTCATAGAAAACATAGGAAGGTAGGCCATTTTTTTAACACTATCATTTATCCCATAACTAAAAAACAGATTTCAAGAGGCATAGTTATAGTTTTGCTATAAATACGTTTATTATTCACCATATGAATATTTGTGATATAAGGATTGTAACAAGACATCATTACAGAAGAAGCAGCACTTGTGTTATTGTTAAAAAAAATAACATTAATCACTATACCTTTTTCTAAACTATATCATTCTCAATAAATTGTTGTCTGCATGTGGCTCAGTAGCGTACGTTTTGGCACTGCGTTCTTAATTAATTAATGGGAGGATACCTAGGTGCATGATAACACTGGGGTTGATGCCCGCATACAAACTAGCACATCAACCGACACATTAGCATATTAAATTCCCATATATTAGCATACACAGATAATCCTTTATGTGTTTCAATTCTAAACTGTGTAAACTGAGTGGCTGAAATAATCAATAACCATTCACCTATAGCTCTTATTCTAGACTGTTCATATTCATATTTTTTCTGGGTTCTTCAGCATCTTACAGGTTTCTTGGAGTCATCATAAAGAAAGTTCTATAACAATTACATAACATCTGATCTTCTGTAATTCTGTCTATTTTAAATAAGAGCAACTTGTGTTTAGGTGGAGCTTCCCCTTTAAAGAATACACATTATTTCTGTTAGTAAAAATAATAAAATAGAGGTGTGGAAATGTAACCACACTAGAAATAAAAAAGTATTTTAAATTGTCTCTCACATTAAAATGTTTTATTGCATGATTTAGTAAATTGTGTGAAGTGCAAATTATGAAAAGTGCACAGTGTCAGTATTATGTTAGATGTATTGCATCGCACTATATTGTACTTCCTCTAAAAAATAAACACTGTTTTAAAATGTTCTTGCACATTCCTTTAGGAGGTTTTATTATAAATATTCTGAAATTTCAGCTTGGCACATTTGTGAGAAGTACCACTTAAATTACTATTATGGGTATGGGTATTTGTAATCAGCTTTGCACGATTACAGTACATATAAAATATAGTAAGAACAGTTGGAAGCAAAAGGGGTTAAAGGCAATAATATCACACATCAAGATCAACATCTGGCAAGTTTTGCAGCATGGCATTATTCTGTAAATTGGGCAGCAAATTGATAAAACAGTATAAAAATGCAGTATGCAACAAACTCGCATTAAATAATTTGCAGCTGTTTACGTTTTCTGGAGAAATCTTCATTTTAGCATACTCCACTTGCATATGAGAGTGAAAGGGTGAGTAGAGAGCTCGGCTCTTAATCCCCTCTACTGAGCATGTGCAAGAAGGGGGGAGCTGTCAAATGCTAAAAACTGATATGAATCAACCAATGAGCCAACAAAACCCTTCCACTTCTGAATAGATAATACACATGGGATTCCTAAGGCAAAAGCAAATAACTTGAAGTGGCTCTTCAAAGGGCCGATTCCAGGTAAGGTAATTTAATAGAAGTCATTATTATTTAATACAGAAAGAAAACACTGTTTGACATTCCCTCACAGTGTTACATTCAATTTGCATTAAATCACATACTGTATATATTTAAAAAAATAAAAACATACATGCACTATTCAAACTACAGCATTTACGGTACTTAAAAAATGTCAATACATTCTCCCCTTCTCCTTTCCATTCACTCTCTTTATTCTTACCCCTACACTTTTATTCCCCTCCTTATACCTTCCCTTTTTCCCTTTCCCTGGCAATCTGCTCCCATCTTTCCCTTAATCCTTTCCCCGCCATCAATGCTATCCCTTCTGCCTTCTCTCCCTCCATAATTCTTTTTCCCTCCTCAGTTTCTCTACCCCATTCAAAATAACTCATGGATGCCCCCACTTGCTTGGTTTTAACACATAGTTCAGCTGTTATCACATATAATAGTTATAAACATACTAGTAGCTTGCCCATCAAAAAATGACGGTCAATAAAATTTGAAGCCATGGCAATGCTGTTTGCCACACAATGTGAAGGTTTTTGGAATGTGAGGACCTTCGGCGCTCATTGCGAGCCTCTTCTCTGGTGTACTTTTGCTCCTCTGAGCAGCCTTTGCGCTCATCACAAAGACAGATCCATATGTCTATATTTTTGTAAATAATAATTAGTTAATTAATTACTATACTTTACCTAATTGTAATTAATATATCCATCAATCAATAGGCTGAAGAGCAAACAATCTGTTTTCATTTTCTCGCAGCATATAATGTCCTGTTGGACTGTTGCTGGCCTGTTGAGATATTTTTATGAATGTCCCAACTGGGCATTAGAAGTAGGCTGCGTGCGCGAGGGTAAAACGTTGGTTTATTTGTGTAAAGCTACTGTAGATGCGTAATGTTGTGATTTGCAATTTCAGAGTGTAAAGTAGCGTAGTTTGTGTATGCGATACGCAGTTCGCGAGTATTTGTCGTCCTTTGTGTGAAAGTGGTACTCGGTTGGCGGTGTGTTGCGCGGCCCAGGGACGTTTTTTTTCTAAGTCCAGCATCTCAATTTTGTTTTTTTCTAAGTCCCGCGTCTCGTCTAAGTTGTGCGTTTGTCAACTGCTTGCAGCCTAACGCGCTCATCGCTTAAGTGCTCTGGGTTAAGTCGTACGCACCATGCAAAGCGTGACGACGTCTTGTAGTTCGACAATTATAATATGTGATAGAAAAGCATACAAAGAGAACCAAGATATGAGTCAAGCAATGGAAATAGGCAGTACTCAGTGAAGGCAGAAAGTGGTTAAAACAGCTTTATCACAAATAATGCCTCGCATTGCATGGCAAACAGAATTGCCAGGCTTCAAATTTTATTGCTGTAATTATTGACAGACAAGTCCCTAGTATCCACTAGAAGGTGGCAATGAGTGAGGGAAAGGAGAGAGGGAGAGGGTGGAAAGGGAGGGTGGCAAGGAGTGAAGGAAGGGAGAGAGGTAGAGAGTGAGAAGGGGTGAGGGAATGGACGGGATAAAAAGGAGTGAGGGAAGGAGTAAGAGAAAGGAGAGAGGTTGGAAAGAAGAGAGGGAGAGGGTGGGGAAGAGTTAGAGAAGGGAGAGGACGCGAAGAGAAAGGATGGGAAGGCTTGAGAGAATGGAGAGGGTGGGATGGAGTGAGAGAATGGAGAGAGGGTGGGAAGCAGTTGGAGAAGGGAGAGGATGGGAAGAAGGGAGAGAGGGAGAGGATGGGAAGTAGTAAAATAATGGGGAGAGGGTGGGAAGGAGCTAGAGAAGGGAGAGGATGGGAAGGAGTGAGAGAATGCAGAGAGGGTGGGAAGTAGTTAGAAAAGGGAGAGGATGGGAAGAAGGGAGAGAGGGAGAGGATGGGAAGAGCGAAGGGTGGGAAGGAGTGATAGAAGGGAGAGGATGGGTAGGAGTGAGAGAAGGGAGAGAGGGTGGGAAGGAGTTAGAGAAGGGAGAGGATGGGAAGAGAGAAAGGGTGGGGAGGAGTGATAGAAGGGAGAGGATGGGAAGAAGGGAGAGAGGGAGAGGATGGGTAGGAGTGAGAGAAGGAAGAGAGGGTGGGAAGGAGTTAGAGAAGGGAGAGGATGGGAAGAGAGAAAGGGTGGGAAGGAGTGATAGAAGGGGAGGATGGGAAGAAGGGAGAGAGGGAGAGGATGGGAAGAAGGGAGAGGATGGGAAGGCGTGAGAAAGGGAAAGGATGGGAAGGAGTGAGAGAATGCAGAGAGGGTGGGAAGGAGTTAGAGAAGAGAGAGGATAGGAAGAAGGGAGAGGATGGGAAGGAGTGAGAGAAGGGAGAGAGGGTGGGAAGGAGTTAGAGAAGGCAGAGGATGGGAAGAGAGAAAGGGTGGGAAGGAGTGATAGAAGGAGAGGATGGGAAGAAGGGAGAGGATGGGAAGAAGGGAGAGAGGGAGAGGATGGGAAGAAGGGAGAGGATGGGAAGAAGGGAGAGAGGGAGAGGAGGAGAAGGCGTGAGAAAGGGAGAGGATGTAAAGGAGTGAGAGAATGCAGAGAGGGTGGGAAGGAGTTAGAGAAGGGAGAGGATAGGAAGAAGGGAGAGAGGGAGAGGATGGGAAGGAGTGAGAGAAGTTAGAGAGGGAGAGGATGGGAAGAGAGAAAGGGTGGAGAGAGAGAGAGAGGCAGACAGTATACATAGGTACATAGGGAGAGAGAAAGATAGAAGGAAGACAGACAAGACATAGGGAGTGAGAGACACAGACACAGGACATAGGAAGAGAGAGGGAGACAGAAAGGAGAGACACCCTTATTTATGATGACAAGTTACATGTTATTGAAATATTGTGTGCAGTTGATTATTTCAGGCCTAAATTACACCTCTGCAAATGCAGAAAACTGATTCAGTAAAATATTAATATTTAAATTAGGGCAAGCTAGAGCATATTAATAAAGATATAGCAAAATATATTTTAAAATGCAGTTATAATAGGTCTTCATGTCTGTTGCATGTGCATAATGTGGCTGCTGAGTGGTTACAGGGTTTGAATTCAGTAACAGCAAGATGTCATTGGATTCCATTAATTAATATATTTAGCCAGGGAACGAGTGGCAGACAGCTGGGGCCAGATACAGCATTGAAATACTGGCACCTGTAAAGTTTATTTTATTTAGATTATTCCATGCCAAATCTGAGGTTTCTATTGTTCTCTGCTTATTAGATATTTGACATAGGAATTGAATTCCTATAATGGTGTTTGGTATCCAGACGTGTGCAGAGCTGACCAGCTGCATGTAGTCATGTGGAAGAAATGTACTAATTTACTAATTATACCGAATGAATATAAATTCATTTAGCGCTCAGCCTAAGAGGAAAATATGTCTTGTGTGTCCCAGTAAATTGGATCTCATGTAAGGACATGTAAGGACAAGCAAATTCTGCAAGATTTACATTTTGGAAGCCCAAACAATTGTTTGTCTTCTATAATAATCCTTTATAAATAATGTAATATTCCATATAAGTACTGTGTCTTTGAGCTACCATTTTGCTTAGAGGAATAAACCTTCCCATTGTTATCATGTTGCTCATTGTAATGTTATGATAATAATAACGTTGAAGTGTATATTACTATGAGGAGATATCATGGTGGTAATATGTTTTGATTTATTGATGCAAGGCACATTAAAAAGAATGTAAATGGTAAAATTATTTGTAAACTGCACAATTCAGGAGTGTATTCAGATAATTTATATAGCATTTCCGCTCATTTTGATATCAGCCAGTTACAAACATATTTATCTAAATGTGTAATTTTGGTAACAAATTAAATATATGTCCCTTTAAGGTATAACCCATATACAATTAATGTCAAGCCTTTGGACTGCTCTTTTGCTGTCCATTATTAGTTCTCTGCCCATAGCCGTAAGGTTACTTCATCTTTGTGTTATTCGGACACTAGTAACTTGCCCGTCATTAATGATGCCATCATATGATCTCTCACAGTGCTCTCTCTCTGTGTGCCCTCTCTCTCCCCCTCCCACTTTCTCTCCATCCCTCGCTCTCTTCGTCCCCTTCCATCTTTCTCTCTCCTCTCCATCCCTATCCTCTCTTTCTCTCCCTCTCGGTCTCCCCCCCACCAGCTCTGCGCATGCGCAGTTGCGCCAGATAGTAGATATGAGTAGTGCCTATGCAGTAGACATCACACAGGCGTTACTCATACTACAAACTATTATGGCGAATAACATTTACTTTTTAACCTTTACTGTCAGTTGCCCACAATCTGTTGTCTTGCATTACAGTTCAATGACTCTTGTAGTAAAGGCGTCAACCAAAGGGCTTCAAATGGAAGACAACGGACATTCCAAAGAGGAATATTTTGCACAAAACAACATAACATGTTATCTGTGAGAAGCAATGAAGGGAGGGATTGTGGCATACCCCAGCATGTGCTATGCAGACCTGGCTTTGATGTGCTGTGTACTTGTGCCTGATGGGATTACATTGCTCTAACTGGCAATAATGAGAAGTAAGACAACGCTATCATTCGATTGAACTTTTACTTTGTAATGTACTTTAAGTGCTGTATTTCTATCTTCAGAATCTCTCTAAGCTTTCTTTCTACTTCAGTTACATAGTTAAGAAGTAATTAAGGTTGAAAAAAGACTTTCAGTCCATCAAGTTCAACCTGTTAAGATCTCCTCTGATCTGCAATATGCGGATTAGTTATTAATTTGTTGTTAAATAATTATTAATAGTATAGTATTGGAGGATGAATAAAGAGTTAGTGCATCAAGTTCAACCTTTTTAGATCTCTATTGATCTTTTTAATAGGTGGACTATTTATTATTAATTGTTAATTGATCCAGAGGAAGGCAAACAGAAAAACAAAAACCCCATTGAAACTTTGGCAATTGTCTCATAAGGGGGAAAAAAGCAAAATTCCTTCCTGACCCCAGAAACCGGCGATCAAATTTCTCCCTGGATCAATATTCCTTGCTAGTTATCTAGGATAGCCTTGAATGCCCTCTTTATTCAAAAATTTATCTAACCCCTTTTTGAAGTTGTCTATCAAATTCGCTGTCACCACCTCCTTTGGTAGAGAATTCCACAGTTTAACCACCCTAACTGTGAAGAACGCTTTACTTTGTTTAAGGTGAAATCTTTTTTCCTCTAACCTCAAAGGATGTCCTCTTGTCAGTTGAAAATCTCTTGGTACAAAAAGTTCACTTGACAAAGCCTTATATTGACCCTGGATGTATTTATATAAGGTAATCATATCTCCTCTTAGACGCCTTTTTTCTAGCGATAATAAGTTTAATTTGGTTAGTCTTTCTTCATAACTTAGTCCCTCCATTTCCCGTATTAGTTTTGTAGCCCTTCTCTGTACTTTTCCAGCTCTAAAATGTCCTTTTTATGAAGTGGTGCCCAAAATTGTACTCCATATTCCAAATGATTGCGTACTAGGGCTTTGTATAGTGGCAGAATTATATTTGCTTCCCTTGCTTCTATACCCTTCCTAATACATGCTAATATTTTATTTGCCTTTGCAGCCGCTGCTTGGCTTTGAGTGCTGTTACGTAGGTGGTTGTCTACAAGCACTCCCAAATCCCTTTCAATATCCGATACCCCTAGATTTGCTCCATTAAGATTATAAATTGCATGGCTATTTTTCCTTCCCAATTGCATAACCTTGCATTTATATTAAATCTCATCTGCCATTTAGCCACCCATTTCTCTAATTTATGCAAATCCCTTTGTAGGGAAAGTACATCATTATCTGATTTTATTACCTTGCACAACTTAGTGTCATCAGCAAAAATGGAGACACTACTTTCGAGTCCTACTTCTATGTCATTAATAAATATGTTAAAAAGGAGAGGACCTAATACTGAACCTTGAGGAACCCCACTTATCACATTAGACCAATCAGAGTATGTTCCATTTACAACAACCCTTTGCTTCCTGTCTTTTAGCCAGCTCTCGATCCATAAGCAGATATTTACTGCAATTCCTGTATCCCTTAGTTTGCTCACTAGTCTTCCATGTGGCACTGTAGCAAATGCCTTTGAAAAATCCAAAAAGACTATATCCACTGAGTTGTCCTGATCCAAGTTCCTACTAACCTCCACATAGAAACTAATTAGATTGGTCTGACATGACCTATCCCTCATAAATCCATGTTGACTGCTACCTATGATCTTGTTCAAATAGACATATTCTGTCCCTTATTAACCCTTCTAAAAGCTTGTGAGCAACTCTGTCCTAAGAAGGTCACTAACAGTCTAGGATTTCAGTCTCTCTTTGCATGAGCCCAGATGGAACAATTAGAATAACACTGAGGAACTCAGATGAGCTGAAGTATTATTTTTTTTAATTTATTATTGTTTATTTGTAACGCACCAACATATTCCGTAGCACTATACATAAGTTTAGTTACAGGCAATGACAAGTTCAGGATTCACACATTGCAATGAATGGAGGGCCCTTGTCTTTGAGCTTGGAATCTGGTGTCCGTAACGCTTTCCCTAAAGCACCGCACAGGATTGAAACTCGCAGAGAGATTTCTCGCAGAGAGATTTCCTTGACTGTTGGAAGCCCTTGTAGGTCCACTGCTGCTAGAAATTTCCCATGCATTCAAAGTCTTCCCATTCCACAGGAAGTTGATCAGCAGAAAACAAAATGCAATATTACACAACAGCATAATTGTATATAAAAATGTAATTAATTTTAAACTATTTCTTTATATATTTTTTTTTTTTTCATGTTTTCAAGTGTAGTTCCTAAAAGATTATATAGTGGACCCTTGGTACTCGACTACCTCAGAATGCGTTGTTTTCGGTAATTGATGAGTCTGAATGGGAAAAAATTGTGTTTCAGAACTCAAAGCTTGTACTGTTCTCATTACGCTCGCATCCTGTCTCACCAGGAAGTTAAAGAAAGTACTGTGGTGTGGTGTAGTTTGTGCCTGCAAGAGCATCTGTTCAATAAAAGTGCAGCCGGTGCCTATAATAACCAAAGTGTAGCTTGTGCCTATAAGAACCAAAGTGTAACCTGTGCCTATAAGAACCAAAGTTCCAAGCAATAACCTCTCTCCTCTTCATCACCACCATCCCTCTTAGTACAGATAAAATAAGAGTTATTTATAAATTTTAAAAAAATCTAATTATTGTTATTTTTATTTTATTTATGTCAGTTTAGTTTTAAGGGTTGGCATCAAAAAACAACACCACCAGTTCCAAGTAAAATGTAAGATTTTGGGGCTTCAGAACGGATTATTTAAATTTACATTGATCCTATGGGAAATGTTTGGTACTCAAAATCCTGCCGTCCGGAAGGGATTAAGGTCGAGTACCAAGGTACCACTGTATTTTAAAGGTCTGGCTACACCTTAAGCTTATAATTAGTTGGCAATATGCTGAATGATGGACTGAGATTATTTAAGTGGGAAAGGGAATATATATATATATATATATTTTTTTTTTTCTTAATTTAGATAACTTTTTTTATTATCCTTGAGATTGATAGGAAATGTGTAATAGTAGTAATCATTTACCTTTGTTGCCAGGGCAGTTAGATCCCCTCCCATTACCCCAGGAAGCAAGCACAGTGCACCATAAATAAATCAGCAGTGTATTACTTAAAGATGAGTAAGTGAAGAAAACAATGTAATGTACATTCAGTATTTAATCCTCTTCAAAGACGATCTAACTTATTTGGGGCGCTGGACGACTACAGAGCTGGAGCTACTTCTCTCTACTTAAATCTACAATCATATATATATTGCAATGGCTGGTGCAGTAAGAATATCCGTCCCAATTCCTGGTTGGAACGGCACCCAGTTTAATACCTAGTGTTACACATTTGCAATCTTTAGAGCACATCTCCGCTTTTCGCATAGCATGATGAGGTGTCTTCAGGACTCCACCAAGCTCTGTGGTTCTTGAGAGAAAGTTGGGTCAAGAGAACTCAGGTTAAGACAATTTTACTTAACACTTTGACACTGGTGTTTTAGTATATATCTGCTATAATATTTAACCACCAAAGGGCTAAAGATCCCATTTAAATTGGGTAAAGTATTACAACACATTTTCCACACAATTTTTTAAAATAAATTGACCAAACCAGATCTTACAAAATAAACACACATTGTTACAAATACAGCTAAAATAATAAAAACACACAATGTTAGGAAAAAATACTTTATTTTATTTCACAAACTAAAAGGTGTCAATACCATCTAGCATGTCATACCCCTAAGAAGGTGTTCCCTGCTAGGAGCACTTAGCGACGGACTTTTATAAAGACATCATTAAGAAATCCTGTCTCTTAAAGTTTATTTTTTTCAATAACTACAAGGTTCCACTGAAATGTGTAGTGTATATTAATTCATTTATAGTGGATAGTTTCATACATTTTCAACATTCAAGTATTGGTGCTAAATCAAATTGTATATATCTGGGCTGATATGCTAAATCCTACCCTGTAGAAAATGCAATTATTTCTTATTAAGTAGACATTATAAATGTTGCTCAGACAAATTCTGCAATCTGCATATAATGCAGTGTGTCTAGTGCTGGAATAGACCAATTCATTTTAATAAGATGCAACAGGGTCCAAATGTAGACAAGGCCTGGGATTTATATTATAAGTAGTGAGTTTCCAGTCTTGTAGGGGGCTCTCTAAAAAAAAAAAAACACTTTCTATAGAGATTCTAAGATCAAAACAGGGCCCTCCATTTTCTGCACGCCTTTTCCCTGTACAGCGCTACAGAATATGTTGGCTCATTACAAATAAAAGTTAATAATAAAAATAACACATTGTATAGACACAAAAATATTTTAATACAATGTAATTCAGAACCTATTGAAAAGAATGAACCTTCCTTTAATTGGTATCACAATGTGATAAAAACACATATTGAAATAGGCTCAGACCAAATGGAAACTGCAGTAAGTATGCAATACATGGAATACGGTTGTGGATGTCTGGGGGAAAAAGGGACCGGCAGCTCAGATTTGAGCCCATGTCTGCCTAATGATTACCTGAAGTCTACAGTTAAAGCCTAAAAAAAAAAAAACAAACAAAAAAAAAAACCTACAACTACAGAATAATTTACCCACCACTGACACAAAATGTGCAAGGTCAGTCAATTAATTCCCAAGATACACCTCAAGAAACAAATACTGTCTTAATCCAAATAGAGTGGAGCTTGAATATAACTATACTTTAGCTGCTAATTGAAATGTATTTCTAGGACTTCATATCTGTACCCTGAATGGTACACTGTGGATTTGCTATGCTTCTTGCACCCCCTGGTGGTATTAATGCTGTATCACACCATACTGGTTTCTGCAGAACAAATGTTACTTTAGATCACTTATCTAAAAATGCCAGTTTCTAAGACACAGCATCTATAAGCTCTTATTGTAGTTTGGAATATTCTGTCTTACACTATAAAATATTGGAATAGATTGTATACATACAAATGGTGTACAAATGGTGACATTCATTACCGAGCAGTAAATCATACTGTAAAAAAGAAGAAAAAAAAAAAAAAGAGAGGAAAGTAAATCTGTTTTAGGGCAAAACGGTGAGATTTACTAGTAGCGGACGAAATTGGACATAGGATAAAATCATGTAACATGCATAGTGGCCACACACAGTCCATCATTATTGAATTAGATGTTGAGTTTCATACTAGGAAAAAAAAAATTATGTTTTTGAGGCTACGTGACCCTTCTTCAATTGTAATGGCCAACATCATTTTTCTATTCATTCTTGTCTCATTTGCTGGTAATGGCCATATTGACTCTGTTTATACCATTGGTTTGAATGCAATGAATTGTGCAGAGGTGCTAAGACTTTCATGACATGGGACTTACAATCATAACAATCTCTACCATCCTACAATAACGCTCCACATCCTGACACTCACAGATCTACCAGTCACTACTCCGATATAAAAACTTCTTTAGTATGTAATACCATCCCTTACAGGAGAGCTTAACACAATATCATTCATTAAAATACATTTCCCATAAGAGTACATTATAAAACAATAATTATTAATACCCAAACTCTCAATCGGATAGTATTATAATATTTATCTATACTTGCCAATCACCAGTAGAGTATAAAATTACACACAAAAAGAAGAAAAGAGCACACTTAATAAAACCAGTGATGTCCAGTGTATACCAAAAAGTAGTCTTAAACGCCACCACTAGAGGACAATTTTAGGTTGATTAAAAATTTACTTTTATTTAATCCATTTAAAATAACAAAGGAACCAAAAAATAAACAACGCAATAAAACATAAAAATATTGGGGATCCGAGTTATCAGAAATGGACAATTTATGTTAGGTCTTAATTATCAGGATAAATGCTTACGTATATTCCAAGAAGTTCTGCACTAAGAAGTCACATCGATTGACAGTGTAATTAAATATATATATATATATATATATATATATATATATATATATATATATATATAAGTTCTCTAAACAAGAGTAAAATTGCTGATCTTACTAGCAAATAGTGATCAGTGAGCGAGACTTCTTTTTTAGTATCACAGACAGGATATCACCAGTTTTATTAAGTGTGCTCTTTTTGTGCATTATAAAACAATGCAAATTCAGTTTGAAACGAAGTTTTTCGATAAGTGATGTACAAGTAGACTCTCAGTTAACCAGAACTCAAGAAACCAGAAAATAAAATTTGAATAATGTACTTTAAATAAAAATTGAAATTTACAGGGCTCAACAAGTGCCAGGAGCCAGGCTGTCATGGCACAAAATGCCATAGGCACCTATATTTTTATCCATTGTATGTCTCTGCAATTCGATGTTACCAGTGCAGTGTTGGCGTTACATTCTCCGCACCCTCCAGCCGAGCATACCTGTGTTTAAGTGAGGAGTGAAAGCTCCTGCAGCTAGAACAGCCCTCACTGACAAAATATACATAGCAGAGCATCCTATGTGCAGCTAATCTAGGCCTCTTCTAATAGTGACTCAAGCAACCAGAAACTACATTTATCCAACATCTACCAATCCCTGTGAGTCTACTGTACAACTTGTACATTTTAAAAACAAACACAATCTGACACATTTATAAAGATCTTATGATTGGTCAATGAATTGTGAATTTGATTCCATTTATGAAAGAAAAAAAAAATATGTGAAGGCATAACTTAAAGGTTATCCCATTTCAAGAGGAGTCAAAGGTTTATTAGACTGGCACATTTCTTAAACTTTTACATCTTATGTCTCTTTGCCCTTAATAGAAAAGGCCCTGTTTGTTCTCAGAAAGTAAAAATATTTCAACCTATGTCTTGAGCGATAAAAACCATTGTCATGACCATCACAGAACTCTTATCAGGATGCTGAATTTATACATGAAATGTAAATTTGAACCTTTTTATAAAAAAATGCCCCTCAGGAATTCAGCTTTACCAAATAGGGTGATATTCTGATATTTGACTTGACGTGTGTTTAATCTTTATTTGGCAATGCCAATGTCCATGTAGGTCAATGTATGCAAGAACACACCACACAATATACAGCAGCAATGCCTTGTTAGTCTTCCCTTGCCTGAAAAAGTAGTAGTTCAAACATCACAGCACTCAAATATCATTAGAATATAAAATTAATAGTTAGATCTGCTAAAACCTAAGAAAACGCTCCACGCAGCAACCTTACAGGTTTAGTCATTATAGCACGGTTCCTAACCAGCTTATCCAGAAGCCAATACCAAGATACAGTGTAGGAATATCTGCATTACAGAACCTCTCACTTGCTTGACTCTTCCACCAACATGATCTGGATGAAACATTTCATGGAGTAGGATGGGACATTCTGCTCTATTTCCATAAGGGATAATTATAATGGTGCTCCCAGTTAATGTGTCACGTCCTTCGTAAAAGAATGAAACTCCAGTCTCTGTTTTCAAATCAAAGTAGGTAAACTTTGTGTTGCTATAAAACACATCACGGCCATGTCACGTGCTGGATCTTCTTTTTTACTTCTGTAGGCTTCAAGTCATTCTATAAAACAATAAAAACACATTTCATATGAGTAACAAATGCATGCCTCCATATGCAAAAGCTCTTCAGTGTAATTCTGCCTGCCTGTGACACGTTAGGATGGTCCACTTGCTTGCTTTGTAGCTGTCCTATAGATCACAGTCTCTAAATTATGTTCATGGGGCCCATCTGTGATCCAGAACATTTTGAAGAGGCTGATAGTCGATGTGGCACACTACATTTTCCTCTAGTCACTCACGGATTTGAATGAAGTACATTTCAACAGCAGATATGTTCATCTATAATTGCGACTAATCATACAAAGATAGTTTCACGTCGCAGCTGATGCAGAAGACTTCTAGCATCTGTGTCTGATTGGCTGGCAGCATTTTGAATACATTTAGAAATGTCTAACTGGGCTGTCCAGGTTCAATGAACTGCGGTTGACAAAATTTAAAATTATTTTAAACTTGTGTGGTGTTTATCTACCCATTACAACTGTATGTATTATTTTGATGGCTAAAGAAACCCTCTTTAAATGGTTCAACTCAGATATCAATATGTAAAAGAATAAACTGCTGCTTGTTCTAAACAGATAGATAGTGATACCTATGCACAAATATTTTCTGTATAGGTTAATTTAACATATGTGCATGGTAATCCACATAAAAAAAAATAAAAAAATAATATATATATATATATATATATATATATATATATATATATATATATATATATATATATATATAACGTAATTTATATCATAGATGAACAACTTGAACTTATGTCGAGAATAGCAGCTTCAAAACATCAGTGTCAAATTATAAAATTATTTTGGTAGAGGGCAAAAATTTCATATTATAATAATAATAATCATCCATGTGTTGGTATTATGGCGAAGAGCCGATATTCTGCAGCTATTTGCTCCGGCTATGCTAAATTTAGACAATAACCACACACATATACGCATGTTAAATGCACCTTTCATTCCATGGGATAAGAGAAAGTGAACAATTGCTTTGAGTGCATAGTACTCCTTTAAAAAAATTAAAAAAAATTTTTTTTAATTACTAGTATGTTCTGGAGCAAAAAACTTGGAATAAACTTGGATTTTCCTATGAACAGAAACATGCAAAGTGTTGGTCGTAAATAGTGCTGGGTCACGACAGCCCATATACGGGATTATATACTAAGTAAGTGTTCAAACAAGCATTTATTTTTGAATGAAAACATACAATGTTGGTGTTTCTACCTTCTTCCATTGGTCCGAACATGTCACTGTGAAATGATGTGCAGCAAGCTGTGAATCTCCATATTGCATATTCTAATGCACATATTTAGCAGCTTCCTATTCGTTTACATACTCATTTGGTGCTGAATCGGACACCACATAATTGCATTGAGCATCAAGAAGCTATATAAGCATTTCAGAACTTGCATTTGAATATACAAACAGTATTGTAAACATTGGTAAGGGAAATAAATGAAATGGCCGAAGTTAATTAACTGTACTCGAAATGTTGCCTCTGACACTCAAGTATGAGCCTTTGATAATAGACATGTGTAACTGACCTCAATAGGCAGACATTTTGTACTTTGTCATTTCACATCTTTGAATAGTTATGAGACACTGAAGAGATTACAAAGACATCAGATGAGAAACGCGGTAAGAAAAATATGCATGTCATCATCATAAAGATAGCAATAGTTAAGTAAGGGCTTACAAACCCACTGTTGCATACAACAGGACCCATTAATTACTACAATAAAAATACAAAACTGTGCACTTCTAAAATGAGAGCTCACAGCAAGCTCTGTGTATGTACAGTGGATATAAAAAGTCTACACACCCCTGTTAAAATGTCATGTTTCTGTGCTGTAAAATAATGAGACAAAGATCAATCATTTCAGAACTTTTTGTACCTTTAATGTGACCTATAAACTGGACAACTCAATTGAAGAACAAAATGAAATCTTTTAGGGAGAGGGAAGAAAAAAATATAAAAATAAAATAATAATATGGTTGCATAAGTATGCACACCCTTAAACTAATACTTTGTTGAAGCACCTTTTGATTTTATTACAGCACTCAGTCTTTTTGGGTATGAGCCTATCAGCATGGCACATTTTGACTTGGCAAGGTTTGCCCACTCTTCTTTGCACAAACACTCCAAATCTGTCAGATTGCGAGGGCATCTCCTGTGCACAGCCCTCTTCAGATCACCCCACAGATTTCAATCGGATTCAGGTCTGGGCTCTGGCTGGGCCATTCCAAAACTTTAATCTTCTTCTGGTGAAGCCATTCCTTTGTTGATTTGGATGTATGCTTTGGGTCGTTGTCATGCTGAAAGATGAAGTCCCTCTTCATGTTCAGCTTTCTAGCAGAAGCCTGAAGGTTTTGTGCCAATATTGACTGGTATTTGGAACTGTTCATAATTCCCTCTATCTTAACTAAGGCCCCAGTTGCAGCTGAAGAAAAACAACCCCAAAGCATGATGCTGCCACCACCATGCTTCACTGTGGGTATGGTGTTCTTTTGGTGATGTGCAGTGTTGTTTTTGCGCCAAACATATCTTTTGGAATTATGGCCAAAAAGTTCAACCTTGGTTTCATCAGACCATAACACCTTTTCCTGCATGCTTTTGAGAGACTTCAGATGTGTTTTTGCAAAATGTAGCCTGTCTTGGATGTTTTTCTTCGTAAGAAAAGGCTTTTGTCTTGCCACTCTACCCCATAGCCCAGACGTATGAAGAATACGGGAGATTGTTGTCACATGTACCACACAGCCAGTACATGCCAGATATTCCTGCAGCTCCTTTATGTTGCTGTAGGCCTCTTGGTAGCCTCTCAGGCCAGTTTTCTTCTTGTCTTTTCATCAATTTTGGAGGGAGCTCCAGTTCTTGGTAATGTCACTGTTGTGCCATATTTTCTCCACTTGATGATGACTTGTCTTCACTGTGTTCCATGGTATATCTAATGTCTTGGAAATTATTTTGTACCCTTCTCCTGACTGATACCTTTTAACAATGAGATCCCTCTGATGCTTTGGAAGCTCTCTGTGGACCATGGCTTTTGCTGTGGGATGCGACTAAGAAAATTTCAGGAAAGACCTACTAGAGCAGCTAAGCTTTATTTGGGGTTAACCAGAGGCACTTTAAATGATGGCAGGTGTATGCTGACTCCTATTTAACACGATTTGGAATGTGATTGCTTAATTCTGAACACAGTTACATCCACAGTTATAAGAGGGTGTGCAGACTTATGCAACCACGTTATTTTTATTTTTCTTCCCTCCACCTAAAAGATTTCAGTTTGTTTTTCAATTGAGTTGTACAGTTTATAGGTCACATTAAAGGTGTAAAAAGTTCTGAAATTATTTATCTTTGTCTCATTTTTTGACAGCACAGAAACCTGACATTTTAACAGGGGTTTTTATATCCACTGTATATTATTGCCTAGACAAGACTCCAAAGGCTTCATATGACTTAAAAGAGGCTCTGCCAAACTGAGCAGATACTCACAAACGAAGCATCATTATTATCCACCAACTGTAGCCCACCTTAGTGTTATAATTTAAAAGATGACACAAGAGCACATTATTAAGTAAGAAATGTAAAATACATCATGTAGGGTGAAATGTGGTGATATTTAAGGATCAACATGGTGAGTTGATCTCTATATAGTAAAAAAAAAAAAATCACACTTTCCACAGTAATATGTAAATTAAATATAAAAAGGAGCCAGAGTGCAGGGAGCCAAGAAGAGTTGGAAGAAGTGATGTAAAATAAGTGGTTCCAATACTTTGGAGTAAAAGGGAAGACACAAGATACAGTGTTTGTTATAGTAAAAAAATACCTTGTTAATATTGCCTTGTATTTGTACTGGAATCTTTGATATTCTAAGGACACAGTACATCCCAATCTCCCCAACATGGGGGCTCTATGCCCAATCTCAGTCCACAGGACCAAATCCAGACCACATTTCACGTTACCCTGATATCAGCACAGGTAGGTAAATCAAAATTATACCTACCTGTACTCAAACAAAATACCCTGAGAATGTTGCCTGTATTCAGCCCAGGAGAATAACGTTGACAAGGCTCTACAAGACATAACCCACAGTTGTACAAGAATCTGAGAACGACTTACCGTGGTGTCAGATTCCTCTTTTGGAGCAGCCCTTTTTATCTTTATAGCATTGATAGTCATAGGTTGTTGCGATTTGACAGTATGCAAAGTCTTATCTGTCACTGGACCAGTAGCATTATGTCCATGATTGCTAATAGACAGCTTGGCCTCTCTAATAGGATTCGTGGAGCAAAGGCGAGGTGCTGGGTTTGCAGGGTTTCCTTCTGTTTGGTGATGTATATTCTTTGTACTTTCAGCTAGAGAAGGATCTAGTTGATCTGATGAGTCACCATTTTCTCTCTTTTTCACCTTTATACTTGTGCTGGTTGAGCTTCCATCAAACACAATAAGTGGTCGTTTCCTTGTGGTCTCACCACTAGAACTGAAACTGAAGTGTCATGTTGTGAGAATTAAACCCATGACACAAACATTAAAAATATATTACAAGAATTGATCTGGTAATATAGTGAATATAAATACAATGACAAGCTACACAGATACTTAAAAGGGACATGGAAAGATATGTTTTTCTTTATTTCATTAAAAAGAGGGTATTTGATAATATGCCACAGAGTGTTCCCCCCCCCCTCACTGTATTTATTAATAACATAAGGGTCCTGATTACCAAATTTACATTAACAGACTAGAGCTAGTCTTAATTTTTGCAGAATTCAACAAATCCAAATACATTTGTGAAAATGTAGTCAACAATGCAAAAATGTGTACTTTTTATGGATAGACATACAAATATTTTAGTAAAACAGAATTTATAAAGTGATTATTAGTATGATTATACTTATTGGTAAAGCACCAGCAGTTTCCATAGAGCTAGGGGTACAATAAACACATGGATACAATTTGGCATACATGTGAAGGTAGTAAAAAGACAAGACAGCACATTTGTAGAGACACAGGTATTGGTTCTCCTGAGAGGGATGAACACACAGAGAATCACACTTTTGCCTGACCTTTTCATTTAAAGATTTGGAAGCTTCAGGAGACATAACGGTGCATATACCATTTATAGTTTTGTCTGCTAGAAATAGGGTGGAGCTTGTAAATTGGATCTATACCCCCCTACTCAATACCCCTTGCTACATATTTTTATTATTATTAAACAAGTTAAATGACCATTTGTCCTGCTTTTATGATAATTAATTACTAGCGACTTTCCCGTCAAAAATGACGGCAATAAATTTGAAGGCTGGAAAAGGCTGTTTGCCACACAATGCAAGGCCCTTCCCCCTCTAACTTGCAGGCCTTCTCATTGAGAGCCTCATCAACCCGTCACTTTCGTGTCTTGCACATTTGGCACTCATTGTGAGCCCCTTATTTCCCTCCCCTGTGTCTCTTTTCCCCCCCTCTCTCACCCCTCTGTCTTTCTCCTCTCTGTCGTTGCTCGTTTTGCGTGGTTCCCATTGAGCGCTTATCTTTGCTTTTTTAGTCTTGCGTGGCTTGCACTAAGCGCCGTTGCTTTTATTTTCAAAGAGTTTGGGTTCTGATGAGCGACATTGTTTGTATTTTCAAAGTACTGTATGTCTGGCGTTTTTCGGCTAAGAGTTAAGCGCCTCGGCCTCATTTTGATCCTTTTTGAAAGCATTTACGTTTTAACGGCTGCCATTTTTTCCTTGCTTAGCCGATTTTTAATCTACGAAAAATTGCAATTAAGGATCAAATAGTTTGCTACCTCACTCACAGGCTCTCTCCTGGAGCTGTGGGTGAGGTTATTTTGTCAATTTTTCTTTTTTCGCGGTCTTTGGAGTTATGCGCTTGAATAAATATCGGCCGTTAAATTTGTAATTTTTGCAAAGTCTTGCGTGCCTTGTGATCAGCGTCAAAGTCCTACGGCTTTCGTTGCTGATCGCGGGCATCGCCATGGGCGCCTTTAATCTCAGTGGTGCGCCCTCGGGCAAATGACAGCTATGACGGGACAGAGGACCCTTAGAGGCACCCTGAAAGGGCACTATTGCGAGGGCTGCAATTGACCTACTAATTTGGCAATATATTATATTGAGAAGTTGTGAAAGGGAATCCATTTTTATTTGCCCAGGGGCCCTGTGTTCACTAGCTCCACCACTGACATGTTTACAAAGAGCAAACATAGTGTGTGGTCGGATCCTTCCCCCTTTGAGGTGTGGCAGTTTTAAGCTACATCATCCTAACCTGATTAGAGGGCAAGGAAGAGTAAAAAAATAAAAGAGAAAAGGAGAGGAAGGTGGGGAAAATTAATGAGTGCTGGGAAGGGAGTATGAGAGAGGTTTATGTAATGTGGACGAGTGTTCAGGTTCCTCCTACAACTTCAGGTTAATTTAACCTGTGCTGTTTCACCACAAGAATCCCAACCATCAAGCACGGTTGTGGATGGTTTAATTTGGGCCTGTTTAGCTGCTACAAACCCTGTATGCCTGACACCACAAACTCCTGTTTATATCACCATGTTCTAGAGGAAATATGAGACCATCTGTCCAGCGGCTACATTTTAGCCTAAAATGGATAATGACACTGGACACTAATCCAAGCACACCAGTGAATCTACAACTGAATAGCTGAAACAGAAAACAATCAGGATATTGGAAAAGCCAGGACCAGATCTCAACCACATTCAGATGCTGTGGTGGGAGCCACCAAGAAGAGGAGTGGGCAGAAAATGTTTACTTATTGCTGCTAATGGGAGGTCCATATGTCCTTGTATGTGATTCTCTTATGTTGGTATTGCATATACATATGTGGTTAAATGAATGATGTCTGAATCACAACCACAATCAACAGATAAAGTTTTCCACTTATTACCTTCTGTTATGATGCTCTTTAGTTTTCCTCTCTGTCCTCTTACTTTCCATCATCCGCCCCCATCGGTTCATGGGTAAACTCCTCTGAGGTAATGGCATGGCATGTTGGACGAAGATCTCTGTCAGTTTCTCTTTGTCATTCAAATCTTCATCTATAACTATGTTTCTCTAAAATGTAAAAACAAAAATAGAGAGTTTTTTTACTGGGAGCTTTATTTAATGGTATCCATATAATGGAATTAATCAGGAAAAAATGCACTACAAATACCAGTGCAGTGCAAAGGGATTATTTGCCCATTCATAATGCAAAATACTTCTTGAAGCAAATGCAGATTTTGCACAACCCCCTTCGTCAGCTGGTGAGTGAAATGCTGACAAGGGTAGTTATCCAATTACTAAATAAGAAAAAGACACTCTATATAGCTATCTAAAACCTCTTCTCTGGAAATGCATTATAAATATAACTTTTATTATAAAATACAATACAATTAGAAGACAACAATTAAAAAATAAAAAAAATAAACAAGATTGTCCCTGCTGTACTAGACACAGTTGCATCTTATCCCTAAAGCCTCTTAATGCTCGTTAACAAATCAATAAACTCATACATGTTTTAGCTTGATCTTCTATAAATACAATTTTTTCAATTCAGTGTCATTCATTCCTATCACTTCATAATTTTGTCAACATATATGGCAGTGCAAAGGTGCTTATTAATTATTTATGGTGCTATCATCAAAACAAATAAGATTTGATGATAGCACCTTAAAGAATTACAGCCTTATTAAAACAGGAATTCGGCCAATTGAATAGGGCTCTATTTAAGCACATAACATCTTTTTTTTTTGTTTTTGTGTGAACTTCTATCCAAAAGCAAAGTCTTCACTAACTAAAAACTTCTGCAAAAAAAATATGATGTGTGCTTATATAGAGCCCTATTCAATTGGCTGAATCGCATTGTAATAAAGCTGTTAATAAGCACCTTTGCTCTGCCATACATATTGATAAAATTATAAAGTAATAACGTTATATTCCATTGACAATATATTAAACACTGTAAGAGTGATAAGAATAGTAATATATGATTAGGATTATTTGTTTTAATGGTAGCATTTTAAGCACTTTTGGTACTTTTACAAATGTTGATATAATTATGAAGAATAATGTTATATTTCTTTTGATAATATATTGAACACTGTTAAGGTGATAAGAATATTAATATATATATATTTTTTTAAATGTAATAAGCATTTAAGTGTATGAATGTTGTCACTGAATCACTTTAATGATATTAATGAATTTTATAGAATTAGAGAAACCACATTTATAATTTTGAGAATAGTTAATTGAAGCAATTTAATTATTATTTTTTTCAATGAGGATTCTGATGTGTAGTGTCTTTACAATTTCTGATTAAGTGATGGGAATGAATGACACTGAATTAAACAAAAATGTATTCATAGAAGAACAAGCTATAACATGTATGAGCTTATTGATTCAAGACATTTAATAGTAGCACCCTATACTGTATTTAGCACACCTTGCCCTGCGTAAAAGACAATGCCTTGTATATAGCACATCTTGTCCTGTATATAGCACACCTTGCCCTGCGTGCAAGGCACTGCCTGGTATATAGCACATCTTGCCCTGCGTGCAAGGCACTGCCTGGTATATAGCACATCTTGCCCTGCGTGCAAGGCACTGCCTGGTATATAGCACATCTTGCCCTGCGTGCAAGGCACTGCCTGGTATATAGCACATCTTGCCCTGCGTGCAAGGCACTGCCTGGTATATAGCACACCTTGCCCTGCGTACAAGGCACTGCCTGGTATATAGCACACCTTGCCCTGCGTACAAGGCACTGCCTGGTATATAGCACACCTTGCCCTGCGTACAAGGCACTGCCTGGTATATAGCACACCCTGCCCTGCGTACAAGGCACTGCCTGGTATATAGCACACCTTGCCCTGCGTTAAAGGCACTGCCTGGTATATAGCACACCTTGCCCTGCGTACAAGGCACTGCCTGGTATATAGCACACATTGCCCTGCGTACAAGACACTGCCTGGTATATAGCACACCCTGCCCTGCGTACAAGGCACTGCCTGGTATATAGCACACCCTGCCCTGCGTACAAGGCACTGCCTGGTATATAGCACACCCTGCCCTGCGTACAAGGCACTGCCTGGTATATAGCACACCCTGCCCTGCGTACAAGGCACTGCCTGGTATATAGCACACCTTGCCCTGCGTACAAGGCACTGCCTGGTATATAGCACACCTTGCCCTGCGTACAAGGCACTGCCTGGTATATAGCACATCTTGCCCTATGTATAAGACACTGCCTGGTATATAGAACACCTTGCCCTGCGTACAAGGCACTGCCTGGTATATAGCACACCCTGCCCTGCGTACAAGGCACTGCCTGGTATATAGCACACCTTGTACAAGGCACTGCCTGGTATATAGCACACCTTGCCCTGCGTACAAGACACTGCCTGGTATATAGCACACCCTGCCCTGCGTACAAGGCACTGCCTGGTATATAGCACATCTTGCCCTGCGTGCAAGGCACTGCCTGGTATATAGCACATCTTGCCCTGCGTGCAAGGCACTGCCTGGTATATAGCACATCTTGCCCTGCGTACAAGGCACTGCCTGGTATATAGCACACCCTGCCCTGCGTACAAGGCACTGCCTGGTATATAGCACACCTTGCCCTGCGTTAAAGGCACTGCCTGGTATATAGCACACCTTGCCCTGCGTACAAGGCACTGCCTGGTATATAGCACACATTGCCCTGCGTACAAGACACTGCCTGGTATATAGCACACCCTGCCCTGCGTACAAGGCACTGCCTGGTATATAGCACACCCTGCCCTGCGTACAAGGCACTGCCTGGTATATAGCACACCCTGCCCTGCGTACAAGGCACTGCCTGGTATATAGCACACCCTGCCCTGCGTACAAGGCACTGCCTGGTATATAGCACACCTTGCCCTGCGTACAAGGCACTGCCTGGTATATAGCACACCTTGCCCTGCGTACAAGGCACTGCCTGGTATATAGCACATCTTGCCCTATGTATAAGACACTGCCTGGTATATAGAACACCTTGCCCTGCGTACAAGGCACTGCCTGGTATATAGCACACCCTGCCCTGCGTACAAGGCACTGCCTGGTATATAGCACACCTTGTACAAGGCACTGCCTGGTATATAGCACACCTTGCCCTGCGTACAAGACACTGCCTGGTATATAGCACACCCTGCCCTGCGTACAAGGCACTGCCTGGTATATAGCACACCCTGCCCTGCGTACAAGGCACTGCCTGGTATATAGCACACCCTGCCCTGCGTACAAGGCACTGCCTGGTATATAAAACACCCTGCCCTGCGTACAAGGCACTGCCTGGTATATAGCACACCTTGCCCTGTGTATAAGGCACTGCCTGGTATATAGCACATCTTGCCCTGCGTATAAGGCACTGCCTGGTATATAGCACATCTTGCCCTGTGTATTAGACACTGCCTGGTATATAGCACACCTTGCCCTGCGTATAAGACACTGCCTGGTATATAGCACATCTTGCCCTGTGTATAAGGCACTGCCTGGTATATAGCACACCTTGCCCTGCGTATAAGGCACTGCCTGGTATATAGCACATCTTGCCCTGTGTATTAGACACTGCCTGGTATATAGCACACCTTGCCCTGTGTATAAGGCACTGCCTGGTATATAGCACATCTTGCCCTGTGTATAAGGCACTGCCTGGCTGTGTATAAGGCATTGTCCCTCCCTGTATATTAGGCGGGCTGTGCTCCTCCTCACCCGCTCCAGTGACAGCCGTAGGAAGTCACCGGACAGCAGCTCCGGGTGCAGGAATAAAGCGTTGTCCGGCACGGTCCCCCCTGCACTGATCTGAGCCATCCTCGCCAACTGTTCCCACAATGCCCTGCACCGGAAGCACCTCGCGCAACGTCACACAGTGATGAGAGTGGCAGGTGCGTCTGGCACAGGGATATTACCCTATTCCTACATTTCTTTATAAAATAGTTTCGTTCTAGATAATTAGACCTTGGGCTGTAAGCTGTCACCTTTTCCGAACACTCAAACAGGGCCAGGACTGTAAATGTGAATTCTTGCCAAAACATATAATGGTGGCCGATGCCTCATCCAGAGTCACGTGGTAGAAATCCTGTCACATGACTCGTCTGAGAGGGCGCTGGGTCACGTGTGTCGGAAGCACCGCCCACTCCCGGAGAGAGTGACTGTGACACAGAGGAGGCCCCGGGCAGTGAGAGCGAGAGCAGGTACTGAGACCCAGAGATACATTTAATGTATTTACATAGAGCTAGCACTGCAAGGGGTAACACGGCCTGCTGAGACCCCCTGTGTGCGTGAGAGACACCGCCCACTCTGACATATAGGGCGAGGGGCCTGTGTGGTGTGTCATACTGACCAGGGCTGCATATACCTGACAGGCTCAGTGTGGGAGAGGAGATTGGGGGGTAAGACTGGGACAAGGGGGCATCCCGGGTGCTGTGTACAGGTAGCACTGAGTGTACATGTGTGTGTATATATTGTACTTATTACCAGAGTATTGCAGTATTTTATTACACACAGATATCACTGCAGTACTCTCTCATTCCTCATCTGGATTACTAGACATTCACAGCCACTCCATTCTTCATATTATAAATATACTGACATTACACAACACATATGTAATATGTGTATATTGTGTGCAATAAGCTTGTGCAAATCCATGGTGACATATGCTTTATTTCTACATACACATAACATAGCTGTATGTCAGAACCAGTGTACATACATGTAATACAGAGGCTAACAAGTGTTTTTTCTATTCTATAGATAACCTAGGGGTATAGTAACCCTTTGGATGTCCCATATGAAGCTGTATCCCAGTGTATCTAGACTAGAGCTCTGTGTACTAACATGGACTGATATGTGTTTGTGTGCATTGTCACCTCATCCAAGTGTCCACAACATGCCAGATACAGTACACAAGTAGTATCAGCAAGGAGAATAGACTTGGTCATTAGTATCTCTAGTATCCCCTTCTGGATCGCTTACCTTGTTGTGGTGAAGGGGCTTGTGCACCTCCCTGAGCTATACCATGTAGGGTCACCCAACATGGGCAGGTCATAGCAAAGAGATTAGACAAATCACGCTCCACTGGAGAAGGAACTGGCAACCCACTCCAGTATCTTTGTCAATATATATTTATAGATAAGCCCAACTAGAGACATAACCATAGATCTGCCTGACATGCTGCGGTCCACAGGAACATGGAGTGTCGGACACGACTGAACCACTTGACAACAACAAATCTCTAGTCAAGAGCTTGCAGAGCATGCGCACTGATCATTATTTCATAGGTTAAACAGTTTTGTTTCTATCTAAAGACAGATTTGTTGAACACACCTTGATTTTAAAATATGTTTTATGTTATGTTTATCTGTCCTATAAAACAGGATCTGTGATGTATTGTATTGCATTGCTATTTTTATCATTGCTTCCTGAGCAAACCAAAAGCACTTCTTGGCTATTTTAGTGCCACTTCCATAGCCTCTTTATCCAAGTTCATAATAAACTCCTAGGGAAGAATTTGCAGATGTCAGTGGGTCATTGCATATAATAGGCAATACTTTAAAGACCACTCTTTTCATTTTAGTTTGGATTTTTTTAGATTTTCAAAAGAGCTATCAGTCTTTTTCCCTCTTCACCTTCGCAAGATCTGACAGCTTCAATCCGGCCGCCAAACGACAGATGGCGCTGCTGATTTTCATATAAGACGCACCGACAGAAAAGACCTTGAGCTATGAGAGATGCGCCCGAGGCCCTCACCGAACATAGTGATGGCCACGCTGTCGACTCAGCGCCAAGTTGCGCCACGTTGGAGGAGAGAATAGTTCTTTGCCTTGCAACAAACATGACGGCGCACTTAAATTGACAGCGCCCTCTGTTGGATGGCTCCTGTAACTGCAGCTGTCAGTGCTGCCAAAGAAAGGTGAAGAGGGATAGATTCCAGCTATCTGTTAACATAGGAGAAAATACATAAAACATTTGGTTTTGTAGGAAGGGTTAGATCATAGAAAGAGCTCTATTTTCTAGGTGATGCATTTGGCCTATGATAAATGCCCAAAACAGCCTTGTGTAGGGCATAATCCGTATTGTAAGATATCTTAATAGAGACAGGAGTGCATGCTAACGTTAAACAAAAGGAAATGTAGTAAGATTATAGTTCTGTGTATCCGTAGATACCACCTGATTTTAAAGGACTACTGCAATTAAAGAAAAACCTATATTTTTTGTATGTATCAAACTACCAATATTAGTAGCTGTGTAAGACATTGGCATAAAACATTTGTGGACACATATGAATTATTGAAGGCTCTGTTTATTAGTACAGGAATACAATTTTTGTTTCTTACATCACATCCGGACAGCTGGATGATGGGCGTGCGTTTGTAGTTAGCAATGGGGGTTGGAGCATAACCCCTTTCCCCTCATTGCTCCAGCAACACGCCCCTTGTATCATTCAGTGCGACCATAGCTCTCCAGAAATGTAAAAGCCACTTTGACAACTTCAACTAATATATCATTGATCTGTCCAGGATCATGTAGACTCACTCATTTATTATTTACAAATTAAATTAGAAGAACTAGTTTGTGAGACAGTCACGTTTGTGAGTCTTATTCCTATTGTGGGTTGTTATAGTGATGTCTTCCATATTAAAAGTACAAATGGCAGCAGAGAGGAAGCCAGGTAATAGTACCTGAGGGGCAGTTGGTAATGCCAGTGTGCAGAGAGGGATTATTGGCATTAAATAATGATAATGTGAAGAGAAGAACAAGCAGTGTTTAAAAAATGCAATGTGAGGAGAATGAGATGTATACACAGTATCCTTGTACATCTCCAGACCTATAAATATGGCTCAGATGTAGGATTACAGCAGGCTTGTCCGTATATAGAGAGAGCCTGGTTTGGTCCTTTCCCTCTCCCGTTACACAAAACATTGGCAACTGCAGTGCCGCCGCCAACCGCTATATGGGGCTGTCAATTTTTTTTTTTTGGGGGGGGGGAATACGGCTGCACATTGCATATAAGGCGCGCCAACAGAAGAGGCCTTGAACTACGAGAGGCGCTGTTGAGGGCCGAGTGCCCGCTCTGAACATGGCGATGGACTCGCTGTCGATTCAGCACTGTCGAGTTGCACAACGTCGGAGGGGGGAATAATTATAGGACTTTTATGAAACCTGACGGCGCCATCTAGCGGATACTTGCTTTCTCTGCAGCTGTCAGTACTGGCGATTTCATACGCAACAGGATACATCCCCCGGTTTTTCTAACTGGCACGTGCAATTTAATCTGTTTGTGTTTTTGTTGCTACTAGAAATGCTGAGATAAAAGTACAGTGGGTGCATTGTGTGAGTGGTCCTTGTTACGGTATTAAAAATCTACTTCAGCCAGAAATATGTTTACAAGAAAGGTGAGAGTGAATCAGCTGCAAGTATGAGTGTCAGATGGGTGACAATGCGTTATGTTGTAGTGTGAATTAAAGAGTTGCTGACCTGGTGTTGTTCACTTCCAAAGGGGAAGTGTAGGTATTGACATGCTTCTGGATGTTACTTCCTGCCCAGTTCCTGTGTAATTCTGTTATTCATAACTATTCACAAATTATGAGAAGTCCCTTGTAATCTGCCACTAAAGTGTTGCAGACTCCTCTTTCCATGATTTTGAAGGAGAATGTTTTTTTGTGTGTGTCTAATGGTCGGGAAACATCATACCCACAAACCACATTTTATTCCGAAACCCAGTCATGATACCAAAAAACAGAGGCCTCTTATAATTTTATAGTGTAAACATAAAGAACATGGTATAACCCATTACTTTTGGTACAATCCATTGCTTAAGCCAATAAGATATTATTTATATTAGGTGATCCAATAAAATAAGATGCATGCAGTTTATATGTGTCAGTAATATCTGGCACGTCACTAAAACTGCCAAAACACTTTTATTTATTATCTCTGCCCATAGGCAAGTGCGGATCTTGACTATGTGACTTACTGAAATACATATTAGTTTAGGCTAAATGACAGCTTATTGTCTCCATGAGAACTATTTATTATGAGAAGGACTTGTTTACAGTTATATAAGAAAAAACAATGAATTTAAGTACAATTAACTGTTTCATACCTCACGGCCTGCTATGAAAAATTACTGGTTCACAGCTTGCATCTTAGCCAAATATAACAATTGCTGCTGTGTATTTGTGTATATATATATATATATATATATATATATATATATATATATATATATATATATATATATATATATATATAAATATATAAAATCTACACACTAAAAATGTATGAATATTTGTATTTTTTCCACAACCCTAATGAATGGTTTTATAGGGACACTGTCATCCCAACAGGAAGTGGCTTTCATCTTAAAGCCTTTTTTTCTCTGCAGTAATAGACTTTTTTTTTTTTTGGCTAATGTGCTGCTTGAAGGACCACTGTGCTCTAAAAATAAACACTGTTTAAATGAAAGTGCATGCATATGTTTGAATTTTGTAATACTAGTAGTCATAAGTACAAGCTCTTACCTTTTATATGTTTCTGCCTATCACTCTATGCAGCTTAGCTCCACCCCTTTCGCATAAATAGGGACAGGGCAGCTGTAGCAGTTTTCCAGTTGTATGGTCCAGTGCCTGACTGGTGTAGATCTGAGATTCAGGAATTAACCACTAAAGCAATGTTCTTTAAGAATAACCTTAAAAAAAATGCATTTTTTGGTGACCATTTAAAACCTTTATCTTAGCCTGCCTAGGGAAAAGAAGCACTATTTTGATGTCTGAATAAGTTGTTTGTTTGCTTAGCTAGTTTTATTTTGAAAAGACTGATAATAAATCATAAGCTTGTGGAGTTCAGTGCTCTTTATAGCTCTACATAATTAAAGGTTGAGGAGCCAATAAAACCCCACCTCTATATCATTGAGACCGAACCCCACTCCTATATCACTTTACTGTATTTTTACTGCTCTGTAGATTACTTGTTTTATAGGATGATCATTTTATATACATGACAGAGAATTTGTGACTACAGTGTCCCTTTAAAATGCTAATATTGTGTATACAATTTATAAAAAAAAAATCCTTCTCTAACAATGTTACCTCCACACTCTTTGTGTGTACTTATTATGTTTTATATGCAGCTGGTTTCTGCCATATAAGCAGTATAAGTGGGAAGGGGCCGGTTGCTGACCAGGCAAGGAGGTTATAATGTACAGGTAATGGTGACATTCACCACAAGGTTATTTATTACTTTCCTGTGAAAGAATATGTGTCAGAGTGTGGGGTGGAGCTTGATTACATGGCTGGGTAATGTAAATCACAATCTACAAGGTTGTGTAACCCAAACAATATTCAGTGTATGATTGTTCTCAGCTGCAGGTAGCTCATAAAAGTACATTTGTAAGAATTGGATCCTCCTGACAGCAGGACACCATCAGAAGTTTGCAGTGCAGTTTGTTCATTACAGGAGTATATTTTTCCATGATGTATCATCCTGTAACTACACATGCAATTCTCCACAAACGCTTTGTACACACAGTATAGTTTGCGTACAGCTTGTTATACCTGTTAGTTGGCCATCATGTAGGTTTTTCAGAAATATAATTATAGTGTGAAGTGCTTTCAGTTCTTTCATTATACTGACACTAGTCGTTTATAAACGGTACAATATTACATGTCTCCCCCCCTCTCCTGTGTGTCTCTTCCCCCCCCTCTCCTGTGTGTCTCTTCCCCCCCTCTCCTGTGTGTCTCTTCCCCCCCTCTCCTGTGTGTCTCTTTCCCCCCCTCTCCTGTGTGTCTCTTTCCCCCCCTCTCCTGTGTGTCTCTTTCCCCCCCTCTCCTGTGTGTCTCTTTCCCCCCTCTCCTGTGTGTCTCTTTCCCCCCTCTCCTGTGTCTCTTTCCCCCCCTCTCCTGTGTGTCTCTTTCCCCCCCTCTCCTGTGTGTCTCTTTCCCCCCCTCTCCTGTGTGTCTCTTTCCCCCCCTCTCCTGTGTGTCTCTTTCCCCCCCTCTCCTGTGTGTCTCTTTCCCCCCCTCTCCTGTGTGTCTCTTTCCCCCCCTCTCCTGTGTGTCTCTTTCCCCCCCTCTCCTGTGTGTCTCTTTCCCCCCCTCTCCTGTGTGTCTCTTTCCCCCCCTCTCCTGTGTGTCTCTTTCCCCCCCTCTCCTGTGTGTCTCTTTCCCCCCCTCTCCTGTGTGTCTCTTTCCCCCCCTCTCCTGTGTGTCTCTTTCCCCCCTCTCCTGTGTGTCTCTTTCCCCCCCTCTCCTGTGTGTCTCTTCCCCCCCCCTCTCCTTTGTGTCTCTTTCCCCCCCCTCTCCTTTGTGTCTCTTTCCCCCCCTCTCCTGTGTGTCTCTTTCCCCCCCCTCTCCTGTGTGTCTCTTTCCCCCCCCTCTCCTGTGTGTCTCTTTCCCCCCCTCTCCTGTGTGTCTCTTTCCCCCCCTCTCCTGTGTGTCTCTTTCCCCCCCTCTCCTGTGTGTCTCTTTCCCCCCCTCTCCTGTGTGTCTCTTTCCCCCCCTCTCCTGTGTGTCTCTTTTCCCCCCCTCTCCTGTGTGTCTCTTTTCCCCCCTCTCCTGTGTGTCTCTTTCCCCCCTCTCCTGTGTGTCTCTTTCCCCCCTCTCCTGTGTGTCTCTTTCCCCCCTCTCCTGTGTGTCTCTTTCCCCCCTCTCCTGTGTGTCTCTTTCCCCCCTCTCCTGTGTGTCTCTTCCCCCCCCCCTCTCCTCCCTCCCCTGTGTCTCTCTCCCCCCTTTCCCCCTCTGACACAGTGCTTTACGCATGTGTGGTTGGCATACGCTTCAGAAACTATATTAGTGATTATCTGTGAAACGATACTTTCTGTGTGTAAAGGAACATTATATTGCATTTATTAGTAAGACTTGTATACTTGTTTCCTGTTTGTAGGGTATTTAAAACAGTATGCAGTAAATATATAAAATATCTAAAAGTTTTCCCCCCTTAACTTCTAAACTGTTTGTTTTCTCCTCAAGCAGAGCTGCATGTCTCATCCTACCTATGAGCTTTGAAATAGAATTTGCACAGGCTGCTGCAACTTGATATATTTCTCTTTTGCAAGAACAAATGTAGATGCATATTTTGTCATTTTATAATTGTTTTAAAATCATGTTACAATGAACATCTGTCTCTACTTATCTGTGACATAAGGAGAGAGTGAAAGTTTCTATACTTCCTGTACAAATAGTACAAGGAATGCTGTATCAAGTTAAAGGAAACATGTGGCGTGCAATTTCTTTACTCATGACTACTACTGACATAAAATGTACAAGTGATTTTTTTTTTTTTAAATAAATGCTGCTGTTTGGTTATGTCATGCTAGTTCCCCAAATCTGGAGAAATGATATGTAAAAAGGTTAAGATCTTTAGTAGTAAAATAATGTATATTTGTAAGAGTAGATGGAATATAAATTGTAATGCAGCACTTATGCAATAAAAACATAAGCATGGCATAGTACTGTAGCAAACATGTCTGACATAATACAGTACACAATATCCTTGTGGTGTGTGTGCTTATATGATAGGATCTGCTCATCAATAATTGATATTCAACTGAGCCATTACTTATGCTATATACTGCCTTTTACTTGTCTGCTAAGACTGTTCTTTTGAGACAATGTCTTTAATAGGAACAAAGAGATCGGAAAGTTCATTCTGTCTGTACTAGATGTTCTTAAGCAGTATACAATGTCAGAAAGGTGCTGGTATCTGTGGTGCCATGTATTGGTTCGTCTGCCTCATTTTCTTCTCACTCTCCATTTGGCAGGACACCCTGGGGCTCTCCCTGGATTTGGCCATGAGTGTGCAGGCGTTTCGTCTGGTTTGTGCACAGGGACGAGAGCAGCTTCCCCCAGGGAGCCACATAGAGTGCTTGGAGTGCTGCGGCCATGATTTGTACCTGGGCACCAGTGACTGCGTCATCCATCACCTCCTCCTAGTGGAAGAGCAAAATGATGAGCTCACAGGATCATCCCTGGCTCATCAGACAGATCAGCCCAACACCAGCTTCACCACCACACGTCAGAGGCAACGGCAGCTGGGACTGAAAAAGCCAATATGTGAGCTCAGAGCTGCCTCCGCACTGGGCAGGCTGCTGGTATTATGTGATAACACTATTACTTTGCTGTGCAGTGACTCTCTTGATCCTGTACCAGGAGCAAAGATCAAAGGGGCTCTCAGCTTCACCCTGAATGAGAACCCTGTGAGTGGAGACCCTTTCAGTGTGGAGGTTTGTCTGATCTCCTCCAAGAGACGCACCGTGCAGATATTCAGTGTGGGACAAGAGCGGGCTCAGCTGGTGCGGGAGGTTGCCACACCAGAGCAGCCATGTGCTTTAGCAGCTGATGGACACTACCTGTGCCTGGCACTTAGCAGCCGCTACATCACTTTGAACTATAACACAGGACACTGCCAAGACCTTTTCCCATATCCTAGTGAGCAGAAGAGACCCATTATCAAGAGGATCAGCAGGCAGGAGTTTCTTCTGGCTGGACCTGGAGGTTTAGGTGAGTAGATTTTGATGCTGAAACTTGCCATATCCGTAGCTTAGTATATAGAACATGACCATTTAACTGTGATATTGAAATTGTGGTACATAATGTAATATTGGCCTTCTGGTGTTCTTGATAAATGCTTGTTAAGATATTGCAGTACTTATTAGAAAATTACTTTTACTAAAATTTGGATGCAATAAATGAACAGCACAATCCTAGCGAGTCTTCAGAATCAGACAAAACTGTGGCAGAATAGAAAATCCTGGCATTGCCTTACCTAACAGTTATATTTTTTTATCTTTCACTCCTTCTCCTGATTTCTTTCTTTCTCTCTCTCTTTCTTTCTTTCTCTCTTTCTCTCTTTCTCTCTTTCTCTCTCTGTCTCTGTCTGTCTCTGTCTGTCTCTGTCTGTCTCTGTCTGTCTCTGTCTGTCTCTGTCTGTCTGTCTCTGTCTGTCTCTCTCTTTCTCTTTCTCTTTCTCTCTCTCTCTCTTTCTCTCTCTCTCTCTCTCTCTCTCTCTTTCTTTCTCTCTCTCTCTCTCTTTCTCTCTCTCTCTCTCTCTCTCTCTTTCTCTCTCTCTGTGTCTTTCTTTCTCTCTCTCTTTCTCTCTCTCTCTCTCTCTCTCTCTCTCTCTCTTTCTCTCTCTCTCTCTCTCTCTCTGTCTTTCTCTCTCTCTCTCTCTCTCTCTCTTTCTCTCTCTCTCTCTCTCTCTCTTTCTCTCTCTCTCTCTCTCTCTCTTTCTCTCTCTCTCTCTGTCTTTCTCTCTTTCTTTCTCTTCATCATTTTCCTTTCTTTACTTTTTAATTCCTTCGAGCTTTATTAGCATGAAATAGTTTATTCAGTGTTACTGAAGTGGGTGGTACACAAACAGTACATCAGGAAATTATCATTCACTTTATGAGATGGTTCATTAATGAGTGATTGAAAAATAATACTTTCATCTACTAAAATGTCTGTGTGTTGGTCTGCATGGTCTAAATCCAACCTGGTGTGGTGTGCAGATGTTGATATAAATACACCATTAATAAAAAAAAAAGGCTTTTTTGCAAATAGTTAAATCTATGATTAATACAGCATATTATTTATTTGCCTGTTTGTTGGGGTGGTTATTCTACTTTTTATCTATATAATGCCAGACATCTGAGAGCAATAGGATGATGTATAACCTTTAATACATACAAAATAAAATTATTGCCATACATAAATATTATACATAGACACTACCTGGTTGAGGTGTCAGCCTGAAAGCCCACAGTGTGCAGAAAAACCCTAACTGACGAAACGTGCGTCGGGGTTTAGCTTCCATTAAGGTTGATTTGGGGGTTGTGTGCATCTTTAATTAGTTGGCGTTTAGCTTATTTTTAAGGGACCCAGTTATGTTTGGGGTTAGCCACTAGGGCAACCGTCTAGGAAAGAGGTACCCACTGAGGTCCTAGCCAGTCTATTGTAGTGCAGGGTTTTTGCACACTGTGGGCTTTCAGGTTGCCGCTATAATAAAGTTTCCAGTTTTATTGCTGGATGAATAGTTATAGTGGTGTAAGGTACCTGGAACAATATTTTTGTTTGTTTATACTACTCTTACTTTTTTTTAAATGACATAATTTAAGAAATGTATGTAAACAGATGTCAAACAGATAAAGTTCACAATATAAATCACTATTGTAGAATATAGCCCAGGTATAGCAGGTAGTCATATAAAGAAAACATATATCATGTGTAACATCCAGCTGGATAAATAACATTGTGCTACTTAAATAGCACAACAGAATGTAAATACCGCTGTGTCATATTATGTCATATTATGTTTGGCTACTTTGCAAAAGTCCATGTACAAATTGAAAGATGAACAAAGCTCCTGCCACCCTTACCTGCTACTCAGATGAAGGGGTGTGATCTAATGGTGCAGAGTATGCTACAAATATAGCTTCACCCGTCTACTTTACTTTAAGTAGGTAGGACAGTGCATTATCATGTGGATTGCCCCAATGAAGCTATGTTTATAGTGAAACCTTTGTCAGTAGGTACTCTGCATCATGTTATCACACCCCTCTATATGAGTAGCAGGTAAGAGCTTTTATGGGGTACGGCCATCTGAGGATCAACCAGTTCCTGACTTGTATGTATAATATGATTTTGCAATATTTATATTAACCTGTGTGATTTAAGTGACATGATGTTATTCATTCAATTTTATGGTACACATGATATATGTTGCTTATGTATATACCTACTCTTGAGCTATATTGTACAATTCTGAGTTACTTTGGGAAGTGTTTTGATCTTTTTATAATTAAGGGACTCTGCTAGTATTTTGGGGTAGTACACTAGGCTCATATCATAATGAGGAATAAGCCTTCAGGGCTCATAGGGATTGTTTTGCTGATTTGATTACTGTTAATTTAGTAAGGATTCATTATGGACTATATATATAATTTAAAAGACATAGTGATGATAGGTGTTAGCAATTGTTCTGTTTTTGGACTTTTTTATCCATTACATTTGTAGACCTTTTTAAAGGGTTTAAATATACATTTTTGACCTATGAGGAGTTCTAGGTTTCTGTTTTCATCTGCTATTATTTAAATTTTATGATGGTGACTATTTTAATAATTTTCAATAAAATGTTTTAATTCTAGTGGAAGATTATCCTTCCTATACTAATCATTCCCTTCTCAGTCTTATATTGTTAAACAAATATTTTTACTTTTTTTAAAAGACCACTGCACAATGAAAAACAAATATTTGTTTGAAACCTTTAAGTTGGATTCAGATCATAATTAAGCAGAAAAAAAGTTATACTAGTAGCTGTTAATTAGAAAAAACTGCAATGCCTCTGCAGGACCCTGGAAAGATCCATGATACATTGCTGGAGAGCTATTGCTGCAGTGAATGATGCAAGGGGTCGGCTTCTGGCCCAGTGACAGGGAATGAGTACTGTGTCAATTATCTTTGCAGTGTCTCTGTTCCCTCCTTCCACACACCCTCATGATTCATCTCTGAGGATGTGATTTATGCCCATGGCTTACACAGCTACTAATATTGTTAGTTTGCGACATACTTAGACAAGTCTTTTTTTTCTTTAACTGCAGTGGTCCTTTAATATCTGTATTGTCTGTGATCTGCACAGCACACCAGTACCCTGCTGAAATACTTGATTCTCAGTGTGATATTTATGTAATACAATAAAATTCAAGTATACAAAAGGTCAAGTTGCCTGTAGTGTGTTTATGTAACTTCTTATGTCAAGTAGTTATTGTGTCTGTATTGTTTTTGAAACTAGAAATACACAAATGACCTGATTATAAGTACTGTACATTTGGTACTTGATTATGAATTTATTTTGTAAATATGTACGGAAGAAAGGCAATCCTTTGTGGGTTTGATTTTATGTTTAATACAATAGTTTTTTCATGGTGTAATTTTCACAATATATTTCAGCATGCTTTGGAAATCTTGCTTCATGCACTTGCTTTCAGTGGTATAATTGTTCTGATAAATAGTGCTGGTAACAGTAACCAGGTTTCATTTCCACATCTCTTTCTTCTGTTCTCGACAGGTATGTTTGCAACGGTAGCAGGAATCTCCCAGCATGCTCCAGTCCGTTGGCCAGAGAACGTGATTGGAGCAGCAGTGTCCTTTCCTTATGTCTTGGCTCTGGATGAGGAGTTTATTACAGTACACAGCATGCTGGATCAGCAGAAGAAGCAAACCCTGCCTTTTAGGGAGGGCATCATACTGCAGGATTTTGAAGGTAGTAAACAGAAAAAGTTATTTGATTTTCTTCCTCCTAAGTGATATGGGGTCTATGTTTTTTTTTATATACCATACAGGAACAAGGCTTATATATATATTTTTTCTTATCTCTTTCTTCTCTTAGAAATACAACTTTTCATGAGAATAATTATTTTTGTATTATCAAAAAGCCTATATAATTCAAAGAGGAAGAAATAAAAAAAATAGAAGAGCAATAAATATTGATGATTGTGTCTAATAACCCTTGCAGAATGGGTAAAGGGAAGAATAAACAGAGAATAAAAGAAAGAGAAAACAATATAGAGAGAATAATAAAATATAAATAAACAAATAAATAGGAATAGTAGGGAGTCAACTTCGTTGACTGTCTTATTTTCCTTATTTTCTAAAGGAAAGAATATCTTATCTCTTTTCATTAAGTTATTGTGTCTTGTCTAGGTCCTAGACCTCCTCTAGGTATTCCTATATAAGCTGGAGGTAGCACGACTTTTGACCAAAGGCTGACAGATGTGCGCACCCACACCAGTACAGCACTCTGCACTCACCCTCTCCTCCTTCTCCAGCTCCCCAACCTTGAATCATCACCCTCTCCCCAAGTACTCCCTCCCCCCACCAGTATTCACCCTCTCTTTCCCCAGGAGTTCACCCTCCTTAGTACTCGCCCTGTCTTCCCCAGTACTCACCCTCTCCCCTTTTCACCCTCCCCTATACTTAACCTCTGTCCCTCCGGTATTCACCCTCTCTCCCCAGCTCTCTCTCCCCCGGTACTCACCCACTCTCCTCAGTTCTAAACGCGTTGGTGTGGGTGCACGCATTTGTAGGTGCATACATGACGTTGCGCATGTCTCGTGCTCCAAAAAGTCGGGGTGCCTGAGCTGGAGGTTCAAGTTAAGTGATTTGTGGTCATTCCAGGGCAATGCTGTCTTGGGAGTTTAGCCAAGGGTCCCAAATGTGTAGAAAGGTGATAACTGAATCTGCTAGAATATGTGCAAGTCTTTCTTGAATCATGATATCATTTCATTTCTGTTTGACTAATTGTAAGTTAAGAGTTTTTGTTTCCCATTTTTTTGGCTATGTGGTTTTTGTCTGCTAGTAGTATAAACTGAAGGTCCCATTTTGAAAGACGCTCTGGTGTAATATAGGCTCTATGTAGCACTTTGATAGTAGTCTCTAATAAGCTATAATTTAGGGAGCCTTTCGATAGGTTGTTCCATGAATCCCTTCCATTTATCTAATTCCCAATTTAGGGACAGTAGTGGTGTTCAAGATCTAAATTACTCCCGTAAATTTCACCTTTAACGGACCCATGAGCAACATGTGAGGGAGAGTTTTTAATTATTGGACCTTTTGGTTTCTGTAGATGAGAAAGAGGGTTTGTTATCCAAGCAATTTTATCCAAGGTATGGGGGCGCATTATGTCATTTTTCAGTAGATACACAGGCAGGTTGATGAGAAATAGAATGGGTAATCGGGAGCAAAGCCAATTGAGCTGCCTTATAATAACATTAAAGGTTTGGGCAAGATCGCATTCTCTTATTGAAATAAAATAAAATAATATATATTACTTGTATCTAGGTTTAACAACAATATTGCATTGAATACTTGATTTATATAGCTGCAATGGAAATGGACTATATTGTCTTACATTACTTATTTATTTGGGATATTATAAATTAAATTAAAACCTATTGAAATGATTTCTGAAAATTCCTCAGTTTACCATACTGGAAAAATAGGAATTTTTTTTTTTTTTTTTTACTAAACTCTGTTTCAGATTTTCTTTGTTTTTGCTGTGTCTTTCCTTGGTTATGTGATATCATGCTCTGTCAGCTAAAAGATAATGTAACAATACAAAGATAACACAGAATTTATCATTTGTTTTCTCATTTCCTTCCTACTTTACAAAACAAGAGCAAGTCTTAAGAACAGATTAAGACTTTCACAGATCCTTTCAACATATTACAAAGTAGTATTACTTGCAGCTGCAGGATAGTGTAATTCAAGTGTATCTTTGCATTTTTAGATACATACTATACATTTTAGCTCAGTAAAGGCATATTTAAATTTCCTGGATTATGAGTGCATCTATTAGAGGAGAATCAGCAGAGTATGCAAACATTTTTTTTTACTTGAAAAAATACCAAAATAAACATCAACAAACTCAGCCTGATGTTTGCTAAATCTCTTGAGTTTGCAAGCAGTACATTTTCAGAGATTATACGCCTTGAAATTCAGGCTAGAATTAGCATAAAATGTATAGTTTGTTTTGGTCCATGCCAGGCAGCTAATACTTTTGTATCCACCTGTTAAGCCAGTTTGTGCATGAAAGAATCAAGGTGCATCAAGAAACAGGAAGCAGGAGGAGCCAGCCACTGCTCTGTAAGATCTCTGCATTGAGCTGCTGTTGGCTTGAAGGGTAATAAAGAGGAAAAATTCCTACCCAAATGCAGTTTTACTTTTGGGAGGTTCATGGTGCCTTTTATAAGCAGCTCTGGGGGTGTGGAAATAAAGATTTATTTTTAAATAAAATAAATCTGTATGTGAATATAACAACTCAATGTAATGTGTGTGTCTGATGTAAGCAGTATGTGTTATATTAGCAAACGGTGATCACATCAACTCTAAATTGTATTTACATTTATTTGAAATTTACAAATACATTTATGTGCACAGCTCAGTACCACAGTATTACTGGTTATCTGCTGGTGGGGTGAAGTTCATACTGCTGCATTAGTGTTTACTAGTTGTAGGCCTAACTCAAATGCAGTTTACAGAGACAAACTCTTTGTAAATATTATACATTTAGTACTGGGCCCTGGGAAATGAATGTCAGTCTCGGCCATTTTGCAGTCTAGGAGTAGTTTAACAGTGAATTTATTTTTTGCTAACAGGAAGTTAAGAGTAGGGCATGATGTATCATGTAACATATTTAAATTATTAATATAAAATATTATCTGTTGCTAGATATTTTTCTCTTTTTGTGACTTTTCTTTCTAATAGTTGTGGTTTATAAATTAATTTTTATGTAGTGTACTTATGTCCAGTTGTGTTGTTCCCACTGTACCTGCACACAAAATCCAGTATTTCTGTAATTTCTGTCATACCAATGTTTGATTTCTTATCTCTTACAGGACGGGTGATCGTAGCAACTGGTAATGAAGTGCACATTTTAATTTCATTGCCTTTGGAAAAACAGATCCAGGATCTTCTATCAAACCAAAGGGTAGAAGAAGCTTTAGTGCTGGCCAAGGGCGCCCGGCGGAACATTCCAAAAGAAAAATTCCAGGTTAGCTGCTTCCAGTGTAAAAATGTAACCTACAGCGTTATAAGCATAACCCAAATATGCTTGGTTCTTGGCTATGTAAAGGCATAGTCTTAGTATCATTTTCTGTAAGAAGGGCTGCCACCTATATTATCATATTGGTGCCCCTTGGAGTCATATGGCAGGGATAAATAGGTCAGTAGGACTAGAAATTTGTGCAGTTTGCACTTTTAATGATGTATAATGCTTAACATTGCATCTTGCTCCTTCCTGAATACTACTCATTCAACTGAATCTCTGCGATAAATGTTTCAAAATAAGAAGGGCTGACTTTTTTTATATTTCCACTACATGATGTCATGGATTATTCAAAATTTAAATGGTGTCGCTCAGTCGTGTCCGACTCTCAGTCGTGACCTCAGGGACAACACACCATGCTGATAGACTTACTGGATTCTGTGGTGGGTTGCCAGGTCCTTCTCCAGTGGGCCACAGCTCCTGGTATTCCCACATGGTCTCCCATCTGAGTACTGACCCCAGGATGCTGTGGTGAAAGCACCTGCACCCTAACCACTGGGCTCCCAGAGAACCTTTTATAGATTATTACAAAAGGGAAAGTTGAACCTAAACAAAAACATTTCTCAAGTAAAAAAAAGTTCACTTATAGATTTTCAAAATATGTGTGTAAAAGTTATGCCACTTGCCTTTTATTTCAACAGAACCTCTTTATGTTAGGTGATGTGACCAAGGAAAAAATGAATATCTGCTATAGCTGTAGTATGACTCTTGAACTTTTGAGGCAATTAGTTTATAAGGCTCAGAATTCTAATTTTGGATGAAAAAATGTAAAGATAATGGGTTTCATATAAAATCAACATTATACCATACTTGCAACCTCAAATGTGTCACTTTAAATTATTGGTAATAACAAGTACTTTATTTTTTGATTACACTTCCATACAGTTACTGACACTGAAATTTGCCATTTTGATCTGTCAGTCCGTCTTACTGTTACACCCACAAATGGAGATTCTTATCTTTTGTTAAATTATATAATTCTTCTAACTACCATCGTGTCACTGGAACTTGTTGCTGGGACATGTCCTTTAATTAAACTATTTTATATAATAGACCATTCAATTTTTTCAAGCATAAAAATGTATGTTTAACCTCACAATAACAAATAGGACCGCAGTATCCCTTTAATTCTTGTGTGAAAATGAGTATCGAATAGAGGAGCATGGATGTAACCGGTTACGTGATGGAGTAGAAATGGAATTTTGTTGCATGTTCACAGGCTGGCTTTTATTACCATCTTTTTGACTGTACAATTAACTAGGAAGAAGCATTTTGCACTGTATAAAGTGTATCCATCTTAGTCTGAACTAATCTTGGAAGAAAAAACACATTGCCCTTGATTTATTTTTTGTGTTGATTTTAGTATTTTTTCTTCGCTTCCTTATCTTGATATAATTTATTTTCATGAAGAAACTTTTTTTTAATGTTTAAAACATTCAATCTCTGTCTCTCATTTATTCTCTCCCTTTTGAGTAGGACTTAGAGAGAATGTATACTTCAGAGGTTTATATTAATTCCTACTGTGTAATATGTATGTTTAATTGTGTTTGCAAGGTCTGTTGTATAATAAATAAGAAAACCATATCCGTTTAACTCCCTTTGTTTGTTTTCATAGCTTATGTACAGAAGGATCCTACAGCAGGCTGGATTTATACAGTTTGCTCAACTTCAGTTTCTAGAAGCAAAAGAATTATTCAGGTAATCTGTTTGTTACTCTGTGAAGCCATCCTTTGTTCTTAGTGGACATTTATTTGGGGTGGTCACAAAGGCTATAAAAAAGGAGAGACTAATACAGTGCCTTGCAAAAGTATTCACCCCCCTTGACTTTTTACCTCTTTTGTTACATTACAGCCTTAACTTCAATGTTTTGTTAATCTGATTTCTATGTGATGGATCAGAAAACAATAGTCTAAGTTGGTGAAGTGAAATGAGAAAAATATATACATCAAACTATTTTTTAGAAATAGAAAACAGAAATGTGGCATGTGCGTATGTATTCACCCACTTTGTTATGAAGCCCATAAAAAGCTCTGGTGCAACCAATTACCTTCAGAAGTCACATAATTAGTGAAATGATGTCCACCTGTGTGCAATCTAAGTGTCACATGATCTGTCATTACATATACACACCTTTTTTGAAAGGCCCCAGAGGCTGCAACACCTAAGCAAGAGGCACCACTAACCAAACACTGCCATGAAGACCAAGGAACTCTCCAAACAAGTAAGGGACAATGTTGTTGAGAAGTACAAGTCAGGGTTAGGTTATAAAAAAAATATCCAAATCTTTGATGATCCCCAGGAGCACCATCAAATCTATCATAACCAAATGGAAAGAACATGGCATAACCGCAAACCTGCCAAGAGACGGCCGCCCACCAAAACTCATGGACCGGGTAAGAGGGGAATTAATCAGAGAGGCAGCACAGAGACCTAAGGTAACCCTGGAGGAGCTGCAGAGTTCCACAGCAGAGACTGGAGTATCTGTACATAGGACGACAATAAGCCGTACGCTCCATAGAGTTGGGCTTCATGGCAGAGTGGCCAGAAGAAAGCCATTACTTTCAGAAAAAAACAAAATGGCACGCTTTGAGTTTGCAAAAAGGCATATGGGAGACTCCCAAAATGTATGGAGGAAGGTGCTCTGGTCTGATGAGACTAAAATTGAACTTTTCGGCCATCAAAGAAAACTCTATGTCTGGCGCAAACCCAACACATCACATCACACAAAGAGCATGATGGCGGCATCATGCTGTGGGGATGTTTTTCAGCATCTGGGACTGGGAAACTGGTTGAGGGAAAGATGGATGGTGCTAAATACAGGGATATACTTGTGCAAAACCTGTACCACTCTGTGCGTGATTTGAGGCTAGGACAGAGGTTCACCTTCCAGCAGGACAATGACACCAAACACACTGCTAAAGGAACACTTGAGTGGTTTAAGGGAAAACATGTAAATGTGTTGGAATGTCCTAGTCAAAGCCCAGACCTCAATCCAAAAGAAAATCTGTGGTCAGATTTAAAGATTGCTGTTCCATCCAACTTGAAGGAGCTGGAGCAGTTTTTCAAGGAGGAATGGGCAAAAATCCCAGTGGTAAGATATGCAAGCTCATAGAGACTTATCCAAAGCGACTTGGAGCTGTGATTGCCGCAAAAGGTGGCTCTACAAAGTATTGACTTTAGGGGGGTGAATAGTTATGCACATTGACTTTTTCTGTTACTTTGTCCTATTTGTTGTTTGCTTCACAATAAAAAAAAAAAAAAAACATCTTCAAAGTTTTGGGCATGTTCTGTAAATTAAATGATGCAAATCCTCAAACAATCCATGTTAATTCCAGGTTGTGAGGCAACAAAACACGAAAAATGCCAAGGGGGGTGAATACTTTTGCAAGGCACTGTATTTTGTTGCCCAGTAACAAACTAATTGGACTCTAAATGTTTTACACACCCCAAAAATTAGTCCTCCTGTATATATATCTTATGTACTGGTTACACATTAAATTACATGCTAGTATTGTAACTATTGCTATTCACTTCTCAGTGGATTAGAACTTTGGAGAGTGGGGACGATCAAATATTGGTCAAATAATGTAAAATATTCCACAGGTCATTACTTAAATTTTGTGTAATTTTTAATGGTGTGTTTACAAAAGTCATAAAGTATGCCTAAACACAACTGCCCTACACACTTTATAGCTCATCCTTAATTTTGTTGTTTTAGTTCATATATAACAGCAGCAACAGACTTTCTTGACGGTTGCTAACTATAGCAGTATGTAGAAGGCATCTGATGTTACCGTAAGGAGAGATGCAGACACCCATTTTGTAAACTCCTTCCAAACTTTATAGCCATAGCTTAAAAAAAATAAAAGAAATCGGCAGTCATTTTTCTAATGCTATATAAAATGCATCTATAAATGTTCACATGTATGTATTAGTCCATTAACTATGATCTTCATGTCATTGCAGAAGCAGCCATATCGATATCCGGGAACTGATCTCCTTGTACCCTCTTCTGCTGCCATCTTCCTCGGCGTTCATCCGCACACATCCACCTTTACATGAGTATGCAGACCTCAACCAGCTCACTCGAGGGGACCAGGAAAAGGTGACCAAGTGCAAGCGCTTCCTAATGAGCTATCTGAGTGAGATCCGCAGCACTGAAGTGGCAAACGGTTACCAGGAAGATGTGGATACAGCCCTTCTGAAGCTGTACGCTGAGGCAGATCATGAGAGTCTGCTGGACTTGTTGGTCACAGATAATGCCTGTCATGTGGAAGATAGCGCAGCCTGGTTGGAGAAGCACAAAAAGTGAGGACACGGTTCTACTTAGATTTCATTAGATTCAGGTGGCCTAAATAGCTATGCATAGTTTAATCACAGATACTATTTGATCTTTAACTTTCTTCTATTTTGAGAATAATTTTTTTAGGTGACACTGTACATATTAAAGAGTAAGACGAGGTTACATTGAGAAATGGGTATGGCTAATGAAGTCACAAGAATTTTTCAGCCCATCTATCTTATCCTTTATTTGTAAAGCAGCAACATTTTCTGTAATGCTATACAGATACAGGTTAAGCAGAAGGCAAAAATAATATTAACACATTGCAATAGAATGGAGGGCCCTGTTTTTCAGCTTAAAATCAAACGTGCATAGTGCTTGTACTAACAGGATTGAAAACTCACAAACTTACAATCAATGTATTAATTACATTAATTTAGCTTTCCTACAATGAGAGTCTGTATAATTATGCTTATTAATGTATCATCAACTAATGTGAAATCATGCGTCAGGTTAATATGCATTTAATAATTGAATATTGGAGGAGCATATCACTCCCATAACACCAGACAAGCAGGCGGGAGCCTGTAACTAAACAAAAGCTAAACCTGATGTTAAATCCCTAGATTGCGGTCCCCTGTCTTATATTTTTTTTTTGTAAAATCACTGCTTTACTATTATTTGTGCATTTTCAGGGGGCAAATTAATACATTTTGTTTTAAGTTCTGCCAATGAGAACTAGTCGTGCATACTCTCTACTCACAGAGAGATTTCCTGTGGCATATCCTTTTTGTTTCCAATACGTTTAAACAAGATTTCCTAATATTGTTTAATTAAAAAATAAACCTTTATAATGTTTAAATAAAAAGCTTTTTTTTAATGCATGATAGAAAAATGTGCATTCCGTGTCCCTTTTATTGTGCCACCCAGACAATGTAAAATAAACAATCATTATAATCTAGGTTGCTCAGTAATACATTGCTTTATTTATAAAATCTTCTATACTCTGTGTTCAAAAATAAGTATTTATTCTACTTATTCTACTGTCTTATTTCAGGTATTTTGCACTTGGTCTCCTGTATCACCACAACAAGCAGGATGCGGCTGCTCTTCAGGTAAGTTACAATAGTATTTGTATGGCAGTATTGGTATTTCACATATTATCAGCTATAGGTCATACTCTCTATGGAGCTAAGGAGGATCAGGTTAGAGTGTGTGGGATGTTTAGAATATGATGAACTTATTAGATATACCTATACAAGACCAAGGTGGGTAAGTTAAACTTGGTGTCAAACTACTCAGGGAAACAGGTTTTTCGTGTCTTGAAATCTCCCAGAGTTTCTTTTTGGCTCCTACGCCCCTGGTGCTGCCATTTTATCACTGTGAAGCATTTGATTTGAGTTTTATTGCTACAGTTATCAAGTAACTATTAAAGTAATATTCTTAGAATCCAAAAAATATGTTTGTAATATGGAACAATTTACATATTATGTAGAGAGGACACTTTGAATGCAGAGGAAATGTGGCAGCTAAAAATGCCAATGCTATCACCAAGACTAATAAAAATCTCACTAGTTTAGAACCATGGTTTTCAACATTTGGTCCTAGGATTGGTTCCAGAATATAAGGTTTCAGGGTTGAGGACAGCCTAACACTTTATATATACCATCAGCATTAGTTACATTTATAGACGGATTATAGAGGAAGTTATAAGCATTTAAACTGTGTTCAATTAAATTGCTGTCAGTGCAAAGCTGGTGGAAATCGAACAAGTCACAAGAAGTATAACTTTTTAAGCATGTTCTGGATTTCACAGCCGGTCCCCATGAGCAATGGATGTTTGCTGTACAATTTTTATATAAGACTAGCGACTTGCCCATCAAAAATTAGGGCAATAAAATTGTAAGCCTGGAAATGCGGTTTGCTACACAATGCAAGGCTATGGCCCCTCTGAGCACCTTTAGTGCTCATTGCGACTTGTAACCTTCTTGCTTTGCAATGGTCACCTTCAGCATTTATCGTGAGCCCCACAATAAGCGCCTTTTTGCGCTTATCGCACGGCTCTGAGTGAGCGCTAATCGCGAGGCTATAACCCCCCCCGTGTAGTGTACTGTCTTGTTACGTTTTTCACGCAGCCATTTTTTTTTACTTGCAACCTCACTCACAGGCTGCCTGGCTTTCCACCTGTGCTGTGTGTGAGTGTGTAAGTTAATTGGAGGCATATATGAGTTTTTTTGTGGCCTTCTCAGTTTCGGGGGTTTGGCCGTTAAAACCTAAACTTTTCCGAGGTCCACGATTTTAAGTCCTATGCCGCTGGCGAGCCGAAGTCCAGCGCCGCTGGCGATTGAGCGCCTGCTGTGCTCATCGCGAGGCCTGCCTGTAACGGCTCGCTTTGCAATTTTAACATCGCTTGACCAACAATTATGACCACTATATATGTGATTCTACTATTACAAAGTGGGATATTACAGAGGTAACCAATGACCAATTACTTTACTGACAGATCTAACAGCTGGCTTCTGCTTTGGTGTAACATTATCCCACATTCTAGCTTTAGAGAAAATACTACATTTAATTTGTTGATGTTGCTGACCTATGGGGCACACATTTCAGAGAAAGAATGGTGAATATTGTATACATAATTAAATAACAATATTGTGTTTTTAATTAATACAGATTGACCAATGATTTGTTTAGCTTTTAGACACGTTGCTTGAAGCTTTCTTGATATCTTCACAGATATGGGTGCGAATAGTGAATGGTGATCTGGAAGACAACACCCGCCCTGACCTCTTTGATTATGTAGTTGACTTCCTGACCTTCTCCAATGACCAGCTGCTGGTGTGGCAGTATGCAGACTGGGTTTTGCAGAAAAGTGAGCAGGTTTGTGGTTTTCATTAGAAAAATTTGTGATTTTGAAACCAGCTTGATGTTATCTTACCTGTAGTTTACTTTTCTTACTCTACAATAGTTATTGAACACTACGTGGACAGTCTTTTTCATATTTGAGAGCCTGTACATAAGTTACATAGTTTAAGTTGTATCATCTCTGTCTGAGGACGTGTGCTGTGAGTTTTCCTGCCGGTCACGCTCTGCTTGTCAGGTGCTCCCTTATTAATCTAGTTTACTTTATGTATTGCTGCAACTATGGATTGATTGCACAACTACGGGGTAGCCTCACGCAACACTATATATAGTGTAATTATTATATTGGTTATTCTTTATAGACCTGCAAGGTCCTTTCTAAGGAAAGCTATAATTCCCCATATACCAGGATTGTTATGTTCTACTCATTCCAGTTTTACTTTACTCATAATAATGGGCTACTTATTCAATCATAACTGTATGTACTACTCATGTGCAAATTATGTGTAGCATTTGGATTAATGATTTCAGGGGCACACTATTAGAAATAATTATATGCTGGCCATAGCTTTATACAACAATGTTGATTGTTCCTTCTTTTCTTTCAGGGGGCACATTTAAATAGTTACCCTCTAATTTATGTGATGTGTATTGATACTGTATATTAATATACAGATTTTTATTCATGGGTACTATGCAATGGAATAACATAGTGTGCCGGCTGTCTGTCTGGTTTGGGAATACACCGATCTATTTTAATATTTAAATAATAATTTTCTATATATAAGATTAAAGGTTAAGGCTTAACCAAGTTGTATCAATAGAATAGATTTTAAAAGGATATAAAGATATTTTTTGTTGCATCAGAAAGAGAGTATTTGATAATGTGTCAAAAAAGGGTCTCAGAACACAAAAACATATTCATAACTTCACCTTCTCTTGGAGTCTTGCCCTATGCCAGACAATGAGATCTATAGGCTAACATATGCTCCGTGCACTTCCTGTTAAGACATTTAAATAGGTTTTACTTAATATTTATAAATAACCTTTGCTGTGTTTAAAACATGCTCTTTTAAATGCTTGGTAAAATAGTTGTGTTTCATTTCCTATTGAAGGGCCACTATACTGGTCATACAGTAAGATTTAATTAGTTTTTTTTAGTAACTGATTAGCAGTAAAATCAGTATCTGAAAATAATTTAATGTAGCTTTTAACACTTACATTGGAATATTAGTGTTCAGTGTTCTATTAGGTTTCATGGGGGAGGTTATGGAATTGGCCTGGAATCTGTTCTAAATTATTCCATGTTTTTTTCTGGAGTGTGGGGGTACACAGAAGCACATATGTGGAAGTCTAATGTTCAAATGTAAGACTTAAAAGCTACATTGAAATATCTCATTCAAATATTGATTTCCCTGTTAATCAGTTATTGAATAACTGATGCTTCTCAAGCTTATAACCCAATGCTAATTAAAGATTTATTGAAAATAAAATCAATTCTCTCCCAGAGCTGTATTTTTTTCTTTTCTGAAAAAAATAATTCACATTTACAATGAAAAAAAACAAACAAGAGAATACATTCAAAACCAATTTACATCTATAAAGGAAGTCAATATATCATAAAATATCAGCGATAAGAAAACCTTATATCACAATATTGGATTCTCTATCTTTTTATATATTTATCCCAAATTTGCCATTTAAAGATGAATGCGATTAATGGGGAATTCAAACAATCTCTCATAATTTCTACGTATAACATGAACTAGTTCTTACCAAGTTGGTATATATTTCTGATTACATCATTTAATTACAGCCTTTTTTGTTGCCAAAAAGTGTCGGGAAATCAATAGTTTTTTTTATAAGAGGAATCTTTTCATTAAACATAACAAACAATATATAACTCTGAGTAAGTGGAATATTTATTTAATTTTAATTTCGAAATCTGAGTAACACATTGGTTTCAAAAAATCTGGAGTTTACAACAATCCCACCACATATGTAAATATGTGCCTTTTTTTCAGAGGATCCTCTCCAACATAAATCTTCTGTCAAACTTACTAATCATAACTGGGACCAAATACCATCTTTGGACTAATTTAAAAAAATAGTTTTCTATATGCCATGGTTTGAGATGTCTTTTTTTACCTATTTTAAAAGCTCCAGTCCATTTTTCCTCTGTCCATTCTTCATCTAACTCATTTTCCAACATTAAAATCTTATGTAATTTTCCTGTTTCTTTAAGTTTTTTCATGATGTTATGACATCAAGTAATTTTATGATCTTCACAATCCTTTAAAAGGAATACGCTCATAACCGCATTTCATTAACTTACGACGAATTGTGAAAAAAGTTAACCAAGAGAGCTCTTTTTTTCTTTTTCTTTCTTTTTCTTTCTTTCTCTTTCTTTCTCTTTCTTTCTTTCTTTCTCTTTCTTTCTCTTTCTTTCTTTTTCTTTCTTTTTCTTTCTTTTTCTTTCTTTTTCTTTCTTTTTCTTTCTTTTTCTTTCTTTTTCTTTCTTTTTCTTTCTTTTTCTTTTTCTTTCTTTTTCTTTCTTTCTTTTTCTTTCTTTTTCTTTCTTTCTTTCTTAAATAGTGTTGAGGAATAAGTACCAACGTCCAGAAGCCATTGTTATCATCTTTTCAAAAGAAAAGATTGTAAACATTAAGCAAAACGCATACAATAATATAAATTATTTGTAAAAAATGTAGTTGGAAAATGTTATTGTAATCCTTGTGTGAACTGCTTTTGGAACAAAGGCCCTGTGTTTATCATTTGTTTTATCTGCATCAAGCTCATACAGTATAGCAAGTAACTGATTTTTTTCATGGAGCCCTTTGACTCTGCTTGTACAGTGCCTTCACACACACCCTAATTAGACTCAGAATTAGTTATTGGCTTTGTTCCAAAAGCAGTATGTGAAATAAAAAGAACCACCTTGCAAAGAAAAAAAAAAAACATTCATAATGTTTAAAATCTGCTATTTTTAAATGCATGTTCGCTAACAGGTTTTTAACCTGAAAAAGAATGTCTCATTCATAATTAAAACATAAAGAAGAAAAGATGGAAAATGTGTTACCAAACACCAGTGCAAAATAATTGTTCAATAAATATCAGTGCTGAGTAAGCCATGAAGTTGCCTTATTCTCACTTCATTCAGTATGACCGTCTGAAACCTCTACCCACAATAAAACATACATTCAACATATAGCTCATTAAAGGGTACATTAACACAACTAATTTACAGGAACTATATCTCTAGAAGAGTGCTCAGTTAGCTTTCTGTTCATGGACACCCAAAGAGATACCTAAATATTAGAGAGCACCAGTAATATAGACTGCTCAATGGCCACGTCTTCAAAATAATAATCAATCCAATGCACAGATCAACTATGGTATGGAGTGAGTACAGTCATTGCATATTCAGTTTTATCATACAATGAATCTCACCCAGGTCAGTGTTTACCTGCCAGTCTTCAGACCACATATCTGTGGTACGTCAGTGTCTGAAGCATAAAGATGTAGATAACTGTGGCCGCCATTACATGGCACTCACTAAATGGATCATTTGCTACGGCTGCTTAAAGCCCTTGGTGAGTGCATGTAAAGCAAAGGAAATATATTCACTTCCCTAATTTTGTTAGTCTCTTAGCCAATGAAGGATGGGCTGCTTCCTGAGTATACCCTATTCTGATTAGCTATTCGGCTATTCATTTCCTTCACACTGATTGGTAAAGGATTTTTTTTTGCTGGTTTCTTATTTCAGTAGTAGATTTTTTTTCTTCTAATTTTAATGCTTTTTTATTTTGATATAAATATATTTTATTGTAGTGTTTTTCCTGTTATACAATAGAAATTAATCTCAAATAACTTTTTATCTTCAGTAATTGTAGTTTATGGCCAGAGGGACCTCCGTTGGGTGGGGTTAATGTTATGGACCTTGGGGGGTGAGTATGAGGGCTAATGTCCCACTCTAACCCCCCCCCCACACACACACAGACACACACACAAAATATGTGGTGTAATCAAGGTGTTTGTATTCAAGCTAACTCAGTAATGACCATTTATTATCATCATATTAAACTTTTTCTTTGTTTTATCAGAAGTTTCCAAAATCACATATTTCTAAAGGAAGACAACATTATTTTATACACACACCTGAACACATCACCAATTCCTAGCGGCCTCTGTTATGGTCTAAATTCACCCTTATCCTTCCTTCATAGAGAGAGTTGCTAGCAATTTGTTCAGAGCGAATGTTTGTAATGACTCTTAAAAGCAGAGAGAGATTGTAGTTTTTGTTCTAAATTACCCAGATAATATTTTGCACAATATTATCACCTTACATGCTAAGTCAGAAAACACTTTCATTAGCACCTGTGAACAAACCATACTGACTGTTTAAAATGTATTTATATTTCCTTTGAAGAGATTTCTCAAAGGGGGCTACTCCTTCTTTTTCTTTTTTTTTATATTACAGGTTGGTGTCCAGATTTTCACGAAGAGGCCTTTAGAGGAACAGTTGCAGGATGGCTTTGCCCCCGATAAAGTTGTAAATCTTCTCCTGAAACGTCCCAAGGCTTTGCTGATGTACCTGGAGTATCTAGTCCTTGAGAAGAGATTACAGGTAGAGTTGAATTGTGTGATGCACATCTACAAGTCTGTTGTTACTTCTTAAAGTGGCCCAGTGGAACATGTTTAAATACTTGACAGAGGTCAACTCGAGAACAGTTTAGGAGCTATATCCAAAACCATCAAAACACATACATAAAATAATAATTAAAAACAGTAGTATGTTGCTGCTAAGACTAAAGGCAGATCATTTCCAGGGGCAGTAGGCAATCCAAAGTAGCTATTGTAGTATTTAGTGTTATAAAATTGACCAGCAAAGCTGATAAACATAACCTGTCTATCTTTACTAGGCTTACTACTTTACTTTCTGAGTGGACAGTGTAAGACCTTAACTAGACCATTATGACCACATTTCCAGAAGAGAATACCCTAGTGGGCTATATACCATGCAGACAAAATATACTAAACTGGTTGGAGGAAAAAAAAAAAAATATATATATATATATATATATATATATATATATATATCAAGCACATGAATTTATCCAGCAAAGTGTAGATGGAAAGACTGTTTCACAGAAAGTGTGAGAAGGTTTAATTACAGAATGGATGGTGGTCCGAGCTCAATTATGGACCAAGGCTTTGAATCGGAAGGGGGAGATAGCAGAAAAGGCCAAGTAATGTAATTGTCTCCAACCAGATTCTCTTTATGAGTTTCATTTACATTGTACATGTTTAGTACACCACCTTGGATCTCATTTATATAGATAACAAGCCTGTATGAGGAGGTACTGTTAATTAGACCATTTTGCTTCTCATTGTTGCACTAATGCACTGTCAATGTGTTTCCTGTGTACAGAAAGAAAAGTACCACACACATCTGGCTGTGCTGTATGTGGAAGAAATCCTGCGTCTGAAGTCTGAAGGCTCCTCTGAGAGTGTGGAGCTAAAGGAGCTGCGCAGCAAACTTCAGAAGCTGCTAAGACAGTCAGATCTGTACAGGGTCCTGTTGTTGATAGGTACATATGGATAAATGAGGGTGTGAGAAAGCAGTGTCACAGTCCCAGGATCTTAAGTACTCTTTGTGTGTCTAGGTGCACATACGTTAAAGTGATGCCGGAGTCACAAATTTGCTATTACATAAAATTGCATGTTTTGAAGTTTTGTTTTAAGTTGTTTGTGAGAAGAATGACGGCTTTAAAGGTTAAAAATATGTTTAAAATGCAAGAAATTCAGAACCTCCTTCAGACTAACAATTAGTGTCAGAAAAGTGCGCTGACTGAGTTATGGAAAAAAGCAGTGTATGGAAATGAATCCCATCCAGATGGCAGTGTTTCCCTATGTTTTTCCCTAGATGTTGCAAGAAATAAGTAAAATCTCTATCGGAATCTCCATATTTGACAAATAAGATATCCAGTGACATCCTTGAATAAGTTAATGATAATCACTATTACTTTGAAGTTGCATAATTTTAAGAATAGATACATATAGTAAATACATCTTTGATGTTGAATGTGTGAAAAAGGATTGAATAATATTGAGAATACAGGTATAAATATCTTAAAGGATTACTGTGGCTCAATGTTTTTCTAAATTAACTTTTACATGCCAAAATGTGATAACGGGGAAAACAAATCGAAAAGGCACAGCATTTACATTATTAATTTGTGTACTGCAAGATTTCATTTTAATTTTTCAGCTGGTTTTGTCTTCAACTTTTACAGAAGGACATGCACCTGCTGTTCTTTTGAAAACACTGGTTTAGCTGCAAGTACGACAATGGTCCCCTATATGTGCTCAGCACTTTTATATAGAGGGTGAAAAGGCATGTAGAAAAGTGTTTTCATTTTGAAAATGTATGCTGAATTCATGGAGTTATGGTCAGTTGAAGTCCTGCTATTTCACTGCGTTGCCTCTGCCTGAATTAGTAATGAGCTCTGTACCGCTCGGGACAATGAATAATTAATTGAAATCAGATATGGAAGGTTTGAATGAAGCTGTAGCCTAGTCGTTGTAACTACTTCATTACATTATAGCAACTAGTATAACTGCTAAACCTGTGTCATACAGGTAGTGTTTTATTTAGATTTTTTAAACACACATATGACTGATTGTGTGTGTGTATGTGTGTATATATATATTATATTATATTTTTTTATAAAAAAAAAACATGGAAGGAATGGGAATCAAACCTGTGACTCGCCAAGAAAAAAATCTTTAAAACAAACAAATTGCTTTTTATTGAGCCACCAAAGTCTACTTGAGGGAGTATAAATCCATAATTCAATATATAAAACTTACAGACTCCAGTCTTATCATTTATTCAGGGTCTTGTGGTACAGCTATAAGCGCTAAACTAAAATGACAATATCTAAGACAATTCTTGGTAAATATAAATAAACACATTTTCCACATGGTTTTCCACCCTAACTGATTATTATTATTATACATTCAAAAAGTATTTTACCCATTTTTGAGTGTATTTCTTCAAAGAGGTATATTTTAAATATACGTCTACAGTGGTGGTGTTCTCCCCGGGAATCTTCAGCCGCCAGGCAGCACGAAGGCGCAGCCAGGCGGGCACACATTCCAACAATTTCTGCTTGCCCACAATCTGCCCCTCAAGCGCAGAGGTGTTCCAAACTGGGTAGATGGAGTACCTGGCCAAAACAGCCTGGGGAGAGTGCTGAGTGGTCCTTGAAGCCAATTGATTTGGGTGTGAATATAACCATTTTTCTTCTTTACCAGATAAAATCAAAGTCACAGACCTGCACTTGGAGAGGGCCATATTACACGGGAAGCTGGAGGAGCACGATCAGGCACTAGACATCTTGGTTCACCAGCTGAAAGACTTTGCTGCTGCTGAGAGCTACTGTGTGTGGAAGTCCTGTGGCAGGGACACATCTTACCGTCAGGACCTATTCCAGCTCCTTCTTTCAGCCTACCTCAAACCTGCCTCTCCGGACAATACATTGCTTGTGGCTGCTGTGGATTTGCTAAATAACCACCCTACAGAGTTTAATGCTGCCAGTGTTTTGCACCTACTGCCTGAAAGCTGGTCCGTGCAGCTTCTTTGTCCATTCTTGGCTGGCTCCATGAGGGAACATGTCCATGCTATGAGGATGTCTCAGGTTGCACTAGGCTTGGCAAGAGCAGAAAATATCATCTACAAACAAGAAAAGGTATGCTTTTTATTCTTTTAAATTAATATCATTGTTAAAGGAAAATTGCAATGTCATAACAAGGCTAGCTAGCTGTTTTCATTATGCATTTATCGTTAATAAAATATATATTAAATCATTTATAATAACAATATTCAATCTCATTAGATAAAAAGCCAAATAGTCATTCATAGGCTGCCCCTTCAGCAACAGATTATTGCCAAGTTAAACCAATTTAATAGAGCAATGGTGTGCATATCGTGGATATAACTACCCCAATTGACCTTATAGTGAATGGAGATCAGCAGCAGCAACATTTTGTCTTTAAATGTAAGTTTAATATTGAATGTTGCTTTTTTTTAAAATCATTAGCTATGAAATGTATTAATAAACAGTGCCTAATTAAAATACCTAGCTGATGTTGTTATGGCATTACAATGGTCCTGTAATTATTTTTTTCTTTTGGATGGATGTTGCAACAGGCTGTTAAACCCATACTTAAAAATGGATTACTAGAAAACATTCCCATGTATCTAAATCTATTTCAATATGTGTTTCTTATAAGACATTACAGCTAATTTATTTTATTTATTTTACATGTTTTCATGGCAACTTGATTACATTTTCTAACGATGGCGGCAGGGGGAGTTGTTACAGTGTAAATTGTCTCTGAAATGGAATTGATTTTAATAACAGTAAATTGGAAAGCTATTTATAATAGTCTTTGTTAATTAAAAATCATAAAAGCTGTATTTCACTGGCCTTTTTAATTATCAGTGCAGATTTTCTGCTGATAACTTAGTTAATTCCTTACATTTTGCATGGATGAGGTATGTGGTCAGATCATACCACTTTTATTGTTTATATGGAATATTGGATGCAACTTCTTCATGTTTTGTTTCTATTTTCAGGTCAAGATGAGGGAAAAACCTGTTGTTTTATCAGAGAAAAAGTTTTGTCATGTATGCCGGAAACCCTTCCAAGAACCTGCATTTGTCAGACAACCCAATGGCCATATTGTTCATACCCACTGTGCAACAAACCACCACATGAACAATAGCATCTCCGACCATAAGACCAGTCCTAGCAAAAGAACTTGAAGATGATAGAAGGGAAGCATCTACACACTCTTTCTGTGATGGGGTGTATACTAGGTTAATATTGGCTAATGACCTTGGTGGCTTCAGTCCAAAGTAATGTGAAAACAGTGCACTTATCAGTGGATGAGTGGACAATGTTTAACAGATGAGGATAAATATGCATTGCATTGTTGCAGTGATGGAAGTTAGTCACAGTCAGTGTGGATTATACCTGGCTACAAGCAGTTGCAAGGTCAGAACAGTTCTTCACCAGATTAGCATATTCTTAACAATCAGTTATGAACTTACATGAATTGAAAACTGAGCTTTTTGCAATTTTTTTAAAAGAATATTTGCACTGAGGATATTTTGCATATAATGTGATGGGAATATATAAAGAGAATACTTTCTCATAATTTGGAGGTGGTGTTTGTCTCGGTAGATGTGCGTCATGGACAATAACTGACGACACATCTAATATTTTAGAGGCAGGTGGTCTCTTGGGGTAAAAATCATGGCTGGTTCATTGTTGATGTTTGTCTGCGTAAGGATTGCTCTCTGCCACTACACTCCTTGTTAAACATTAAAGGGTCCGATCTTTGATCATGTTGAGCATTCAGACTGGTCAGATTGGAATATGATATAGTATGGTCTTTTAATACAGAGCAAAATTAAATTGACCTAATTAAATTATGTTCAGGAGCCAAAGTGACTTTCATTGCATTTATATAGTGGAAAGACTATAAATATTACTTTATAAGGCAGCCTTCAGAAGTATGTTCCCTCACTTTTCATATCATATGTGACTATTTCTAAGACATTGTTACAGTAATTTGACTTTAGACGTTCTGTGAGAATGGCCATGAGTCCTTCAACGGCTTTATATTCTGCTCTGAGCAAGGTTGCACAGCTCAGCATCTGTGAGTGTTTCCAAATATTCATTCAAATCACCCAACATGACTCTGCTAATCAGCTCAATCATTTAACAGCATGGTCTGTTGTGACAATTTGCACATCTTTAGAAGGTGTTTGCATGTGGAGACGTTAAATTGAACGTTCTTTAAGACCTTCATCATAGTTTCTGTTAATGAGGCATAAAACATACTGCGACTGTGCTTGTTTTCGAGCCCACTTCCTTTTAGATATGTGTAGTTTTACCCACATCTACTTTATTGGCACAGCCATTTTGAGTGTGGCCGGATCAGAGCAGCCATTTTGAGAATGGCCAAGGTTACTGCTGCATGTCAACTTATTCAGTATAACTGGGTAAAATGTTTAAAATTTTCTTCCTCTTTAAAAATTTTTATATAGCACACCTTTGGTCTCTGGTTTTGTATAAACTGTAGATGCTGAAATTGTGCAGTTTTGGTTTATCAACAAAACAATATGTTTTTAAGTTTGAATTACATGATAAATTCAATACTGGTTCAACTTCCCTAATATTTTGCTGTACTTCATAGTTTTACTTACAATGGTATTATTTATAAATACATTTTTATATAAATTATCCCATTAATTTCTTTATTATAAAAGGCTCTGCAATGTATATGAAATCATAGAACTATTTCCAGCTCTACAAAATTAAATAATGAACATTTAAAAATTGCACATTAAATATGCATTAATGAAGAATTGTAACATCTTTCATTTGATTAGAACTAAATTACTGTTCCCTACACATATGAGAATACTAATATCACATTCACTGTTATATACTTTACAATATTCTGTAATAGGAACTGCATATCTCAGAATAGTATGGGGCTGCCATGGGTAGGCAATATTGGTACTGGTATCCTGAACATAGGTGAGGATTTCCCTGTTGTGCACATGTGAGGCATGGGAATACTGAAACTCCAGGACCTAAGGACCTACGCCATCTAATACTGATATAGACTACCTTTTTTTTTTATTTTTTTCTCTCTTATAGGAAGACTGGCATCTTTGACACATTTTGCTTGAAAAAAACCCAATTAGTTAATGTCAAACTGCTAACTTTCCCTTTGTGGGAGGTGGGTTTTCTGAGCAATTGGGGGCACTGCTGTATCTTATATGTAAACTAAAACTAGCACTATCACTTTTTCTCAGTTTTGATCTACACTCATCAAAAAATGATGCCTTAAGAGCAGCCATTTTATGAATGACCAAGTTAACCGCTATATGCCAATTGCCAGCACTATACTATATTCAGTATACTTGGATAAAATGCATCAACATTTCCTTTTTAAATAATGTTGTGACAGCACACTTTTCACCCTCCCAGCAAACCAGGTTATAATTTGAGAATGGCAGATTTTAACACCGATACAAACACTAAAACACGAGCGGATTCTAAAACAAAAAGTCAGTACCTAACCGTAACTGTGAGCAGCTCAACCTGAGTGGCTAATACTGTACTGTCTGCCATACATAATAGGTCTGATACCATTATGTCAGGGGTAAGTATGAACAGCTCTTTTTCTTACCTTTTTAGAAATCTGAAAACCGACTAATAAAGTGCAATATGGCCTCGATGGGAATCTGCCATCAATATTATTACTTAACCACTAAATCAACAATATTGTATTACCTGCAATGATTGCAATTTTTTAGTGTTAGTTTTAAAGTTTTAAGGATGTGCATGTTCAATTCCTTTTTTTGTCTGCTTTTTATTTCCTTAAAACGAGACACTGGAAATAGTAACAGGTCCTTTATAAGTATAGCTTGCATCTAGCATTTTGAAAGCCCTTTGGCACAATTAAATAAAACTGTGGATTATTATTGTTGAATAAATATCTAGCTGCGATGCAGGGTTTTGTCCCAGAAAATGAGCACCCTGCTTCCCCCCGCTATGTATAAGCATGTCAGCCCTTAGACACGAGCAGAGCCTACTTAAAATATGATTTTCTCATATATTATCACATAGTTACTAGTACTGTGTGTTGCTTACTTCACAGATGTGATGTTGCTGTTAACCTGCAGTGATCCTTTAAAACACTATTTCTTTCTACTACCTATATTTTAAATTATACAACCTATATTTTAAATTATACACTATTTTGAACCTTGGCTGTGTCCCCTTAATTTAAAGGTCACAGAAATCTTTCTCTGTGCAACTTATCAAAATGGATATGAAGTGTATATGGAGCAGCTTGTTAAACCCCTGCACTGACACACAATATAAAAGTTTTTTTTGCAGTCATGAAAACAAACTTGCACACCAGTTCTGTCCTAGATCAGACCTGAGCCTGACTCCTACTTGTACTTATTCAGTGCATGGCAGCTGTGGTACAAATGGTTACCTAATGCTTCCTTACTGCCCATTTCCTCTTAAGACTTTTTTTTTAAATAATCCGTGGAGTTACTATTGTGAGATTGTCATTTGCATGAGGCAATAGTAAAGCTTCCTATTATGGTTGCTTAAACCAATGTATATTACCTCTCAAAGCAAAACAACTTAAGAATTCATCAAGCATCCCACTGTAGTATATTCTTTAAGGAACCTCTCCATCTCTTATGTTACCCTATGGTACATATGTGACATCTCTATGAATTCCCAAGTTCTTCCACCTAGTTTATTTGGCCCAGCATGTTTTTATAGCTGAAATCACATTTATAGCAGGTATTTTTTTCTAAATACTAAAAGATGATCACTCTGAGTGTTCAAATATTGATGATAGATTCCCTGACCAAGGTAAAAACAATACTAAAGGAGATCTGTAGAAGTATTCTCTTTAAAAGCACCACTGTATGATGATAAGAGCATGATGCGTTGGCATAGGTGGTATGTATGATAGCGGCTTTTAACATATTGCGGGGAACAAGACCTCTAGCTATACGTTCAAGCTGCCTGTTGCTGAGCATATGTGGGTAATGGGTAGGTGTCAAACAAATACTCAAATAATTTAACATTTCTCCTACACCTCTCAGAAGATAAAACAAGATGGAAACTTTCCATATACAAACCAAATCTTAAGACATCAATATTTTTCTATAAAAATTGTTCCATGTTCATGGCTCACACAGTGGCTAATTTTGTTAATTACATATTTGACAAGTTAAGAGTTTTTTCATACATTTGTAGTGTGCTCTTTCTAAATATCTGATGAAGGACATTGGAGCGTCTCATAACTGTTTGTTCTCCACCCATAGTTAGTACATCACATAGTCACAAGTCATTGTGTCCCTTGACATCTCGGTTGTGCAGTGTTGCCTGCAGCTGCTCTGTCACTGGCCACATAGTAATGAAGGACCAGTTTATGGAGAAATGTAACAGATCATTTTGTTTACTACCACTTGCATATCAATGATGATGTTGTTTCTGTAGCTCTACTCTTGTAAATGAATGCATGTGTACATGGTTTTATTGTTTTTGTATGAAAGCTATTTCTTGCAAGTAATGACAACACTGTGACTTATTTTACTAAATACATAAGACTGTATGTGTAACTTTATTGCAAATAAAACTTAAGGGATGATTCCATGCTCATGAACCATGATGGTTTCTTGTGACACTGCTGTGTTTCCCTTTACAGAAGTTCCCGAACAAGCTGTGTGAATATGGCAGCCACCCAGCTTGTGTATGGGTGTCTAACAATGACATAGCGTTTACAAATGTTTATTATGTAATCTGCTGGTAATAAGATAATTGTGTAATTACAATGCATTCCTAATTAATCAAATGGTATATTCAGATCTGTGATGACTATTGTAAGGATGCCTGGTTACATCTGTGCAATAGCCTTGCTAGCAGCAGCAGGATTTGTACGTGTGAGAGAGCGGTGGTGAATCACACGGCCGCCATGTCCAGTGTAACCCAAAGTGACTTGAGTTGTACAAGGAAATGATCTCTGTGACACACACATCAGAATGCCAATTGTAATTATCACCAAGGCAACCTGCTAATGTAAATGTTTTCATGGAAAACTAGGCCTCAACGTGCACTTATACCACCCTGCACTAAAGGGTTACCCACTAAACCACTTAGTCCTTCCTGTTTCTGGCAGTGTACCGCCATGATATTTATCTTTTTAAAGAATCAGACCAGTAAAAGATAATATGTATGAGTCAGTCTGCATTAAAGGACCACTGTAATGTACTAACAAGAGGAGCTAGTTCTTTTAATTATGGTTTGGCCATTAATAAATGTAATGTTTTAATGATTTATATTAGCAATATTCAATATTACATTCATTTCAAAGAGTAGATTATCAACTTGGAGTTGAGCTGATTGTCTCCACCCTGTTAAAGGTTACTGAAGTATATTCATTATAGTATGCTGACTTGATAATGTACAAAATGTTTTTACATAGTTAACAAAATAATGACAGCCTTTAATTTGTAATTATTGTATTTAAGTTTTGCTTTAATTATGACAGAGATATTGTCTATTGCTAAAAGGACAAGACAACCATGATGGAGTGGGATGAACTCTGAATTCAGATAAGATATGTATTCACTTATGTTGAAAATGTTCTCTCCAAATAGCACACTTAACAATAGAACTCCATGCTACAGCACCATAGCATAACCTTCCCCCTCAAGCTACAGACAGGATTCTACATGGCACAATCAGTCATCCAAATATAAAATGTTCTCTAAAATGCAGTTATGTCTTGCATGCCTGCTAATGTTTTTTTTTTAAATACCTCAAAAGTGAAGTTGTTGCCAAACTACAGTAGCCATTTAAGGTTATCAAGGGGAAAGGAGGAATGGTTTGCTAAAATACAAGTGTAAAGGGTTTGAAAATAAGTCTAATGAAATAATAGGCCAAACAATCATATATAGGTTGCCCTCATATGAAAATTGTATTGCATAGGGAAACCACTTTAACAAAGCAAGAGAACACTGGGCAAAATAACTTTGTGCCTGAAAATGTAGTACTGCCTTCCAGATAAAACTTATAGTGGGCTGACACCATCAGCAATTGAGTATGATCTTTGAAAGTACATTTAATATTGAATATTGCTTTTTCTTAAATTATTGAAATAGCATTATATTCATGTTCACTGCCTAATTAAAACATGTAGCGTGTGCTTGTTAGTCATAAAAAAGTCCTTTAGAGCGTATTTATCCCCTCCCAGTGTCTGTGTCAGTGTTACAAGTGCAGTTTATCATCACAAACAACACACTGCCTAAGTGGCACTTTGCATGGTCCGATCTTCTCAGTTCATGCCAGCATGCCCATTAGTCTCTTCTGCTGGTGCTTTATATTTAAAGTATAAAAATAAATACATTTTATTTGGATAGGAAGATAATCTCCCAACTTGATACTAAAAACCTAATGTACAAGATGCCATGTTGATCAATTTGACTTATATACAATATGTATTGTATTTGTCTGATTGGCTGGACTTTCAGTATCCTTTAAATTCATTGATAACTGTGCATAGAGATTTCATTATTAGAGAAGCACTAACTGATCTAGTGAAGACAATATACATCTTGGATATATTCTATCTCTAATGTGAAACATGATCAGTTTTTGACTTATTAACCTTCCTTGTTGGAATTACCATGCCATGAACTGTCTCCAGAAGAAAGAGCTGACGTTTCTTGGTCTAACCTCTGCTTTGCAGCATCTGGAGAAGATTATGTTTATCAAGGCTCTTGTATTGTGTGCTTGTGAGGGCACTGCTGCTTCAGCATTGTGGGCTGTTTGTCTTGTATCTGGAGATGTCTGAGGACCTCCCCAGTCTTGTAGAATGTAAAAATGTAAACATGTTGATTTTATTAAATTAAGTGACCTAAATAAACTATTTGTCATTATTGTATCAGTGGAGATATCACAGGGTATTTTTGTTGTTGCTTTGTGCACTGTAGACCTAGGCTTATATTGACCCCTATCTTTCCTTAGTGTACTCCTACAGGGACACTGTAGTGGCCATACAATAGGGGTTATCTAGTTTCTAATTATCAGTGAAAGCAGCATTTGCAAAAAAATCAATCCTAGCTTTTAAAACTTACATTTGAAATGTAGCATTGTTTCTTCTAGCAGATTTGCTTCTCTTCAATTCCTTTTGGAAGTCCAGGAGGCGAAAGAAGAGGATCTGCTCATAAGGCTGTCCTAATTTTTTTTGACTGGTCTAATTTTGCCTGCAATAGCCACTGCAGGTAAAGTAGACAGAAAATCTGTGCTATCAGGACAACAGGTAAAGGACACTATCAGGATAGTCTTCCGTTTCCACCCCTTACAGCCTCATTCAATTCAAATGTACGGGTTATGGGTATTAAATTACCCCTTAAAGTATCTCGCAGCGGACCTGCGTGTATAGACGCAGGACGGCCGAGAATAGGCTACTTGTTGAGCAACGTTGAACTTTGCACCAGTAAATTCTTTGATCTGTCAAGCCCGTAACCGCTACTTGTTCAGTTCTTCTATTAAATTGCTAAGAAGTCACACACGAGCAAGCCTGTAACACACAAATGAAGCCCAAAGCACAAGGTGTGCTAAGGAGCACCCGCAAGGGGGGTAAAGTCCAATATGTAGCACTTGTAATGCAAATAAAAACACACTACTGTACATTTATTACAAGGCAAAGTGATGTTAGGTCTTAGAATTAATAGCACAACATTCTCAAGCCCGCAAATCGGCCCCGAAAAATACTTTATTTCATGTTTATATTTTTATATCGATCCCTGCAATTAATGTGTTAATACATATACTGTAACTCACATGTAATAAAATATCATATTTATAGCTTTATTAATATCCCATTAAACTGGAATTTGGGCTTGGTCACAAACTGTAATTGACGCCCGCAAGACTTTGAAATCTACCCTCCCCTTTTTCAGTGACGTAACGCTAACAATCTCTTTTTCCAGTGGCTCCATCTGAACCCGTAACTACGTGTTTGCTTAATTGTTTGCGTTCCAGCCCGCAACTCCAACTGCCAAGAACTGGTTTAGGATTTAGCGTCTCTCAAGCATTTTAAGCACGCAGCCCATACGAGCTACACGTAGGACTTAAGAGGCTCCAATTTAATGAGGCTGATAGACACCTTATAGAGAGTGGAGAGCAGCAAATCTATTATTGCAAATCGGTAACTAAGTAAACAAATTTTACTCTATTGTATGAGCACTACAGTGGCCCTTTAAGGGAAGCTGCTTCCTTAATTCAGAGTCCCTTCACTGTCTTATCTTAAAAAGCCTCTTATTGTTACTTATTTCCGGCAGGGCCTCCAAACATTGCTTCCATATAAATTCTATAAAATATGCTTATTTATTCTCTTCTTTCCTTGAAAATTACTTCTTTTTAGCTGAACTGTGAGACCTAAACAGAGATTTCCAAACTATGGAACAGACCAATGTGAATGTAACGGTGGCTGCCTTCGTGTCTGCTGCAGATATGCATCATCTGATATTGTGCTATAAAGCACCCAATATTTTTCCTGGTTTCCAACCTTCAGTAGTGTGGTTAGTATCCCATGGCCCTGAATGTTTTGCAGTGTTTTACAATTTTGAAAATTTCCTTGCAATGTGCTTCTTGCTGGGGATCTTACAAAGGAGCATACCCCTATCTCATAACAAACTCACCCCAGCAGCATACTACCGTATTTATTTAGAGGCTTGCTGTGGTCACATTTTTATAATCTACTATTTTGAAGAACTACGCTTGAATATAGGTACAATGGTTTTAGAAAATAAAATATATTGTAATGTATTGCCTTGTATCTGCTGTTTTGCTGCTGTGGTATCTGCCTTTTTGGTTTCTGGTAACCAACTTCCTAAAGTGAGAGTAGACTGTTACAGAAAGTTCTATCTACACAATGGGGATCTGTCATAGGAAGTGCCAGAGCTTTCAGCAGCAGTAGTGGAAATCTCAGTTTACAAGGACACACCTTCTTGAGAAAGTAAAATGTATACACAGCTGACTAAAGAAAATGGATGCCACATTTTGAGAACAGTATCCTCAAATCCAGATGTGTGTGGATAGCCACACATACGCCTGGATTTGAGGATATCCCTGCTGCGCACAGGTGAGGCAATCGCTTTTTCAGTCATCCTGAATGACTCACCTGGCACATAAAGGATATCTTCAAATCCAGGCTTGTGTGTAGCTCTCCAGGACCAAACTTGTGCAGTCCTGGTGACGCCAACGATGCCACCTTTATATCCAGTGTTCACACTTTGAGGTAGAAAGAACAACATAAATAGTGTGCAAGTCCTGGATCTAAACAAAATCCACTCCAAGAGTAACAAAGAAAGACATTATTTTAAACTCAAGGGATATTGTCCAGGTTTCATTACTCCAACAAGATATACAATTAAGACAATTGTTAGCATACCTTACTATACTCAGTTTGATTCTTAAAAAAACAAATACTCCAATGTAGTTTAGATAGCAACTTATAAATTCATAGCATATTTTATATTTGGGGTATGTTCTAGAAAAGCACAAGTGATAAGTCTGGTAAATATCTTCTCCCACTAGTATTACTGTTCATGTCTTCCTGGAGACTGCAATATTATTTTACCCAATCACCAATGACGTGGCAGTTCCCTGTCGGTTGGTTCTAGCTCCATGTTTATGTCTCCATAGCCTTCTTTCCTACATCTACATGCATTTTCCTTGTTTGGGTGTGTGCTCCAGCCTGGTCTGCCAATGGATCCCTGCTCCTACTTGTTTGGTTCTCCAGTTTGTTGCCTCTGCCTAGAGAGCAGAATTGGCATAGATTCTCCCTACTCGGCTGCTTGAGTTGCCTCCCCTGTTTTATGGTATACTGGAGCACTCTTTGCTTTGCTTCAAGTAGTTTTGGAATCTAGCAGGCTTCTTCAAGTCTCCCAAAGGTTTCACTCATCAAGGTACTGAATGAAGTGTCATATGGATGTTATGCTCTTTTGAAGAACTTGACTCAACAATGGGCAAAAATGTGTTTATCATTTTAAAAAGCATAACTTCTGTCTTTATTTTTAATGATTAAATAAGCTTTACTACACTAGGGAATGGACACTGGATACATATAAGATCTCTATTCAGTACTATAAAATGACACATTAGGACCATGCTGGTGACAAATTAGAAAAACAAATTTAGCAATGGACACTCACAATAAAGAATAACTGCGTGTAACAATAAGGTGAAGGTGGTGTGTATATTTTAGGCTTCTAAAACATTCTTCCCATTCACAAGTTCTTAAAAGTGTATACTATAAATAAGGTTCTTTAATGGTAATTTTCTCCATACAGTGCCTCTGCAGTGTATGGTCTGTGTTCCTCATGGCACTGATAAGCTCCTAGCAGTGTAGCTGTAGTGTACGGCCTGTATTCGTGCTGCATCTCCTCAGCGGTGGCTAGTTTCATGTCTCCAGCATATGCCCTTTGTTCTTTGTCCTTTTCCTCAAGATGGTGACTAACTCCTAGCAGTGTCTCTAGAGAGTATGGCCTCTGTTCCTGTTGCAGCTGGGCTCCTAGTGGCACCTCTGTCATGTACAGCCTCTGTCCCTTTTCCATCTCCACAAGGCCCTGAGTGGCTCCTAGTAGCATGTGTCCTTGCAAGTTCTCACAGCACTGATGAGCTCCTAACTGCATCTCTCTAGTATATGGCTGCTCTATCTCCTGAAGGGCACCTACTAACATATCGACAGTGCATGGCCTCTGTACTCTCTGTGGCTCATCAAGAAAATCTTGGACTCCTGGCATGTTTGCAGTATACGGTCTCTGTTGCTTCTCCAGGTCATCAGTGTACTGATTGGCTCCTAACAGCATTTTTGCAGTGTATGGCCTTACGTCCTGCTGCATCTTCTGAAGGAACTGTTGCGTTCCTACCAGTGTCTCTGCAGCATACAGACGCTCTTCCTCAGCTGTACTAAGTCCATCACACACCCACATCACTACTCCTTCAAGTAAAAGTGTCTCTTCTCCAATCTTTGGATACCTGTATACATGCTTCAGGAAGCCACCTTAAGTCTCAACTCTTTAAGTCAAGCCAGTGATATCATAATGGCTGTGCAGCCTGGTAAGTCTGCACTCATCAAGAAGGGGGAGCAAGATGTTAGCCATCATATTGAGCTTGTTTTACTGCACTATTCATCATGTAACAGGTTAATTTAAATTGTGTTCTTAGTGTAAGGCAGAGTAAAAACCTACTTATGAAGAGCCTCCATGGGTATCAGGCAAAAAGGTCCTAACTGCTTCATGCCTGTCCCTTTTATTCCCAAGAGAAGTAAGAAGTACAATTACTGAGAGGAATGTCTAATAACTGATCAATGTGAAAACACGTATTTCCTAATTCCAAAAATACTTCATTTGCTAGATGAGATAACTCAGCCTTCTTTGTTTGTACAGAAAACCACATGCATGGCACATTTAGTAAGACAATAAGTTACATGAAGCATGCCTGTCTAGGTCAGGAAACAAAGGTGTGGGCTTGTGACTATTTTATGAAGGCTATATTGGAATTAAAGTAGCAGATCACAGGATATTGTAATTTTGATTACCCTCAAGTGAGGTAGCTGATAATTCAGAATAAGAGGTTTGTAACATTCCTTTTTGAATCTTACCTTATTAGACCTCTTAAGGAACTTGCAGATATTTCTGGTGATCCACCTCCACTTCTAGTCAAGAGCGTACACACAGACTCTCCAGAGCTTAATATGTAATCATTATGGAATCTGCCATAGTAAAGATGGTTAATTAAGAACAGTGTGAATCAGATATAAGTCTTGTGATTCCTATATAGTCAGTACTTTTTATGGGATAAGACCCATATGGTTGATGGTCTTTTAAAGGACCACTGTGGTCATATATTTAAATTATATTATTTAAAATAATTTCACTTAAAATATACAAAATTATTTAGAATTGGAAAATAAAATAATACAGCGTGTCATATATTACCTATTTTATTCAATGATGCTGCTTTTAGGAACTAACATTTTGGTTTTTGCTGATTAAAGGACCACTGAACTATGGAATATTTTTACATTGAATCAAAATGAATCCTTTCTATACTTTTTATAAATAATTTAGCGAAACATATGAAATATTTTGGGCACACTCTTTTTTGCCACTCATATTGCTCAGTAAAGGGAGTTGCCATTTTGCTCCTTACATTTTGCCTTGGAGTATAGGTAGTGGGTCCAGGTATTTTTCACTAAAAATGAGTTAAACTAGGGCCACAGTTTAATCTGCCTGTTATTATATTTTTTCCTTCCTTCATATGGTGTGCCTATGCTCTGTTATATAACACGTGAACTACATGTATGATCTTGAACTAAATTAAGTATCTAACATGTTTTTGTTATATAGGATAATAGTATACAATAGCCAGTTTGAGAACATTTTATGATTGACATTGTCCTACTCTAGGACCATTATCTATAATAGATAGTACCATTATTACTACATATTAATCATTATTTTATTAAAGGGTGTATGATTTTTACCCAGAATGTATATTGATGTAGCTGGCCCGTCTATAGACTTGGTCCTAAGAATATAAATACTGGGCATACCCTATATCTGCATAATTAACATATAGTAACGCATCACACGAGAATTCTTTGCTGTGTATATAGTATATTTTACTCACCATTGTTTTTCAATATATATATATATGTTAATTTATAGACATATATTTTTAGTATTAAATAAAAGTTACATTTTACTTTAAATCTGTAGTCTTTCGTTTATTTGCTCCAGATCAATTGCCATTTATATATTAAATATTGCCATATGAATCAAACCAGGATATGACCAATAAATGAAAATAAATAAATGTCCTTTACCTTCTCTACCACATTCAAATTTGGGTTCAAAACTGTGTATAATATATACACATATATGTGTATTTATATGTATACATAAACATTACCTATGCATAATTAGTTATAATTAATGTAAAACTTTTGTGTGCTGTACAATAATATTTATTACACTTTATTTGTTTAATATAGTGCTCCTTTCCCACTAGACGGATAAATAACACAAACAATTGACTGCCATGCTATACATGAATATACAAAAGTATTCATGGACATGTCATCAATGGCGACGACAGTAGTTTACCATTATAGATGTTCTACTTTGTCATAAAATCCACATATCCACACATTGAAAGTTCATGTCTTCGCTTTTTCAATCCTTTATACACCTATATTTATAACCTGGGAATGAAACTGCTTTGTCTTCTATAGATGTGAAACCATCAGTTAGTTTACTTCCCCACAAATTCAGAAGTAAGAAGTTTCAAAATGGACTTTTCATAGCAATCACAACAATAAGGTACATACCAATGGTATTAAATTAAATACACATACAGTGCCTTGCAAAAGTATTCAGACTTTTTACCTATTTTGTTACATTACAGCCTTAAGTTCAATGTTTTGTTACTCTGAATTTTATGTGATAGATCAGAACACAATAGTCTTAAGTTGGTGAAGTAAAATGAGAAAATATATACATAAAACTATTTTTTAGAAATAGAAAAAAGAAAATTGGCATGTGCGTATGTATTCACTCCCTTTGTTATGAAGCCCATAAAAAGCTCAGGTGCAACCGATTACCTTCAGAAGTCACATAATTAGTGACATGATGTCCACCTGTGTGCAATCTAAGTCTCATTACATATACACAGGCCCCAGAGGCTGCAACACCTAAGCAAGAGGCACCATTAACCAAACACTGCCATGAAGACCAAGGAACTCTCCAAACAAGTAAGGGACAAAAAATATACAAATTTTTGATGATCTCCGGGAGCACCATCAAATCTTTCATAACCAAATGTAAAGAACATGGCACGACAGCAAACCTGCCAAGAGACGGCCGCCCACCAAAACTCACAGACCAGGCAAGGAAGGCATTAATCAGAGAGGCAGCACAGAGACCTAAGGTAACCCTGGAGGAGCTGCAGAGTTCCACAGCAGAGACTGGAGTATCTGTACATAGGACGACAATAAGCTCTACACTCCATAGAGTTTGGCTTTATGGCAGAGTGGCCAGAAGAAAGCCATTACTTTCAGCAAAAAACAAAATGGCACGCTTTGAGTTTGCGAAAAGGCATGTGGGAGACTCCCAAAATATATGGAGGAAGGTGCTCTGGTCTGATGAGACTAAAATTGAGCTTTTCGGCCATCAAAGAAAATGCTATGTCTGGCGCAAACCCAACACATCTCATCACCCAAAGAACACCATCCCCACAGTGAAACATGGCAGTGGCAGTATCATGCTGTGGGGATGTTTTTCAGCAGCCAGGACTGTGAAACTGGTCAGAGTTGAGGGAAAGATGGGTGGTGCTAAGTACAGGGATATTCCTGAGCAAAACCTGTACCACTCTGTGTGTGATTTGAGGCTAGGATGGAGGTTCGCCTTCCAGCAGGACAATGACCCCAAACACGCTGCTAAAGCAACACTTGAGTGGTTTAAGGGGAAACATGTAAATGTGTTGGAATGGCCTAGTTAAAGCCCAGACCTAGAAAATCTGTGGTCAGACTTAAAGATTGCTGTTCACAAGCGCAAAACCATCCAACTTGAAAGAGCTGGAGCAGTTTTGCACGGAGGAATGGGCAAAAATCCCAGTGGTAAGATGTGGCAAGCTCATAGAGACTTATCCAAAGCGACTTGGAGCGGTGATTGCCACAAAAGATGGCTCTACAAAGTACTGACTTTAGGGGGTGAATAGTTATGCACATTTACTTTTTCTGTTATTTTGTCCTATTTGTTGTTTACTTCACAATAAAAAAATAAAAAAACATCTTCAAAGTTGTGGGCATGTTCTGTAAATTAAATGATGCAAATCCTCAAACAATCCATGTTAATTCCAGGTTGTGAGGCAACAAAACACAAAATACAGCCAACTTAAGGGGCCACTTAATTCAGAACAATTTGGACCACATCACAGTAAAGATCTTTTAAAAACATGTTGAAATAGTTTTTGAATTTCTTGAATATTTTCATTTTTCACAGAAAAATAATATATGAAATCTGTGTTTACATAAGTCCCTGACAAGCCCCCCAGAAAGACCCACAGCAACATCTCTGTGCAGAGAGCATAAGCAAAAAGAGGGTTAACCCATCTCAAATTCATCTATGCAGAGGAAGGACTACTGGGATCAAAACTATATCGAGAAAAACTATAAATCTTTGTCTTCATGGAGCCTTTACCACTGTTAGGTGATGTTGTTAATCATGGTGCAGTCAGGAGGCAGGACTCAGTGTGTTTGTAAACAGACCTAAGACTTTAGTTTTTTTTAGCTGTTGTTAGTGTAATAAAAAACATAGATAATTTTAACATACAATCTTGTGCTATTTCATAACCTGAAGAGCACTTACTTTGAGGCAAATGGCCCTTTAATGCAAATATGGCACTTTCTTAATATGTGCTCCTAAGAAAAATACAACCCCCCCCCCAAAAAAAAAAACAATAAGTCATATTAATACTTCCTTACTAACCAAGGTGAAATATGAGACTCACTAGATGTTTCCTCAAAGCCCAGATCTATCTACCAAGCCTGGAAAACTTAATTTTAAGACTTAGAGGTTGGATGAGACAGGTTGAGGCAAATGCTCCATTACAAGCTGAAAAGTCTCTTCCTCCAGTGTCTACCACTTCCATACATTTTTGGCTGAGAAATTAGGAGAAAAGCATAGTATAGTAGTTTTTAACATTTCAGCTTTTCTACTTTGTCAAAAGGTCCAAGTATCAGCTGAAATTCATGATTCAGCTTTTTCAACTATATCAAATAGGCCAGCTAAGCATTTGATAGTTCAGTTCTTTTATACACATGTTCTACAAAATAAATCAGCTGAAATCCCTGTTTGCAGGTTATAACATCCACTAGGAGGAAAACAGTATATTCCATAGCACCCACTGCGTGTTTTATCATCTCTTAACACGTTAGACCACAAGGCTATCATGTTACATCCATGCATTCTCAGTTTGTACGTACACATCTGAACTGCTTGTTCTGTCCATACCATACACTCCCTTTTCAACACAACCAGAACAATAAAGCTCCATATTAATTCATCAAACAACCATTTACTTACAGCAACCCCACATGATACGTCCCCCATTCATTATTCCCCTTTAGCTTCATTCATCTTCTTTAGTCTATAAATTTGCAAGCTCTCAATCTGGCTTTGTAAAAAAGCAATATAATGCCTGATTGCTGAAAGGCAGGGTCCTCAGCTGCTTTTGTATCACTCTATTTAAACATGTATTGTTGTTTCCTTATAGCACCAATATATTCAAGCACTGTGGAATATACTGATGCTATACAAATAAAGATAATAGTATTCTACTGATATACTATATAAAGATAACCTTTCTAGTTATTTAAAGCACTACTATGTATCAGATCACAGTATTAGAACTTTGGTCCTTTCGGAGGTCCCACTCCTAGAAGTCCATCAACCAACTGAAATATCTCTCTGTAACATCTTACTTTAGAATCATATTTTTGTATTTATTTAACTTTAGCCAGTAGGTATACAGAATTATGCTCACTTTCTACACACGTTTTTTGCATATTATACAATCATTTTGACAAAATGTTATATATGTTATTCAGTGTACAATCTTTAGTCTTGTGAGTTTTTTTTCAGCCATGGCATCAGGCAAGTATCCAGCTCACGACCAAGCATTGTCACCTCTTAGTATTCTTTTCTTTTATTAATATGGTTACTGAATTTTATAAAGGAGGACACATCTCTACTGATTAATAGAACACTTTAATGGTCAGTTTTTGGGCAAAACCATTATTTTGTGCTTTTTGACCCTTGTATATACTTTTTTGTGCCGTAAATGGAAGTTTTATTTCTTCAGGGTGGAGAAGGTAGATTTATTGCCTTGGTGGATTATTAAAACCAGCTTTTAATATCTGACAACTTCCCTCCTTCTGCAAACACTTGAGGAAGCAAAGATAAGTCCTCTTTGTCTTGCTATGTACCCACACCTCTTTGAACTTGAAAGATTGTGGTCATGTCAGCTTTCATGCACTAGCAGAGTTTGCCAAAATTTATATTTTCTCTAAAATGCTTCTACGTTTATGTCTTGCACAGCTGCTGGTGTTAGTGTATTACATACTTTACAAGCTTGTTAACTATTTTCTAAACTACATCATTCCTTTAATAACAGATGGACACGTTCTTATATTAAGAATGGTGATATAAGATCACTCTAAACTTTTACACAAATTGATAGTCTGCTTCACAAGGATCTAGGAGAAAACAAAACTATTTTTAATATACATTTTTACTATTGAAAATCAATTTTTACTAAAACTTAAAAGCATTATTTATATGGATATATTTACAGATTTTTTTTTTAAAGTAAATATATTAACTCTTAAAATAACAAGGACCACAAATCTTAAAGAAACCAAAAAGCCATCATTTAATAATTCTTTATACAAATTAAATTGTCTATTTGTACCGATTTTTTTTTCATTATTGTCCTATCTGAATTTGTTCTTAATTTTTTAAATATACACTGTACCAAATTACTTCTTAATACTGAAAAAATAACTACAGTTCAATACAATCTATAATAGTAAATACAATGCACATTTTGCATAACTGCAACACATATTCCATATAAAACAGATTAAGAGGCCTCAAAAGGTTTGCATACTAAAATCCAATCCAGAATCACTTATTTGCCTCATGAGTTTTTAGTCAACAGTTTATCTCTAAAGTTTTCATTTCTGCTGGAAATCTGGTTTCTATTACATTTTAGTGTAAGTTTTAAAGAAAAGCAATGGCTTTGCTCATCAGGCATGAAATCTTCAGATATTACAGGGATGGGACATTTTTCTGTTCAGCTGCTGCAGGTGACACGTAACTTGCAGAAAATTAAGGATATTCTAAGTTCAATATGTGGTGTAAATGGTTGACTGCAAAATAAGATTGTTTAAGTGCTCCTGTGAAGCTTTTAACTGTCCATTGTTCAACAATGCATGTAGATGTAATTGCGTGCTATAATTAGTTGTTACCAGGGCAACTTAGTCATTTTGGCACTCTCTTACATATAAATCAACAGTATTGGTTATTTCTGCTTCATTTACTAGTCTTTTGGCTCTATTTCAGTATCTGACTACTGATTCTCTGCCTTGTACTCTAATTATATTCTGTTATTTATGTTTTACTTTCACGATGAGTAATGTGTGAGAACCTTTTATCACACCCACCCACTCCATTTCTAAACTGTACTTAGCCTCTTTTCAGTGCTTTGATATTCATCAGCTTGGCATGATAGTGATGTGGAATAATCACATCGTAAAAGCAAAAATTCAGATTTACTGAAAATGCACCTTTCAAATACATAATGTCGATTTCATCTTACTTTTGAATGGTATGCACTGGCAAATATTACTGTTCAATGAGTCTACATTGACGTAGTGTTTAGGATCATCCTATGTAGGAGTGAAGGAAGTGCCAGTGACTGCAAATGTACGATATTCCATGGAAATGTACATGACAAAGCCTTAAGAAGTAGTTTTCATCAACAATCTCAGAGCTGCTAACAAGCAGTTATTAACCCATGCCTTCTGCATGTTTTTAACTTGTGCTCCATAAGCAATGTCCTTAAAGGACTGTGGAAATAAATCAAATATAATCATTTCCCAAACTCCTTTCCCCATCTCAATTCACTATTGAGAGGGTGTTCAGAATAAGGCCTCCCTTCTCCAGACCCACTGTTAGACTGAACATGTGCCCTTGTATATGCAGGAGGAAGCACAATGGTTCAAAGAACCACATCAATTGGCTGAATTAATGCAGAAAGTCATTCTTCCTTCATTCCCAACATTACCAGAACCTCATATTCCGGCAAAATAATTATTTTTCACAGACAATTAACAGACTCTCTCAAATGTTTGCAGTGGCAATACACACTAACACTGCTTAAAGGGACATGTTGTATCCCAATTGTTTTTCTGACGCAAAGTTTGGCTCCCGTAGGATCTCCCACAAGGCAGATATGAATGTATGGGAGCTTTTGCAAGAATTTAAAGGGATATGTAAATTTCCTGGATTATGACAGCATCTGATAGAGGGCAATTACTAGTATATGAAAACAATATGTTTGCATGAAAAAATACGGTAATAAGGTTAACACCCCCCTCTAATTTGTTTTGGCCAATCCGGTTAGATGAATTATTTGAGACGTAGCACTATGTTAGTTGCTATAGCAACATCACACAGCATAGTTAGGAAGCAGGGATGAGTCATATCCCAGCAGTGACTGGGAGGCTGACAACACTGCCCTCCCATTGGCTGAGCAAGCAAGAGCAGGTAAACAGTGAGTTAATATTGCTCCCCGGATGTTGCATGCTGATTGGGCAGGAATCAGGAAGTAGTGTAGACACCCCCTGGGGGTGTCAACATAATCATTAGAGGGATTTTTAGATATTAATACAAAATAAAATGTGTTATAAGATGTGCTGCACACATGTATGCTGTTTTTTGCCTATAGAGTGCAGAAATGTATTAATCCAGCAAATGTAGATATCCCTTTAAGTAGCTATTACATGGCTCCCGCAGAACTTACTGATGTTGCAAGGGTCCTTATGTTTTACTTAAAGGCATCTCTAAATTTCTTGGATTATGAATGCATCTGATAGAGTAGTAAAGTATTCAAATAGTTTTTGCATGAAAAAAGCACTAAATAAACATTAAGTAGCTTACCTTGAAGTTAGCAAAATGTCTTGGTGTTTGGCAGTTGCATTTAATGGTATACGCCCCTAGACAATGTCACCTAAATTAACATAACATTCATATTTAGCTGTGCCCAATCAGAAGGAGGCTAATATATTGTATCAGTCGCCACCTCAGTGGCTTCTGGCATGTTCAGTACAAGAACTGAGGCTGTAAGGGCAGATCTCTGCCAGCACTTCCTCTGCTGCATCTCCCTACTGATCCAGAGACACTGTGCAGTCTCATTTGGGATGTAACTGTACTTATTACTAAAGGCAAAGAATAACATAGTCTCTGCTCACCTACCTCTCACTCATCTCTCCTCACTCACTCCACACTCACCACTCATTTACTCCACACTCACTCCACCCTCACTCACTCCATACCCACTTAATCCATCCTCACTCCACACTCACTCCACCTACACTCCCACTTCACCCACACTCGCTTCACCCACACTCTCTCACTCCACACTCACAACACCACACTCCTGACTCATTTCTCACGCATACTCACTCACTCACCCACCCCTCACTCTAGGATATCAGTGCTCTTCTGTTGGTTCTGGAAGACAAAGCAGGTGGATAATGGATTCAAATTGGTCCCCAAATGTTCCATGCTGATTGGGCGGCATCAGGTTCCTGTTTAGACACCCCTAGGGGAGTCAACCTAATGATTAGAGGGATTTTTAGATGTTAATAACAAAATGTTTTATGAAATGTGCTGCATAAAGGCCAATGTATAAGATAGAATGTATCCTCAGGAATATTACGGTAATTTGAGCCTCCAACTAATTCTTTGTAGAAATGAAAATGCAAGAACGGTTCTCTGCTATATATGTTGAATTGTGTGAATTAGTACTTTTATAAAAATACATGAAATACACTTTAATATACATACATCTTGTGGATAAACTATATACATTGTACTGTGCGATATATACGGTAATATATATATAAAATATGTTTGAGATCTATAGAATACTTTAGTAATAATCATATAATTAGTAATTTTAATATTATATGAATTTGGTATATGAATGTTAAACTAGAGCATAGCTGAAATTCAATATATCACTACATATATGCTACATAGATATATTATATCCCCTAACTCAATTAATTGAAATGTATTCTGATGAGTTCTTAACTGCATTTACTTATTAATTATTCATAATAATTTGATTATAGATCAGTATATTTCCTGTATTCCTAGGGATACATAATTTTAATATCTTAAGTTTTATACCAATTAAAATTATTGTATATGGAGTAAATATGCCAGTTTAAAACTATCTGTGATAATTGAAATATATTTCAATATATACAGCGAGCATATCAAATGCATTCATGGAACATTCTAATTAATTGATAATGTTTGCACTTTTTATATATATAGTACACACATCTTTTTTCCCTCTATGTCTCAAATGATATATACTTTTTTGATCCGTTATTCATAACAAGCATATCAAATGCATTCATGGAATACTCTAATCAATTGATAATGTTTTCACTTTTTATACGTAGTACAAATACCTTTTTTTCTCCAAAGTCTCAAATGATATATATATTTTTGATCTGTTATTTATAATATATATGATCTGCTAATATCTTCTGTTCTCTTGATTGTTCCAGTTACCGTATATACTTGAGAATAAGCTGACCTAAGTATAATCCGAGGCACCTATTTTACCACAAAATACTGGGAAAACTTAGTGACTCGAGTATACGCCGAGGGTAGGAAATGTGCTGCCCCCTGTGTCTCTTCCCCCTCTCCCTTCCCTGTGTCTCTTTCCCTCCATCTCCCTTCGCTGTGTCTCTTTCCCTCCCCCTCGCTTATCACCCTCCTCAACCCCCCTCCTCAAACCCCTCCTCAACCCCTCTCCTCAACCCCCTCCTCATTCTCTCTCCTCAACCCCCCTCCTCATCCTCAACCTCCCTCCTCAATCCCCTCCTCATCCTCAACCCCCCTCCTCAACCTCTCTTCTCAACCCCCCCATCCTCAACCCCCCTCCTCAACCCCCCCATCCTAATCCTCAATCCCCCATCCTCAACCCCCCATCCTAATCCTCAACCCTCCATCCTCAACCCCCCCATCCTCAACCCCCATCCTCAACCCCTCCATCCTCAACCCCCATCCTCAACCCCTCCATCCTCAACCCCCCATACTCATTCTGAACCCCTCCATCCTCATCCTCAATCCCCCATCCTCAATCCCCTCCTCATCCTCAACCTCCCTCCTGAACCCCCCTCCTCATCCTCAACCTCCCTCCTCAACCCCCCTCCTCATCCTCAATCCCCATCCTCAACCCCCATCCTCAACCTCAACACCCCCATCCTCATTCTCAACCCCCATCCTCATTCTCAACCCCCCCATTCTCAACCCCCTATCCTCAACCCCCCATCCTCATCCTCAACCCCCCCATCCTTGACCCCCATCCTCAACCCCGATCCTCATTCTCAACCCCCCCATCCTCAACCCCTCCATCCTCATCCTCAACCCCCTCATCCTCAATCCCCCTCCTCAACCTCAACCCCCATCCTCATCCTCAACCCCCCTCCTCATTCCCCCATCCTCAACCCCTGCTGTGTCTTGACTCTTTCACAGCATCATCTTCACAGCACTTTCACAGCATCATCTTGTAGGATTTTGAATAGTTCAATTGGGATTCCATCACATCCGGCAGCCTTATTATCAGCAAGACATCGTAGGGCTCATCCCACTTTGTTCTCCAAGATGTCTGTTTCCAGCTCATTGGATAAATTATTGAGGTCATCACTGCTGTTAAGATCCTTCCTCATCCTCAAACCCCCTCCTCAACCTCTCTCCTCAACCCCCCTCCTCAACCCCCCATCCTCATCCTCCATCCCCCATCCTCAACCCCCCATCCTCAACCCCCCATCTTCAACCCCCCCATCCTCAACCCCCCCATCCTCAACCCCTCCATCCTCAACCCCCCATCATCAACCCCCCCATCCTCAACCCCTCATCCTCAACCCCCATCCTCAACCCCTCCATCCTCAACCCCTCCCTCCTCATCCTCAACCCCTCCCTCCTCAACCCCCCTCCTCATCCTCAACCTCTCTCCTCAACCCCCATCCTTATCCTCAACCTCTCTCCTCAACCCCCCTCCTCATCCTCAACCCCCCATCCTCAACCCCCCTCCTCAACCTCAACACCCCCATCCTCATCCTCAACCCCCATCCTCATTCTCAACCCCCCCTATCCTCAACCCCCCCATTCTCATCCTCAACACCCCATCCTTGACGCCCCATCCTCATCCTCAACCCCCCATCCTTGACCCCCATCCTCATCCTCAACCGCGATCCTCATTCTCAACCCCCCATCCTCAACCCCTCCATCCTCATCCTCAAACCCCTCATCCTCAATCCCCCTCCTCAACCTCAACCCCCCATCCTCATCTTCAACCCCCCATCCTCATCCTCAACCCCCCTCCTCAATCCCCCATCCTCATCCTCAACCCCCTCATCCTCAACCTAAACCCCCCTCCTCACTTTACCCCTCTAAGTACCTCCCCCTCTCCCTTTCCCCTCACTTACCTTACATCTGCAGCAGCCGCTCCTCCGTGCTTCTTACGGCTGCGTCTTGACCTGGCCAATGACGTGACGCGCATGTGACGCCACGTCATTAGCATATGCCGGGTCCCCTTTCACAGCATCATCTTCACAGCACTTTCACAGCATCATCTTGTAGGATTTTGAATAGTTCAATTGGCATTCCATCACATCCGGCAGCCTTATTATCAGCAAGACATCGTAGGGCTCATCCCACTTTGCTCTCCAAGATGTCTGTTTCCAGCTCATTGGATAAATTATTGAGGTCATCACTGCTGTTAAGATCCTTCCTGTATAGATCTTCAGTGTATTCCTGCCACTTCTTCTTTATCTGATCTTCTGTTAAGTCCATAACATGTTTGTCTTTTAACACGCCAACTTTGGCATGAAAGGTGCCTTTGATATCCATGTACAATTTTCTTGAAGACATCTCTTGATTTACCCATTATGTTATCTTCTTTGATCTCTTTACATCACTCATTGTAGAATGTCTCCTTGTCTCTTCTTGCTATCCTCTGGAATTTTGCATTCAGTTGGACAAATCTTTTCCTGTCTCTGCTACCTTGAGCTTTCCTTCTTTTCTGGGCTACTTTCAAAGCTTCATCAGATAGCCTTCTAACTTTTCTTTCTTTTCAAGATATTCTTTGTTGCTGTTTCTTGGATAACGCTGCAATCTTCGGTCCAAAGTTCCTCAGGCATTTTATCTTCCATGTTTTCCCTTCAATCAATTATTTACTTCCACTGCATATTCACAAGGGATAGTATTTATTTTGTATCTTCTTGGCTACATTGTTTAGCATTGTATTTAAGCTCTACCCTCTCCCAAACATTTTAGCCCTTAGTATTGCTATACTATATAGCTGGAGAGTGAGTGTCCTGGTACATGTATATAATTTATTTGTGTATATATATATGTTTCATTTGTCTTTTTTGGACATCCTATGATTTTATATTAGTATGTGGATATCCTGTTTTTAAATAATTTTTGTCAGCGACACTTGTTCTCATTCTTAACTATTCATTATTAAAGCTTATACTTTTAAAATTTAATTCATTACACTATATTTTCATTACAATTAGGGGATTTAATTTGCTAGGTCCCACTCCTACATTATATTGTTTTTGTATCTACTTGGTCTGATGCTTTACCCTCTTTTCTTCCGTTTAATTCTGAACTTTGCAATAAGAAGCTCATGGTTTGAGCCGCAGTCAGCTCCAGGTCTTGTTTTTGCTGATTATATAGAGCTCCTCCATCTTTGGCTGTAAAGTATATAGTCAATCCATTTTCTATGTTGTCCATGTGTAGACTCATCTCGGAGGCTGTTGGAAGAGAGTGTTTGCTACGACCAGAGAATTATCTTGACAGAATTCAACTAATCTCTGACCTGCTTCATTTTGAACTCCAGTACCAAATTTGACTGGTAATTCCAGGTATCTTTTGGTTACCATCTCCTATGATGATAGTAACATATTTGGTGTTATATCTATGACGTTCTGAATATATTTATAGAACTGGACAACTTCAGCCTCTTCATAACCCATGGATGGAGCATAGACTTGGATCACTGTGATATTAAATGGCTTGCTTTGAATTTGAATCAAAATCATTCTGTAATTTATTGGTTTATGACGAGCACTGCTTTGGCCACCCTTTGATTGTCTATGAGGGCTACTCTATTTCTTCTGCAACCACAGTATAAAATCTGGTGGTTGTCTAAAGTGAAACGTCCCAATCCAGTCCATTTAATATTATAATTTGCCAGGATATCAATGTTTAACCTTGTAATTTCATTATTGACCACATATAGTTTGCCTTGGTTCATAGTTCTAACATTCCAGGTTCCTATGCTTAATTAGTCTTTGCAGCAGCAGACTTTCCTTTCCCCTCCAGGCACATCCACAGCTGGGTGTCCTTTTGGCTTTGATCCAACCACTTCATTAGATCTGGTGCTACTTGTACTTGCCCTCTGCTCCTCCTCAGCAATGTGGTAGGCATCTTCTGACCTGAGAGGCTCACCTTCCATTGCCATATCGTTATGTCTCTGGTTGTGCCTGCCCATTAAGTTTTCTTAGCAATGTTACTGGAGTGGGTTGCAGTTTCTGCAATGTGTCTGACCTCTCTGCCATGACCTGCCCATCTTGGCTGACCTTACATGGTGTAGCTCACAGCTTCATCCAAGTACACAAGGCCCTTCACCACGAAAAGGTAACAATCCAGATTAATCATTTAATCCTGGTTTGCACAATTTGATGAGAAAAATTAAAATGTAAAAACAGACCTCCTAAAAAAATATTTAATGGAGTAGAATTATACAAAAGGGTGATTAATAAAACTACTAGACTCAAACACTGCATATACAGTATCTCAGAAAAGTGAGTACACCCCTTAACATTTTTGTAAATATTTTATTATATCTTTTTATGTGACAACACTGAATAAATGACACTCTGCTACAATGTAAAGTAGTGTGTTAGTAGTAGTGTACAGCCTGTATAACAGTGTAAATTTGCTGTTCTCTCAAAATAACTCAAAACACCATTAATTAATGACTAAACCACTGGCAACAAAAGTTAGTACACCCCTAAGTGGAAATGTCCAAATTGGGCCCAAAGTGTCAATATTTTGTGTGGCCACCATTATTTTCCAGCACTACCTTAACCCTCATGGGCATGGAGTTCACCAGAGCTTTACAGGTTGCCACTGGATTCCTCTTCCATTCCTCTATAATGACATCATGGAGCACCTTCCGTTTGTGGATGCCCCACAGATGCTCAATAGGGCTTAGGTCTGGTGACATGCCAGTCCATCATATTTACCTTAAGCTTATTTACCTTAAGCCCACAAAGGCTTCACTCTTGCAATCATTTCAAACATGGCTTCCCTTAAACATATGCCTGCTGTCTCACACAGTTTTGAGCAAAGCTAGGGTTGGATTATACACAAGCCAGGAATCCCACTGTGAAGATCTAATTTCCCTCTATGAAAAATGCTTGTGATGATCTGATATTCCCCTATAAAAAACGCCATTTCACGCTGCTAGGATGCAGCAGATTCACTGTTGAACTAGGAATAGTTCAATTTCTTATCTTATTGCTGTTTTGATTATTTTATGCACTTAATACTCTTTGTTTCCCGTCAAAATGTTTCTGGATGTTGCCTCCCATTGATCCACTCCAAGACAGGCAAGCCAAACTCATGGTTTTCCCTGCCTCCTGATTGGCTCTTTTATGGACCAATCAGCTGCATAGCCCGGAGGCACATATGTTATTGGTTAGTTCTAATCTGGGCAGGGATTTTGAATATGTTCACCACACTTACATGTAAATCCTTTGTTCTGTAACTACATAAATACTGTGCCTGTGCCAAATAAAATCAATGCTCTTCTTGGGACACACAGTAAATTGTGTGTTTCATTTAGAAGGAAGGCTACTGAGCTAAAATCACTTCGCTGCCTTGAGCCTCTGTTGCTCCCCTAGGGAACCAGATTGGAATCTGCTGTGGTAGGATTGGTCACCATGGCCTTTTCAAGCCCCCTGGTAGAAGCAGATGACACCGGTTAGGCGGATCCTGTAATCCTGGGCTCCTGAGCTGATGCAGATGATCCTGATCTGACCACCAGGCACCTAGAAGCCCATTCCAACTAAAGAAGATTGCCTGAAAGAGGGGGATTCCTGTAGGCAAAGGCGCGAAGATCTAGCGCCCTATCCTGGAATCTTCACACCCACCCACGTACAGCTGTTTCAGGTTACTACCTCTCATCAGCATGGAGCCGGTTCCTTAGCTTGCGTAGTGGATATTTTGAGGAGGTAGTTTACCACAACAATCGTTTAATTTATGGTGGGCAAAAGAGCGATCATATATATAGTTGTGGATCTGCGGGGTTGTCCGGAACACTCACGATGTTGGTCACTCTTTGCGAGGTGAGCCATCACGCGTGACTTAGGCTGTCGTTTGCGTCCCGTAGGGCGCTCATTGCAGGGTTCATGATGAGTGCCGTAGGACTTTGACGCAAATACGAGCCTTGCGAAGCGAGGCAAGCAGTTGAGGCACACAGGTAAAAAATCTGACTTTAACTCCCGAACTACGGAACTGCAAAGACCAGAAAAACACAACAAATATGCCTCAAATAAACTTATACACTCACACACATCACAGGGGAGAGCCAGGGAGCCTATGAGTGTGGTTGCAAGTTAATTTGAGGCATACTTTGTGCTTTTTCACCACCGAAAATCGCCTAATCAAGAAAAAAAAATGGCTGCCGAAAAAACGCAAACCCAACGAAAACGAGACTGAAGGACATAAAAATAGCCAGAAGGACGCAAAACTAGCCCCAAGGACATAAAAAGTGTTCAGAGGGCCCATAGCCTCGCATTGTGTGGCAAACACAATTGCCAGGCTCACTATTTAACTCCCATCATTTTTGACGGTCAATTCCCTAGTAGATATATATAGTTTGTTATAACCCGTCATTACATCTGTTAACATTTATGATATGACTTATTTATTATGGTGAGCATCTTACTTGGTGGGAAAACCTCAAATGCACATTTTTTGTATTCTGAAAATAAAACATGTCAAAATGAAGTTGTGGAAATTTTGGTTATGAGACCAATTACTACTTAAAGGTATGTGAAAGTGAGCTGGGTTATAAATGCATCTGATAGAGGTGAATTAATACTGTACAATTATATTTATTTGCATGCACTATGTTTTTTTTTAGCTTTGCATTAAAAAAAACTGTTGCAGGTGATGTTTACACCCCCAGGATTGAGCTAGGCTCCTGAGAGGGTTTGTTTTTGTAAAAGTGTACCCTGTCCATGTGAGCATGCCCAGCTTTTGCAGCCAATCAGCAATGCTCTATGCAGCCATCTAGATGTGGCTTCTACAATGGATCCTCCAAATGACCATAAATTGGACATTCAAGTAAAAATTCTTGAGCGGTTACACGGTTGTTCTTTAGACATACACCCTCTCCTTGATAAATTCTGACAAATTATAATTGTACTGAAACCAAACATTTCAGCTTCTTCTTCCTACTCTAATTTGTCTTTTAGGCGAATGAGCATTTATGCTTGATTTATGGTCCTGCAATGACCTGCAACATTTTATGTTCACGTGTCTCTGTGTGAGTGCATGTGTCTCTGTGTGAGTGAGTGCATGCAATTCACTGGGGCTGGGAGAGATCCCAGGGACAATTCACTGGAGCTGAGGGAGGTAATAGGGCAATTCACTGTGGCTGGAAGAGGTGATGGGGCAATTCACTGGGGCTGGGAGAGATCCCAGGGACAATTCACTGGAGCTGAGGGAGGTAATGGGGCAATTCACTGTGGCTGGAAGAGGTGATGGGGCAATTCACTGGGGCTGGGAGAGATCACAGGGGCAATTCACTGGGGGTGGGGGAGATGATGGGGTAAATAACTGGCCCAGAGGGTTACAGGGGTAAATCATTGGGGCTGAGGGAAGTTTCACCTGGGATGTAGATAGACCTTGTTCTGGGTATTACAGAAATCTAAAGGAAAGATGCAGCTCAGTTCACAGACCAAAAAGATACAATGTATTATGTATGCTAATTTTCCCCGAGGGTTTCAGGGGGTGTCAACATAGATAGAAAACATTTTAGTGTTTAAATGTTTATTTTGGTATTTATTCATGCAAACAATTTTTTTTTCATACACTATAAATTCTCCTTTATCAGATGCATTAATAGTCCAGCTCACTTGCATACACCTTTAAGCTTAGTTAATGTTAATAAAACATGGTTTATCTGCCTAAGCTAACTCTTGTACACCTAATCATATGTGAGAGCCTAGACAGTTCAGCTTTTATTTATTTATTTTACTTCCCATTGTGTTATATATTTATGTTTCTATCTGAGGCCTTCAAAAGCCATCACAAAATTACATTTGTCCTGTAAGAACTATTATATAACTAGCGACTAGCCCATCAAAAATGACAGCAATACAATTGTAATGCTAACAATGCTGTTTGCCACCTAATGTGAGCACCTTTGGCGCTCACGACGAGCCTCTCCCCCTGTCTACTTCCTCCCTTGTGTCTCCTTTCCCACTTCCTCTCCCTCCCTTGTGTCTCCTTTCCCCTCCTCTCCCTCCCTTATGTCTCCTTTACCCCTCCTCTCCCTCCCTTATGCCTCCTTTCCCCCTCCTCTCCCTCCTCTGTGTCTTTTTTCACCCCCTCTACCTCCCCTGTGTCTCCCCTCCACCCCCTCCGCTGTGTCTCTTCCCCCATCTCCCTCCCCTGTGTCTGTCCCCCCTCCTCTCCATCCCGTGTCTGTTCCCCCTCTCTCCCTCCCTTGTCTTTTCCCCCCTCCACTCCCTCTATGTCTGTTTGCCATGCTCTCCCTCCCCTGTGTCTCTCCCCCCCTCTTCCCCCCCTCTCCTTCCCCTGTGTCTGTTCCACCCCTCCCCTGTATCTTTCCCCCCTCTACTACCTCTGTGTCTGTTTGCCCTGCTCTCGCTCTCCTGTCTCTCTTCCCCCTCTCCCTCCCCTGCGTCTCTTACCCCCTCTCCCTCCCCTGTCTCTTTCCCCCCTCCCCTGTGTCTCTTCTCGTCCACCTCCCCTTTGTCTCTTCCCCCCTTTCCCTCCCCTGTGTCTCTTCACCCCCTCCCTCCCCTGTGTCTCTTCCCCCCTCTCCCTCCTATGTGTCTCTTCCCCCCGCTCCCTCCCCTGTGTCTGTTTCCCGCTCTCCCTTCCCTGCGTCTGTTCCCTCCCTTTCCCTACCCTGTGTCTTTTTCCCTACCCTGTGTCTTTTTCCCCTCTACTCCCTCTGTGTCTGTTTGCCCTGCTCTCCTTCTCCTGTGTCTCTTCCCCCTCCTGTGTCTCTTCCCCCTTCTCCTGTGTCTCTTTTTCCCCTCCCCTATGTCTCCACCCTCCCCTTTGTCTCTCCCCCCCTTCCCATGTGTCTCTTCCCCCGTGTCTGTTTCCTTCCCCCCTTTCCACTTTTCATCCTCTTTCCTCCCCTCATCCTCCTTCCTCCCCTCACCCTCCCTTATCCTCCTCCTCCCTCCTCCTCCCTTCCCCCTCTCCAATTAACCTCCCCCTCCCCCCTCACTTACCGTCCTCAGCTGCTCCTGCTGCTGTCCATTGCGTCTACCGGCTGTGGGGACCCGGCATATGCTAATGATGTGACGCGCATGTGACATCACGTCATTAGCATATGCCGGGTCCCAACACAGAAGACGCGATGGAGAGCAGGATGGGGGGGGGGGGCTAATCGGAGAGGGGGAAAGGGAGGAGGATGAGGGGAGGGAGGGAGAAGGAGGAGGATGAGGGGAGGTAGGTAGGAGGATGAGGGGAGGGAGGGAGGAGGAAGATGAGGGGAGGGAGGAAGAAGGAGGGGAGGGAGGAGGATGAAGGGAGGGAGGAGGATGAGGGGAGGGAGGAGGATGAGGGGAAGGAGGAGGAGACAATGGGGGTGATGCGAGCCCTGGAGCTCCTGCTGCTGTCCATCGCGTCTTTCAACTGTGTCGGGACCCGGCATATGCTAATGACGTGATGCGCATGTGACGTCACGTCATTACCATATGCCGGGTCATGACACAAAAGACGCGATGGAGAGCAGCGCGATGGAGGTAAGTGAGGTGAGGGGAGTTAATCGGAGAGGGGGAAAGGGAGGAGGATGAGGGGATGGAGTAGAAAGAGGATGAGGGCAGGGAGGGAGGAGGAGGAGAATGAGGGGAGGGAGGAGGAGGGAAGACGCGATGGAGAGCATTGCGGTGAAGTTAAGTGAGGGGAGAAGGGAGGAGGAGGGGAAGGAGGGACACTGCGGGTGATGCAAAGCTGGGGACCCTCGCGATGAGCGCCTCCGTCGCTCATTGCAAGTTCTCCCCTGGCAGGAACCAGGTAGTGCCGTGGGCCTCGTGGTTACGAGCTGCAAACAGCTGACCTCGCAGTTGCGGCCTGTACTCTCCACCAGTGCAAGGTCGGAACCTCCACCAGCACAAGGATCGCCTTTGGCGCTCCTTGTCAGTAACTGCGGCCCTCGCTAAAATAAAATAAATTAAAAAAGGGGGATGCACAGACATATAAAGCCCAAATGAAAAATAATAATAATGATAAATATTATATGCTATAACATATGTATACCATAAACATTTGAAGACAAGTAGATCAATAAATGGATAATGCTATAAATATATAGCAATTATTAAGCATATGTCAAACGCACTGTAATAAAAAACTTACATAAAATAAGAAATAATAATAATTATAATGATATGTGGTCTAATATAGTACATAATAGGATAGGATATTCCTACCTACTATGCTCACAATATGAACCCTCAAAAGATATATAGTAAAAGATAAAATATAAAATAGAATACCAATATATTTCTATGCCTATTGCATTTACAACTATTAAGAGATACTCCTTACTAATTATATCTTGCCCCGAAGGGATAGTTCTTCCACATTGTAATAAATTAACCTTGCCATAGTATAATAAGTATATAGTGTCTACCCCACAGTAAATCTCCACACATCCATAGCCAAAACAGGCTGCTATGGTAGGAAAATGTGTAGAGGCTCACAACTAGATGTCAGAAAACATTAATATCAAGCTGTCATTTAAAACATCCATGAAACATGGCAGGTATTAGACTATAAAGAAAAAAGGGGCTTTTAGCGATATAAATGTCCTACTCCTACATAAATATAATGAAGTTAAAAATGAGTTGAGAGATAAATAATGAAAGAAAGAAATAAGATGAAAAATTCATCTATAAAAAATATATATTTAAAAGTTGTCTCATTATGGGCCACAACCCTTAAGTCCATGAGTGTAGTGTAGATATATTTAAAATACAATTATACTACTACCCATGTCAATCCATGAAAGTATGAAACAGAGGGGATGGAGCACACAAGATCAATACGTGGTCAGCAGTACAGGCGGGGAAGAAGGACTGAAAAGTCCCAAAGAAAAGACAGGTCGGGGGGGGGGGGGGGGGGGGGGGCACATAAACAACATGCAATAGTAAAAAAGATGGCCCAGAAAGTGGGATCAAAAATGGGTATAACTATATCTTTATAGAGTGATAGTTCTAGTCAGATGGTAAAATCTCAAGTGGAGATAAACGCTACTAAATCTATATCCAGGTTAAGGCCTCTCGGATTTAAAGTGCCAAGCCTACGTATCCTTTTTGTTTCACACTTCCTGAGTCTCAAAACCTTATCTCCACCCCTATGTGAATTGTATATTTTCTCTGCAATCTGAATTACAATACCATATACAGACCCTAGATGTTCTTCTATCATGTGTTTCGAGAATCCAACGTGGAGGTAACCTCTTTCCACATTATACAAGTGTTCCCATATCCTAGTTTTCAATGCTCTTTTAGTTCATCCCACATACTGTTTGTGGCATTGGCAAGTGATAACATATACCACGAAATCCGACCAACAGTTCGTCAGTTGTCTTATATCAAATGATGCCTGTTTACTTGTGGAAGTCATTTTTTCCTTATGTTTTTTCTTTAGTAATGGGCATGTGGTGCACCCCTTGATGTTGCACCCTATGCATCCCACACTTGGTTTAAGCCAATTTTTAGAGCCAGATCCATCTCTTTGTTTTTATTTTTTCAATTCCCTTGGGGCTATGATGGTGTTTAATCTGTTGTTCCGTCTATACGTTATCGTAGGGTATTCCTTCAAGCAACTACTCGTCATTTAACAGCATGGAACAGTGTTTCCTTAATGCATTCTCTATTTCTTTAGATGCTGCATTGAATTGGGTCAAAACCCTGATATCTTCACTCTTACTTCCCATTCTTCTTCCATCTCTATTCTTTGCTTTCTCCTTCTTCCACGTTATAAGGTCTGCTTGGGTTGTAGTCTTAGCCTTCTTGAAAGCAGTCTCCACAACTTTCATAGGGTATTTTTTCTCTTTTAGTTTGTTCACCAGATTTTCGCTCTCCAAAAAAAATCTGCATCTTTGGTACAATTCCGTCTAATTTGAAGGAACTGGCTATATGGGATGTTATTAACCCACTTCTTCAAGTGGCCACTCCTTGCATGCAGGAGTCCGTTTGTGTCTTGTGATTTCTGAAACAATTTTGAATGGATTACCGACTCGTGTCCCACCACGATCACATCTAAAAAGGAGATTTTTTCCTTATGGGTGTTAAAAGTGAATGTCAAATTATGTTGGTTATTGTTGACACACTCTACAAAACTCCTAAGCGTCTCCTCGTTGTCACCATTCCATATCATAATGATGTCACCTATAAAGCTTTGCCAGCAGATCCCTTTGCTTTCAAACTGATTACCATTCCAGATGAATTCCTCTTCCCAATTGAACATGTAAATATTCGCAAAACTGGGTGCGCATTTTGTACCCATTGCTGTTCCCCTAGTTTGTAAATAATACTTTTTTCAAATAGAAAGTAATTCTTTCTTAACATAAACAGCACGGCATCAGCAATTAATTCCTTTTGTGCCACATCCATGTGGTCAAAGTCATCTAGCATGTGGCAAATTACTGATGTTCCCTTGTCCTGTGGAATCGAGGTATAAATCTAGTGTCACCCACCTGAAACTCTGTTTCCATTCTTTTGTTAGCAGTATACTCAATAGATGAGATGTATCTTTGATGTACGACTTCAATGATGTGTCCACAGATTGTAGTTGGTGGTCCACATACTCTGACAACCTTTCTGTCAGGTTTCCAATCCCAGACACAATGGGTCTGCCTGGTGGATCTTCCAAGCTCTTGTGAATTTTTGGGAGATGGAAAAAATGGCAGTTTGTAACGGAACCCATCAATGTTTTACGCTGTTTTATGGTTATTTAATTCTTGGTTAAAATATGATCACATTGCTATACTGTATGTATGTGGTCTGAGCGCCATTCAGTAATAATGTGTGCTCAGACCTAAGCTATCTGCAGATATGTTCTGGGTTATAAAATGTTGTTATTATATCTGTAAATATATTGTATTGTGTGGTATGCAGTCACATATCTTTGGTCTCATACACTTGGTCAGGAGTTGCCATCTGCCACTTAATAGTATCTGCTAAACCACACAAGAGATAGCAGAACAAAAGGGTTTTAGCAGACAAGATGGCACCATGAACAATGCGGGTAATGACTCTTGAATAATGAGATGACCTGGGGTTTCCCCATACTCCCAGCAGGGGAATAAGTGAACCTAGTGATGTTACTCTCTCCACCGTCAGAGGGAAAATGAGCAGTTAGCCACGCCTAGTGGGCGGCTCCTGGGGGAGGGGACTCCTGTCTCCCACGCATTAACCCTGTCTGATTGGCCAGAGGTAATTAGGGGTTGACCAAAGGTAGTCACTGCCCCTACTGTGTATGGGAAGTGTTTAAAAAAATGTGTTTTTGTTTTTAATAAAGAAGAGTTCTACTTGACCCTTCAAAACGTAGCATCGTCTCGTTCTTTGAGGGGGATTTATGGTACAGTTACTCTGCCACATTTTACAGCACTCCTGGATTATACAATGGGATATCGTGGATGGGAATAAACATTTCATTACTGCACAGCACCTTGCTTCAGAAAAGGACGTCTCCAACGGCTGGTACCCTCTCACTACCGGGGTAGCCGTTACACAGTTTTTGGATGTTTCACTTCTAAGTATTAAAATTCTCTTCTGTTAAGTAAGCCCTTTCCCAGAGTTTAGAGTATTCATCCCGATATTCCATTGTCGGGTCTTGTTTCAAGATATTGTAGGTATTGGTCTCTTCCTTGCACAACAATACCTCCCCCCTTATCGGCTTACCTAGTCACGGCACGGGTATCTTCCCTCAGACTCCTCAAAACTGGCCTCTCTTTATTATACAGGGATAAAATTCCCTTTGGAGTTCACTGGGTAGAATGTGGATTTAGGTTTTAGATCATTATGTCTGATCTTGTCTTTTCTGCCTTCCTCCATCAAACTCAGTCCACATTCTTGTGCCAAATTTGTGGACATCAGCAAATAAATCCAATGCATTCGGCTCCATATCGGGGGGGAAATATAGCCCCTTAAGAACACTGATTTCATATGGAGTTAAAACCCTTTTTGACAAATTAAAGATCTTTATTGGTTGTTTCTGTGCTCTTTTCTTCTTTTTACATTGGACTCGTCTTCCACCTCTTGACTCTCCCTTCCTCCATTTCCCCAATTTATTTTTCTTCTCTGTGGGGGCGGGATCGTTGTCTCCAATTGGGGTGTTCCATCTGCTCCGTCACCTGTTGTCTCTAGTCCTTCCCTAAAAAACATAAGTCCTTACTGGTTGATGGTATTTCCCAGTTTTGTACAAATTGCTGTTTAGCATCAATATTTTTTGAATGTATAATGTCTGCCAATTGGTGAACTTTACATTTTTTGTGGTGGTATTACTCTCCCCTTCGTTATTTCTAGATTGCTCATTATGGGTGGGGCACCCTTTTTTGTGCTGTCTCTCAATATATTAATATCACTCTTCTTCTCCATATGTTGTGATATGTCATGTTTAAGGTTGTGTGTTGATATTTTCTCATCATATAGTGGTGTATCATTATAAAATTGGTATACCTGTTGTCTCCCCATATTCCTGCTACTGTATGGATATCTTCCCCTAGCTAATGGGTAACTTGGGGTACTTTGTATCGTTTCAGGTATATAGTCTTCTCTCCATCTCTCTTGGTAATTGTTTCCTCAATCCCATGTTTTTATTATTCCATGTATCTCCTGTCCCATGGGTTTTACTGGGTACAGTGATACAATGGCAATCTGTTGGCATAGTCCTGTTTGTCTCGTCTAAATTTCTCTATTTTCCTAGTACATATTTCTTGCTCTAATCTTATCTTGACCTCCTTGTCTGTCTAAAATCAGTATCCTCAGCAAACGGTTGTAGTTTCTCCACAAGCTCATTAATGTGAGTGGTAATTCTTTCTAAATTGTTCTTTCTACCTTTAAGTAATTGTATTAGTTATAGCGAGCTACTTTCTAGAACCATATTCCATTTGGACATGAATACCTCATCTCCTAGGTTCAGTGAACATCTCTTTACTCTTCTGAGACGCCTAGGTACTATCTTGTGGGACAGATAGTTCTCTAAGCTCGTCATGTCATACCAATTGCTGATTTCTAATCTGCTCCATTTCTCTAGTTCTTTAAGCAGATGTCTAGGATTAATCTCTATTGGGTCATTTCTTCTGGTATCGACATTTTCCGCTATAAGGAAATTGCCATCTCTGTGGGTCTTATTATCATAAGTACCATATGTGTATGAATCCATCCTCCCAACTAGTAGTGCTTACTGTCACTCTATTCATTAGCGGCTATAGGAGATGGGACTGGTCCAGTGCTACTGACAACCTAGCACCTGCCCTAGGTATGTGAACAGATAAGTAATAGCAACTTCCCAAAAGGATTGATTGCTATGTCTATATCGCTCCACAAACGATATAAAGAGGATGGTGCAATTAAATATATAAAGTTGTCTCATGCATAGCTGGGTATAGATAGAGAAAAGCAAAGTGGATAGAGGTTATTCAATGGTCACACCAAATAAAACCACTATAGAAGAACATCAAGGGTCTGTATATGGTATTGTAATTCAGATTGCAGAGAAAATATACAATTCACATAGGGGTGGAGATAAGGTTATGAGACTCAGGAAGTGTGAAACAAAATGGATACATAGGCTTGGCACTTTAAATCCGAGAGGCCTTAACCTGGATATAGATTTAGCAGCGTTTATCTCCACTTGAGATTTTACCATCTGTTTAGAACTATCACTCTACCAAGGTATAGTTATACCCATTCTTGATCCCACTTTCTGGGCCATCTTTTTTACTATTTCCTGTTGTTTTATGTGCGCCCCCCGCTTTTCTTTGGGACTATTTAGTCCTACTTCCCGGCCTCTACTGCTGACCACGTATTGATCTTGTGTGCTCCATCCCGCTCTGTTTCATACTTATCTCATTATATCATGGATTGACATGGGTAGTAGTATAATTGTATTCTAAATATATCTTCACTACATTAATGCACGTAAGGATTGTGGCCCATAATGACACAACTTTTAAGTATGTATTTTTTATTAATGTGTTTTTCATCTTATTTATTTCTGCATGCCGGGAGTGACGTCACTTCCGGTTTCCGTTTTTTGGTTTTGTTTCTGATTTGTCCCCCCCCCACTACTTCCGGCACAATGCATGCCGGAAGTGACTTCACTTCCGATTTCTGGGAGTGGTGGATGATGGTAATTTGGCGCCAACGAGGAGGGGAAAGGGCACTGAAGATGATGCATAAAGACAGCCCAAATATCAGGGGAACATTGTCATTCAAAATCACCATTGAGAAAGGTCAAGACTTGGCCGAAACGCGGCTGGTAGGATCCAATTTGATCTTTGTATTATTTATTATAATTACATTATTTATTTTATTGTTGCTGCTATTTTTCCTATTTTCACCATATTGGTCCTATTTTACCCTGACGTGAGAAGCCCCATAGATGGGTCTTAATTAGATCCACCATTATAAGATTAGATCAAACATTATATGAATTGTCGTTTGTGCTGACCCTAAATCCTAATCCTAACTGATATTGGAGCATCTTATGTGAGGCTTGCTAACCTCAACAACAAATGTCTCAGTCTGGGGAGTGAGGTCTGGATCTGTGCGTGGACACTGAAGCACTAAAACAGTTTCTATTTGTTTTGTTTTATTTGTTTTCTATCTTTAATTGTAAAAGTATCCCTGTAACAATTGATACATTTGGATATTGGACTATTGAGACACTGAACATCGGGCGGTCTGGATTAAAAACAAAGCGACATAAGGACGACATCTGTGATATCATATATATACTTCACGGTTGGTTTGGCTTTGAGCTTGTCCCTCCCACCCCTCTTTTGTTTTTTTATATATTGAAGCTAAAGGGATTTAGGAACCTTGTTATTTTTTACTAGATCTTCAAACTCTTTAAAATGACTCATAAATTAGTTGGATTGGGGTCGCTAGGGATGGGAACGGTACAAGATTACATTTATTGTTGATTCTGTACCATGATTCTAAAGATTTAATCACTGTTGGAATTGAGTTATCTGTGAGGTATTTTTTTTTACACCAGATTAGTTAGATATTCTAATTTTATCTTTGGATAAAGACTCAATTCTACCTGGATATATTTAGGCTTGTTGCCACTCTCATGGAATTTCATAAAATGATGTAGCTCTATTGCCTCAGAGTAATCAATTAAGTTGGGGGAAGAAAGCCCTCCATGCTTAAATTTCTTCTTAACTATATCGCTACTAACTCTGGCTCTCTGACCCTTATTAATATAGTGATCTATAACACTTTAACTTTTAATTATACCCTTCAAACTTTGTAAAGGGATGCTTCTTAAGACACATGTGATTTTGGGCAGGATAAACATTTTGACACTTGCGATTGTACCTGGCCATAAAAGATTTAGTCTAGACCACGTTTTTGGTTTCTTACATACATACAGTTTCTCTAAATTATCCTTCCTCATTGTAGATATGCTCAAAGTAAAGTTAACCCCCAAATGGGTAATACAATTTTGTTTCCATATAAAAGGATAGTCATTTTTTAAGTTCTCAAACTACTCTAATCCTAAATTCATTCACAGCACGTCTGTCTTCGTAGTATTGATCCTGTAGTATGAAAAATAACTATATTTATTAATAGTCACAAGATACTTTAATGAGTTTATAGGATCTGACAACAGAACTATGATGAACTAACCTAATGTTTCTATACACATATCAAAGATCAGGGGGGACAGGGGGCACCCCTGCCTTGTTCCGTTTTTGATTTGAAATGGATCTGAACTTAATCCAAATCCTTTTACATATGCTGATGCATTAGAATAAAGAGCCATTATGGCTTTAGAAACAAATTTACCAAATCCCATCCCCTCCATCCTCAGTTTGATAAATTCCCAATTAATTCTATAAAATGCTTTTTCAGCGTCTAACTCTACTGCCAACTTTGGAGTTCTTTCATTTTTAGAATGTGCGAATATGTCTATCAATTTACGTATATTATCCGGTCTATCAATTTCACTATCCTTTTATTGTTATTTTTATTTCTGATAAGATTAACTAATAAGCTGCTAGCTTTATTACCAATATGGTAATGTTTTTGTTGTAGCAGCCAGAGCTTCTTGTCAACCTGGAGTCGAAAATGTTTCCATATATGAGCCTGAATTTTACAGATTTCAGTAGTTGTTGCACTGGTTGTCTGGTGAGATTTTATTTGCTCTTACTAATTTATTTAGTTCTATATGTAATTTTCTCAAGGGAGCCCCTCTTTCTCAAATTTTTTGAATCACTCAGGATTTCAGGAGGCCTCTCATATATGCTTTCTGTGTATTCCACAGTACTATGTTTGAATTGACAGAGTTTACATTATCCAAAAAGAAATCTTCAATTTCCTTCTGGATTTCCATTCTATCCTTAGCAGAGTGGAACAGATTTGAATCAATTGTTTTTATTTTCTTGTTAGTGGGATTGGAATGACCATTAAGAAAAAGTTTAATGTGGCCATGGTCTGACCAAGCAATAGAACCGATTTCTGACTTAACCATTTTTTCTAAAGTAGTTGATCCACTAGAAATAATCTATTCTAGAATAAACCCTGTGGCGGCATGAATAAAAACTATAGTCATACTCTTATGGATGGGCTACCCTAGGTTGTATTTATTCAGGATCTCATTGTATAATTTTGCTCTTCTCACGGTCTATGAATCTGGCAGAGGTTTCTCCCCAGATTTTCTATCAAGTTTCGGATCGAGACACATATTCAAATCGCTGCATCTAATTAATCAACCTAATTTGATTTTAAAAATAGATTTTAATATTTTAGTCAGAAATCGATTTTGATTCTCATTAGGTGCTTAAAAGTTGACAATAGTGTAATTGTATTTTTATTTGATCCATCCAAATAATGGATCTACCTTCTGAATCTATTTCAACATGCTCGCTTAATATGTCATTCTTCTTATTAAACAATACAGTCACGCCTCTAGCCTTTTTCTTAAAGCTAGAATTAATTTGAAGGTCAAAGATTCTGTTTGGTAGGTTTGGTTCTTTATCTTTAAGCCAATGAGTTTCTTGGACATAGACAATGTCTGTATCCTGTTTCTGAAAGTAGTGCATTGCCGAGTGTCTTTTACATTTAGACCCTTCACATTTTGAGACAAAATATTCAAGGTGGTACACATACAAGTTAATCACATTCTCTCCTCACAATTCTTTGACTTCCAAGATATTTCTGTTTAAGACAATGCCCATCCATGTTTCAAATCATGTTTTTACTTCTAAACCTCCATGTTGTTTATATAAGACTTTACATAGGAACTACCCTTCCTTATATTGAGCAAACACATCTCTACACCTTTTTCAAAAATGACAGTACAACAAAATACACAGTGTAAACTTTTACATATATACAAAAACAAAGAAGTCTTCTCTAGACAGTATGAACACAGTATATCAACTATAATAGTTGTCAATCTGAGAGTTGTCGTCACGCTTGCGGGGCTCGCTATGCAAAAGCGAGTGGAGGCCCGAGGGAGTTAGCTGCAATGAGCGGCAAAGGCGCTCATTGCAGGGATGAGATGAGTGCCGCAGGCACTCATTGCGAGGCCTGCGAGACTTAGCTACAATGAGCGCAGAAGGCGTTCATTGCAGGGATGGAGATGAGCGCCACAGGCGCTCATCGCAAGGCCTGCAGGACTTAGCTGCAATGAGCGCCTGAGGCGCTCATTGCAGGGGTGGAGATGAGTACCACAGACGCTCATCGCAAGGCCTGCGGGACTTAGCCGCAATTAGCACCGAAGGTGCTAATTGCAGGGACCGAGAGTCAACGGAACTCAGTGCGAGGCACGCAATACTTTACGGCACGCAATAATTTACAACTTTAATGGCCGAACCTCCGAACTCGAAAAACCACTAAAAAATGATAAATAATTAAAAAAATACCTGACACACTCACACACAGCACAGGGGGAGAGCCAGGGAGCCTGTGAGTGAGGTTGCAAGTTAAGTTGAGGTATATTTGGCATTTTTAGGAGATCGAAATTCGGCTAAGCGACAAAAAAAATGGCACTTGGGATTCGAGATGAGCATCGAAGGGCAAGTCGCTAGTACTGTCATATTAGATGTAAAAGACTAGTCTAAATGGGAGAAACATTGACTAGTCAATATGGAGTAAACTCCTACCTCTTATCAAAACTTTAAAAAAAAATCCCACTTGAATAGGCTGATATTTAAAGGACGGTAAGTTTTATTCTTTCTAAAAAGCTATATTTCGCCCCATATACAAAGTATTTAAACCAATCAGACATAACAAGAAAGTGAGTGCGCAGGGAAGTGCAGGAGGGAGTAGAAAGGAATTTCTGAGATATTATACCTAGTAAAGTTCTTCCTTAATAAAGGAAAAAAACAAACAAAACTAAACAAAACAAAAAAAAAAAACGGCTTAAGCTAACTATGTCTCTGTATGTATCTTGCAAAAAATCGAATGCATCTCTTCTTAGTGTGCATAGGTGTGTCTGGTGTGTGTACTCTAAAATATCTTATAAAAAAACAAAGATATAATTTGGGAGTAAGATCAATATACAGTGGTGGACAAATGTATTTGATCCCCTGCTGATTTTGAACGTTTGTCCACTGACAAAGAAATGAACAGTCTATTATTTTAATGGTAGGTATATTTTAACAGTGAGAGACAGAATAACAAAAAAAATCAATCAGATTCCAAACTCTCCACCATGGCCAAGACTGAAGAGCTGTCCAATGATGGCAGGGGCAAGATTGTAGACCTACACAAGGCTGGAATGGGTTACAAGACCATCGTCAAGCAGCTTGGTGAGTAGGTGACAACAGTTGGTGTGATTATTTGCAAATGGAAGAAACACAAAATAAATGGCAGTCTCCCTGTGTCTGGTGCTCCATGCAAGATCTCACCTCGTGGAGTTTCAATGATCATGAGAACGGTGGGGAATCAGCCCAGAACTACATGGGAGGATCTTGTTAATGATCTCAAGGCAGCTGGGACCATAGTCACCAAGAAAACAATTGGTAACACACTACGCCGTGAAGAGCTGAAATTCTGCAGCGCCCCCAAGGTCCCCCTGCTCAAGAAAGCACATGTACAGGCCCGTCTGAAGTTTGTCAATGAACTTCTGAATGATTCAGAGGAGAACTGGGTGAAAGTGTTGTGGTCAGATGAGACCAAAATCGAGGTCTTTGGCATCAACTCAATTCCCCATTTGTGGAGGAGGAAGAATGCTGCCTATAACCCCAATAACACCATCCCCACAAGGAGGTGAAAACATTATGCTTTGGGGGTGTTTTTCTGCTATGGGGACAGGACATCTGCACCGCATCAAAAGGACGATGGACGGGGCCATGTACCGTCAAATCTTGGGCCAGGGCATTGAAAATGAGTAGTGGATGGGTATTCCAAAATGACAATGACCCAAAACACATAGCCAAGGCAACAAAGCAGTGGCTCAACAAGAAGCACATTAAGGTCCCGGAGTGGCCTTGCCAGTCTCCAGACCTTAATCCCATCAAAAATCTGTGTAGGGAGCTGAAGGTTTCAGTTGCCAAACATCAGCCTTGAAACCTTAATGACTTGGACAGGATCTGCAAAGAGGAGTGGGACAAAATCCCTCCTGAGATGTGTACAAACCTGGTGGCCAACTACAAGAAACGTCTGACCTCTGTGATTGCCAACAAGGGTTTTGCCACCAAGTACTAAGTCAAAGGGGGAAAATACTTGTGTAACGGAACCCATCACTGTTTTACCCTGTTTTATGGTTATTTAATTCTTGGTTAAAATATGATCACATTGCTATACTGTATGTATGTGGTCTGAGCGCCATTCAGTAATAATGTGTGCTCAGACCTAAGCTATCTGCAGATATGTTCTGGGTTATAAAATGTTGTTATTATATCTGTAAATATATTGTATTGTGTGGTATGCAGTCACATATCTTTGGTCTCATACACTTGGTCAGGAGTTGCCATCTGCCACTTAATAGTATCTGCTAAACCACACAAGAGATAGCGGAAGAAAAGGGTTTTAGCAGACAAGATGGCACCATGAACAATGGGGGTAAGGACTCTTGAATAATGAGATGACCTGGGGTTTCCCCATACTCCCAGCAGGGGAATAAGTAAGACTAGTGATGTTACTCTCTCCACCGTCAGAGGGAGAATGAGCAGTTAGCCACGCCTAGTGGGCGGCTCCTGGGGGAGGGGACTCCTGGCTCCCACGCATTAACCCTGTCTGATTGGCCATAGGTAATTAGGGGTTGACCAAAGGTAGTCACTGCCCCTACTGTGTATGTGAAGTGTTTAAAAATGTGTTTTTGTTTTAATAAAGGAGAGTTCTACTTGACCCTTCAAAACGTAGCATCGTCTCGTTCTCTGGGGGGATTTATGGTACCGTTACTCTGCCGCATTTTACAGCACTCCTGGATTATACAATGGGATATCGTGGATGGGAATAAACATTTCATTACTGCACAGCACCTTGCTTCAGAAAAGGACGTCTCCAACGGCTGGTACCCTCTCACTACCGGGGTAGCCGTTACATTGGTGGCAGCGGTGGGATGGTCCTTTTCATACCCAACGCAAGTGCTGAATGGAATCCCAGTACGCTAAACTGAAAAGACCCACACTAAAGGATCTTTTGGAAACCAGAGGAAGGAGTGCCAGCAACCGACCACGGAGAGAGCTGATAGCTGACCTACTGGAGCTGGACGAGATGGATCGATCCATGGAGGTCGTGGACCAACCTTCCCCTGTCAGCAAGGAGGAGGAAATTACAAACCTGGTTCAGCGGAGATTATCCATGTACCCAGCAACATCCGTGGAGCTAATAGATCAGCTGTTCCGGGAAGCGAGAACGGAGATACAAAATAGGAGGGGGCACGAACTTGAACTGGCAAGAGCTAGACAACCCCTGGCACATACAGTTCATACTCCTTCACCCGCTGCTACAGTAAAGAAAATACCCTTCACTGCCTTCAAAGCGTTTGTGGAAAGTGAGGAAGAAATTGATGGATATTTGGCTGACTTCGAGAGGCAGTGCTCACTACACCAAATACCACCAGACCAATGGGTCACGATTTTGGCTGGAAAGCTATCAGGAAAAGCAAATGAGGCTTTTCGGGCGCTTACTGAGGAAGATATTGCGCAGTATCGCCGGGTGAAGGCTGCACTGCTCACCAGATATGCCGTCACCCCGGAAACATATCGCCGTCGCTTCAGGGAGTCTAAAAAGAAGGCTGCAGACTCCCACATGGAATGGGCCAGCAATATACAAAGGGTGGCATCACATTGGGTGCGAGGGTGCAATGCCAACACAGGAGAGGAAGTACTACAGCTATTCCTGATGGAACATTTCTTCCAAGATCTGGCGGCAGACATACAGGATTGGGTGAGAGATCGTCGCCCTGCTAACTTAATCGAGGCAGCACGGCTAGCGGACGAATACGCAGAGTCCAGAAAGGTGAGCCAAGTGTCCACACGACCAACCTCTAGAGCAGAGCCACGCACCTCAATGCCCGCTGCAAGCACAGAATTGCGGGCCCCAGTAACCCCAGGACCGCCACGGCCTCAGGGGTCTAACCACCCACCCGAGGATTCTTACAAAATGACGTGCCATCGCTGCGGCAACCCGGGGCACATTGCTCGTTATTGCCCCTTGGGATCAGCCAATAACAACTGGAGGCGCCCGACCAATAACCCAGAGATCCCTTTATCACGTACCTCTGCTGCTCACTGCCTGGAAACCAAAAGGAGCCCTGAGGAGTGTTTGGGCATCCTGTACGAGGCAAACCCCATACAAGCTGCATCCCCAGACAACCGCCAGCATCACCGCCAGGAGGTGCGTGTAAATGGACAGGTAGCACAAGGCCTAAGGGACACTGGCGCTACCATCACTTTGGTGCAGAAACATCTCGTGAAACCAGAACATGTATCTACCCGTACTGTTGCTGTCCGTGTCGCAGGGGGGGCTGTTTTTCGCTTACCCACCGCCCGGGTACACTTGGATTGGGGAGTCAGGTCGGGAAAGACCACAGTAGGCATCATGGACAATTTACCTGCTGAGGTTGTGCTGGGCAACGATATTGGCCCTCTAGCCTCAGCCTTTTTACCCACGACTGCTGCTGCTTGTCCCGTGACCACCCGCTCACAGACCCGTACCGAGGACGATCCTACAACAGGTCGGGAGACCCAGGAAAGCCACAAGCAGACACTTAGCACTAACGCCACAGAGAGACCCATAGCGTGGGACACCCCCGAAGAGCTTGGGAGGGAAACTAGACAGGACCCCACCCTCCAAAAGTACCGAGCATTAGCCGACGATAGAGGGGATGAGCGGGAACGTTTTATATGGAAAGGGGTTTCTATGGGACAGAGATTGTGGCCCACCTTTTGGACATTGGGATACTGGACTGTTGGGATGGGATCCTGGATTTTTTTGGGTGGGTGTACAGGGGAAGAACAGTGGGACCTTTACAATACGGGCCCGACCACGAGCTGGGGGAGGAATGTACTCTGCAACTTGGGATGGTTTTGCTAAAGGACTTCAGTTCATTTGGAAGGCTGATGCTTTTCTGCCTAATTATTTAATTGTCTGAAACCAGTTTGTAAAATGCATTTTCCCTCTCCTTGAAATGTTTATTGCTATTGAATTGCAGTAATGCTGATGGGTTGTCAAACTATAGAAGTGACCAACAAATCGTTTTGTCCGGACATCCCCAGGCCGATCCGTTGGGATCAGACCGTGTATGCCGGCTTATGGTCACGGGGGAGGTGTGTAACGGAACCCATCACTCTTTTACCCTGTTTTATGGTTATTTAATTCTTGGTTAAAATATGATCACATTGCTATACTGTATGTATGTGGTCTGAGCGCCATTCAGTAATAATGTGTGCTCAGACCTAAGCTATCTGCAGATATGTTCTGGGTTATAAAATGTTGTTATTATATCTGTAAATATATTGTATTGTGTGGTATGCAGTCACATATCTTTGGTCTCATACACTTGGTCAGGAGTTGCCATCTGCCACTTAATAATATCTGCTAAACCACACAAGAGATAGCGGAACAAAAGGGTTTTAGCAGACAAGATGGCACCATGAACAATGGGGATAAGGACTCTTGAATAATGAGATGACCTGGGGTTTCCCCATACTCCCAGCAGGGGAATAAGTAAGACTAGTGATGTTACTCTCTCCACCGTCAGAGGGAGAATGAGCAGTTAGCCACGCCTAGTGGGCGGCTCCTGGGGGAGGGGACTCCTGGCTCCCACGCATTAACCCTGTCTGATTGGCCAGAGGTAATTAGGGGTTGACCAAAGGTAGTCACTGCCCCTACTGTGTATGTGAAGTGTTTAAAAATGTGTTTTTGTTTTAATAAAGGAGAGTTCTACTTGACCCTTCAAAACGTAGCATCGTCTCGTTCTCTGGGGGTCTATGGTACCGTTACTCTGCCGCATTTTACAGCACTCCTGGATTATACAATGGGATATCGTGGATGGGAATAAACATTTCATTACTGCACAGCACCTTGCTTCAGAAAAGGACGTCTCCAACGGCTGGTACCCTCTCACTACCGGGGTAGCCGTTACAACTTGCAAATCAATTTATAACTTTTTTGACATGCGCTTTTCTTGTTTGTTTTTTTATTTTATTTTTTATTTATTCTGTCTCTCTGTTAAAATACACCTACCATTAAAATTATAGACTGATCATTTCTTTGTCAGTGGGCAAACGTTCAAAATCAGCAGGTGATCAAATACTCCCCCCCCCCCTGTATGTGTTTTATTCTCTAGTAACATTTTCCAATTATTTTATTGTAAAAAATCTCACCAATTAAGTACTATATACATAATTATTATTTATTTTAAAGTGCATAAGTGAGTCTTTTTATATGACTACACATAGATCATCTTATATTTATCACCCATAATTGTGAATAGTAGAAAATATGTGTGTTCAACCTTTACATAGGTTTATTTTAAAGTCACTAAGACTCTAATTAATACTGTGTGTGTGTTTAATGTGTTCAAGTGCTAAAACATCCATGAAATAATCGTGTTTCTGAGTTATGGTGTTTCAACCCCTAATCCAAACCAATTTCTATTAAATGTGGCTTAAAAAAAATGTTTTATATATACACCCTAAGACACCTTCTTTAAGAAAATATTTTAAGAGCTCATTCTCTTACCTATCCTCTACCTTTCTTTCCCCTCTCTCCTGTATCCTACCCCCTCTCTTCCTCTCCTCCTATGCCTTCCGCCATTCTAGCGGAGTTAGATTCTCCAAAGTGGTTTTTATGGGGAAATCCATAGGAATACCCCACCTTTCAAGGATCTTTACACCTTCCAAAACCAAGTTGATAACTATTTTCTGATTATCTTTTATTATGATTAATTTAACTGGGAAACCCCATTTATATTGAATCTTTTCTCTTCTAAGTACTATAGTGATATTTGTAAATTCCCTTCTTTTGTGTAGCATTTCACTAGAAAGATCTTGAAAAATATCTATATTTTCATATGGGGCATAACATTTCTTTGATTCTCTACTAGCTTTTAATATTAATTCTTTAAATGAGAAGTAGTGAAGTCTAACTAAAGCATCTCGTGAAGTTTCTCCAGAGAAGTTTTTGGGTAATGGGAGTCTATGAACTCTATCTATTTTGTTTTCACCAGGGTCAAAGAGTTTAATTACATATCCTGGCAATTCACTAAAGAATATCTTTTCTGGGATTCTGCGCAATCTTAAATTGTTTCTTCTCGAATAATCTTCAAATTTACAGAATCTATGTTTGAGAGTTTGTATTTCTTCCTCCAGATGGTTTACCTGGGTTGCTAATTTTTGGTTGTCAGAGAAGATTTTCTCACGTCTCTCCTCTCCTCTTTATTCGTGGTTTGAAAATATTTAGGTTGTGCTCTACATTTCTGCATTAGTGTGGATAATTTTTAGGTACAAGTTAGAGATGGCTATCTGACATTGACCCTCACTAACTTTTATAATTTGCTATGGATTTTTAGCTAAGGGGAACTCACAGCGCAGTGGGTGATCCGGTGCAATATGAAGCTAAGTTAGTGGAAATGTGCATTTAGACATATTTCCACTAACATGATCTAGCTCTTATTTGCCTATGCATTGTTCTTTCGACACCAGTGAAACATGGTGGTGGCAGCATCATGCTTTGGGGATGTTTTTCACCAGCCGGGACTGGGAAACTGGTCAGAGTTGAGGGAAAGATGGATGGTGCTAAATACAGGGATATTCTTGAGCAAAACATGTACCACTCTGTGCGTGATTTGAGGCTAGGACGGAGGTTCACCTTCCAGCAGCACAATGACCCCAAACACACTGCTAAAGCGACACTTGAGTGGTTTAAGGGGAAACATGTAAATGTGTTGGAATGGCCTAGTCAAAGCCCAGACCTTAATCCAATAGAAAATCTGTGGTCAGACCCCAAGAAGCTGTTCACAAGAGCAAACCATCCAACTTGAAGGAGCTGGAGCAGTTTTTCAAGGAGGAATGGGCAAAAATCACAGTGGTAAGATGTGGCAAGCTCATAGGGACTTATTTAAAGCAACTTGGAGCTGTGATTGCCACAAAAGGTGGCTCTACAAAGTATTGACTTTAGGGGGGGGTGAATAGATATGCACATTGACTTTTTCTGTTATTTTGTCCTACTTGTTTGCTTCACAATAAAAAAAAAACATCTTCAAAGTTGTGGGCATATTCTGTAAATTAAATGATGCAAATCCTCAAACAATCTATGTTAATTCCAGGTTGTGAGGCAACAAAACACGAAAAATGCCAAGTGCAAGGCACTGAATGTTACTAAATGGGTAATTTACTTAACATAGGGCAATATTCTATTAGCTGCTTGCAAATGCCTCAAACTCACATATATGGCTGCGGGTGTTTTTTTTATAATAAATGTTTAGATGTATTCTATTGACTCCAGCTCGCAAATTCTGACAGCAAGGCTTAACTTGTAAACCATGCCTTTTTAAGTAGGATTTCAGGGGGATGGATCATATGATCTGACAATATTTAAGCAAGCCTGTAATTTACATCTTAAACACAGCCAATAGTAAATGACATCAGCAAAAAAAAAGAGTTTATTCTTAAACTTAATTCAGAGACTACACATTAATTTGTGTCAAGAATTAAATTTAGCAATCAGACTTGCATTGAGACATCTGTTCTAGTTCATGTGGGTTCCAAGATATGTATTAACCTCTCAAGTCCCAGGATCCATTTCACTCAAAAAAACATTAAAACTATGTTTTTTCATTGCATATTTGTGGGTCTGAGACTGTTCTGCAAATAATTCTAATGTATTTCTATGCTTTCCCATATCTTTAAAGCACAGTATTGCGTGTTTGATAGTTGTTAAGGCTCTAATAATTGATTAAAAATTGCCTTGTGAGTCCTCATGAGTACCTGTAATATTTTGGACAGCAACATACTTTTTTCATTTGCAAGTTTGAAAATATTTGTGAATTAGAGCTGCAAGTCTAATAGAATATTGATTTTGTGTAACATTAATTTGTTAGCATTCGTAAAGCTTGAGCTGTACTAAAACCAATGGATTTCTAATGCCAGTTATACGGCTTTGGCTGGGCAGTAATCATTGTGGGCAGGAAACTCGTAATGAGAGAATGGGGTAACTGGTACCATACTACACAGTAATATCTGAGCTCTCCCTCCTTTTCTCGTAGAGTACATCAGAGAGTGGGGTAACTGGTCCCATGCTTCACTGTGATGTCTGAGCTCTCCCTTCTCTCCTAGAGTATAACAGAGAGTAGTGTAACTGGTCCCATGCTTCACTGTGATGTCTGAGCTCTCCCTTCTCTCCTAGAGTATAACAGAGAGTAGTGTAACTGGTACCATGCTTCACTGTAATGTCGGAAGAACTCTCCCTTCTCTCCTAGAGTACATCAGAGAGTACTGTAATTGGTACCATGCTTCACTGTAATGTCTGAGCTCTCCATTCTCTCCTAGAGTATAACAGAAAGTGGGGTAACTGGTACCATGCTTCACTGTAATGTCTGAACTCTCTTTCTTTACTAGAGTAAGTACATCAGAAAGTGGGGCAACTGGTACCATGCTTCACTGTAATGTCTGAACTCTCCCTTCTCTCCTAGAGTACATCAGAAAGTGGGATAACTGGTACCATGCTTCACTGTAATGTCTGAGCTCTCCCTTCTCTCCTAGAGTATATCAGAGAGTAGTGCAACTGGTACCATGATTCACTGCAATGTCTGAACTCTCCCTTCTCTCCTAGATTACATGAGAAAGTGGGGTAACTGGTACCATGCTTCACTGTGATGTCTGAGCTCTCCCTTCTCTCCTAGAGTACATCAGAGAGTACTGTAACTGGTACCATGCTTCACTGTTATGTCTGAGCTCTCTCTTCTCTCCCAGAGTACATCAGAGAGTAGTGTAACTGGTACCATGCTTCACTGTAATGTCAGAAGAACTCTCCCTTCTCTCCTAGAGTACATCAGAAAGTGGGGTAACTGGTACCATGCTTCACAGTAATGTCTGAACTCTCCCTTCTCCCCTAGAGTACATCAGAGTAGTGTAACTGGTACCATGCTTCACTGTAATGTCTGAGCTCTCCCTTCTCCCCTAGAGTACATCCGAGAGTAGTGTAACTGGTACCATGCTTCACTGTAATGTCTGAACTCTCTTTCTTTACTAGAGTAAGTACATCAGAAAGAGGGGTAACTGGTACCATGCTTCACTGTAATGCCTGAACTCTCCCTTCTCTCCTAGAGTACATCAGAAAGTGGGATAACAGGTACCATGCTTCACTGTGATGTCTGAGCTCTCCCTTCTCTCCTAGAGTACATCAGAAAGTGGGATAACAGGTACCATGCTTCACTGTAATGTCTGAGCTCTCCCTTCTCTCCTAGAGTACATCAGAGAGTAGTGCAACTGGTACCATGATTCACTGTAATGTCTGAACTCTCCCTTCTCTCCTAGATTACATGAGAAAGTGGGGTAACTGGTACCATGCTTCACTGTGATGTCTGAGCTCTCCCTTCTCTACTAGAGTACACCAGAGAGTACTGTAACAGGTACCACGCTTCACTGTAATGTCTGAGCTCTCCATTCTCTCCAATAGTACATCAGAGAGTGGTGTAACTGGTACCATGCTTCACTGTAATGTCTGAGCTCTCCAATAGTACATCAGAGAGTGGTTTAACTGGTACCATCATTCAGTGTAATGTCTGAGCTCTCCAATAGTACATCAGAGAGTGGTTTAACTGGTACCATCATTCAGTGTAATGTCTGAGCTCTCCATTCTCTCCTAGAGTTCATCAGAGAGTGGTGTAACTGGTACCACGCTTCACAGTAATGTGCGATATGTATATACTGTCAATATCTCGTTAAATGATGTACAATATTTCAGTGAAATACAAAGCACAACAACATACCTGTTTATTTTGTGTTACAATGTTTTGTTGTGGGCAACACAATCTGATTATCACATATGTGGTGTTAGCAGCCAGAAGACTAGCAAAACATTATAATCTTTATATTAGAGGAAGGCATTTTCTTATAAAATTCAGACAAACTCTGGCAGTATTTTATTCTTTGAAAAATATATCCGAGGAAGAAAATATAAACTGACGCTGAGGGACCCGACCCTTATAGATAATAATAATAAATAAAAAAATAAGAAAAAATATTTCAGACAACCAATGTCTTGTGCTCTGAAGGGGTTTCCTAAACAGCTGACTGGTGTTCACTACAAACATAGATGGTACTGGGCCGTATCCTTCTCCTTGTCCTTCCGGGCACTTTTGGCAGGATCTTGAATGTTTTGGGCATAAACTCCATGCAGGCCTCTCTGAATTTTTTGATCCTCCAGCAGTATATAACAGGGTTGAAGACCGACTTGAGGTAGCTGAGCCACAAGATACAGGTGCTGATAATGTAAAATGATGAACTGTAGTAAAATGTTCTGCTAAACACTGATAGTAGACTGAACACAGAATGAGGAAGCCAACAAAGAGAAAATCCAATAAAGAGGATCAAGATGGTGGTAAATGCCCTAGTTTTGAAACTCATGTCCACGTTCATCTGATGGGGCCTCTGAAGTCCCATAAGCCCTAACTTGCTTACCTGGCTCAAACACAGGCTATCTGCATGGTTATGTATCCTTACAGCATTCCTCCTCACCGTATTCAGGATGCAAAGGTAAGAGTACAACATTACACTGAAAGGGATGAAAAACACTGCTACAACAAGCATGACAGCATAAGCCCTGTCAGCTGAAAACTCAGTATAGCCCAGGACACACTGTGGTGCTCGTGTGGGCACCTCCACCAATGTCCATCCAACTACTGATGGAAAGGAGATGCAGAAAGACAATACCCAAGAAGTGGCAATCATTATCTTGGCACGATGTGGGTTGAGCTTGTCTTGTCGCTGCACAATGATCAAGAAGCGGTCCACACTGATGATCAGTAGAATAGCAACACCTTCCAAAACAAAAAACCAATAGAGCATGGCTGATATCTGGCAAAACTGAGCACCAAAGTGCCAGCTTCCAGTAATAATGGTCACTGCAGTGAACGGCATGCAGAAAAGAGACAACATGATATCAGAGAACGCCAGCGTTGCTAGGAGGAGGTTGATTGCAGAACGCATGGCTGGCTTCTGGTACACAATAAGGCAAACAATGGCATTGCCCAGAAAGGCAATAGCAATCATCAGTATCATTATTATTGCCAAGAATATCCTGAGTGGGGTAGGGAATGGAGCAAACCTGGTGTCTGGGGGCACTGCAGTCACATTCAGACTACGAGAAGTACAGCTGTCCAGGGCAGTGCTGTTACAGCCCATTGTTACAAGTGTAGGATTGAGCAGTAGTCTCCTCTCATTGTGCTCATGTCTGTAGTTAATAGGATGTCAGGTGATTCTGGTATGTCCTTACATCTTGTATAACCTGGTAAAAGGATAAGAAAACACATATAAATAACATTCATCCATTCCATGGATCAAATTCAGTTTAAAATGTGTGACAGTAGATTCAAGTCAGCAGGCCCATTTGGTATGCCTAATAAAGGACCACTGTAATTTGAGGAACACATATTAGCAGCTGTGTAAGCCAGGAGTATAAATGCATTTTAGAGACAATGTAAATTTAGCTGACTCTGCTCATATTATGGGGAATACCATTTGGACTGCTAGTTTGCCTGTTACTTAAGGGGGAGGGTCATCTTAATGGGGCTTATTCTTCTATTGCAGTAGTAGTCAACCCAAAGTGACGTCACACTCCAGAGCCCTGCAGTCCCCCTCGTGTACTGTTAGAGAGCTGGCGAGAGAGCGTAGGGACAGCAGTTTGGAGCAGATCACTATCTAGTGAGTCCAGGCCGATATATAGCTAGGGTCATATGATTTATGTAACCAGAAATAAGAGAGGGTAAAGTGAGTTACTGCGGCACAGGTGCTAAGGAAATGTTACCATCAAAAGTGGATGGGAGGTATTAAAAGGTTGACAACCTCTGTTCTATTGTCAAGAGATAACGTGTGCCTGTGCACTCATTGTACAGTGGGCCTTTAAATTTTGTATTGATTTATTTATTTTAAATGTTGTAAACATATTTTGCACATTATCAAGTCATATTTTCACAACAGAATACTATAAATATATCTCTAAAGCTACGTTCCCTAAAATGCAATTAGTCATCAATTAGCTTTTTTCATATTTTGAATTCTTCACTGTATTTACACACATCTAACCCTTTGTATAAAGTAGTACATGTTTTCATCTTAAATCAAGTACTCTGAATTTTATATATATATATATATATATATATATATATATATATATATACTGCACATCATAATACAGAAATAAAAGCATTAATATGCTTTAATGTATCCCAAGTTAGACAGTGCTTCATTGATCTAGTGAGTCCAGGAGGTGAAGTAATGAGGTGTCTTAATTGCCAGTTTGCGTGCCCAGAACCCCATGAGGAACTCCCTCAAAAGCTCAGAGATTCATACAGCAACCCCCTGCCCCTGCTTAGGAAGTAGCACCACCCCAATATTTGCTGCCAGCTGCCTATTGCCCCAATTTCATGCTAGGCCCCATACAAAAGTACATGCCCTATCTCTCAGGTCACTCACCTAGGAGTTATATTAGTTATATTAGCTCTGAGTAAGCCTATTATCTGATTGCTTAGCTAGTTTCATTCTTAAAAAGTTGGTATAAAAAAACAATTGATTCCTGAGACTGCCTCTGTTTATTCTGTTTATCATGTTGTGGAAAAGAGTGCAGGAAAAAAATTATACTTCTTCAATGTCTCAAATTAACTTTTCTACATTATAGGTAGCTCACTTATTTAATACAAAAAAAACAAACAATGGAAAAAATGTTAAGAGCATATCGCTTCTTTAAAGGCTTAATATAGTTAAAGAAAAAAGTAAATGTTTATAAGTATGAAGCAAGCTAACACATTATGTAAGACGTGAACATAAAAAACATTTTAGAGAAAATATGAATTTTTGAAAATTCTGTTTACATGTAGAGACTTCCATCTTGTCTGGTGTCAACATTTTCTGACAGTTTGAAGTGGTGTGCTTATATTTATCTGTGGCAGGAGGGGTGGGGAAGAGAGGTGGAATTGTTAAATAACGGAACATTTAAGAATTTGACACCTACCCCACCCCTCAAGTGCTCAGAAACAGGTAGCTTCCACAACTGTAAACACCCCTCTCACAAACAAACAGGTATCAAAATTTACTTTTTCTAAATAAAAACTAGATTTATGCCATTCCCTGGGTAATTATAATCTTAGTCAATAATTACTACTACCCCCATGTAAAGCCAATTATGTTACTTATAAAGTGCTTTATTATGCAGGCTTGTATCCTTTACCTTCCATTTTACATTAGGCAGATAAACACCAAGATCATGATTATAAGAGAATAATACTTGATGTCAATGGGAACCATCTTTTACTGTTCCAAGTGCAATTGATTACAGATTGAGCATTGTTTGCCTTGTTTCAAATCTAGAATTAATCTGTATTCATGTTTCCTCCAGCACTAAACCTTGAATACAGATTTCACTAATGTTTTCTTAAGGATCTAATTAGAAAATTATTACACAAGTTGTTGAATGGTGAAGGTTGCTGAAGGTTGCTGAGGACAAACACTTCATAATGTTTTGTGGATAAACAGCTATGCGAACAATTATATTGAAGGTGGGCTTATAATATTTTATTATATTAGTTTTTATGAAGTAAACCGTTTATATGTGTCTGTACATACTCTGACACTAGTTATCAAACTGTATAATTTTAACATAATCTGTATTAGATTGTTGGAATGGACATTGTATTCATGAGAATTAAAGGGACTCTAATTACGTTTACTTGAATAATGTATTCCTTCTCAGAGTAATTATCATATCATTTACATATCACTTAATTTGTCAGTATCTGGACCCTTTCTCCCTGCATGCTGCCATGTTTCACATCTGTGACCTGCTGAACTAAAGCCACCGCACAGCAATGGGACTTCACATTGTATTTCAAGTTGTAAATACAGTTTATACTAACAGCATTTTCTTAGAAAAAAAAATCATAAATTGTGAGAAGAAAAGGAGGAAATAATAAATACCCCCTTTAACATTCTATGGGCCTCATTCTATTATCGTCCGCAGCCGTTGCGGGGCCGCAAGGACCGGCCGCAAGCTATTTGCCTATTCTATTCCCTTACGGCCGGAGGCTCCGGCAGGCTTGCGGCCGGTGCCTTGCTATCTCTTGCGGCCGCTCGCGCCAGAGGAAAGCCTTTGATCTGAAACGGCCGCAAGAGTTTTGCAATTCAATTGCTCCGGGAAACCTCTCTGCAAGGCTAAAAGCGAGCCGCAGCTTACTTGCAGGAAAGAGGTCCCGCTAGCACCAATTAAGCACATAAAATAGCCCAAATAAAGCCATCCTGCACTTTGAGAAGACTATAAAGGGATTTTAGGTGTTAGAAAAAATAGCACATAATTATCCTGTACTCAAATCCGTAAAATATTTAATTTTTAATATCCGCAAAATATCCATGTAAAAAGTCCAGAGTGCTTGGAGCACCTCAGACCCGCCCACGCCGCAGCCGGAAAATAAACAGTTAATTTGAACTCGGGTTTGGGCAGATGTGCAAGCTTGAGAGTGGGTTCCTTTTAATCCTCATGTCCCCCAATATGATCCCTAGCATTTACAGAGCTGTACAGTGCAGGCTTGAATTTATTTTTCAGTTTTTATATTTCACAGATTACGGCCGGTTCCAAGATATGCGGCCGGCCGTAAAAGGAGATCCTTGCGGGGCCGTATAATAGAATCGCGAGTTAACTGAACCCCCGCAAGGAATCGCAGCCTTACGGCCGATAATAGAATGAGGCCCTATGTCTGCAACTATGGCCAAAATATGAGGAGACAAAGTGAACATATGTTGTATATGAAATGCAGGGTTTAGATCCTATAATTTCTTCTTTGTTCATAATCATTTTATTATTTATAACAATAAAGCATTGCGGGTACAGAATGGGAAAAGGAGCATTTATATATCCGCACATTCTCTCCTTCATTACCTTTTTCAGTAAAAAAAACAAAAAAACCCTATGACTCTGACCCTAAGTTAGTTTAGTCTCCAGAATGACCTGTCATGGATGTCAAAAATGGCAGACACCCGGAGAGCATAAAGAAAGAAAGAGGGTGGTTAGATATTGACAAGTTGCCAGTTTGTTGGCCTGTTGAAAGTAAATTAAGTGTAAATTTGATATAATATAAATAAATATAATTATAATATTTAATAAAAATAAACAAAAAATGGCAGTCCCTTTAAAAACCAATGTAATGGTTTTGCTTCCACAGTTTTCTAGTATTAAAACATTTATTACAATTAAAGAGTTATCTTTTATAAGAAAACTGACAACAAAACAGCTGCTTTTACCCTCATCTTTAAGATAGAGTGCTTTCCATATTTTAGCTCATTGTTATAGTGTAATTTAAGTTGAATTTGCTACACTCAGGGAGCTGCTAGGAAGTGCCTATGCACTTAAATAAAAGATGGAGGGAGTAGAAAACAAGCTATTTTTATTTTCTCACAAAACATGAAATTTAAGCAACAACCCCCCCCCCCCCCCCCCCAATAAACGGAAAGTTTGCTTATGCTGATCTGTAATGATCAAGTTTAAAAAAAAAAACTTGTAGAACTTAAACATTACAGTGACCTGTATTTTCCAAAGTTTTTTGTAACAATCAAAATGACCAAAGGTGGGTGCTTTTGTATCATGTGGTGCATTTACAAAAGACAGAAGGAGTTTGGTTATTTAGCAAATAAACACTTTTTTTTGTGTGTGATTACATTCTATGGTAAAAATCACTTCCAATATTTTCTTTTAAACATAAATATCACATGTCATGATTAGCACATTACTCTGACTTCCATCAAAAACATTTGTTTAACCTAATAATACCTTAAGATTGTAACATATATAAACAAATAGTGCTATTGCTTGTTGCTTTGGAGACCCATGATATAGGTGCTCCATGGTGTTCATGTCCCTTGAAACACAGAATCGGAGGAATTCAGTGTTCAGAAAAAATGCTACAATTTTCTTACTAGACCAGAAGCTCCAAGTACCAGCTACAGTATTTATAGTGCATTGATTACTGAAAATAAGTAGGATTTAGAATAGAATTTTGCCTGACACATTTGCCCCATACATAGCATATTTTATTTTATTTATTATCTGTCTTTTTATAAAGTCAAAACCAGTTGTATCTGTTTGTACATAAAATAACTGTATTTGGCACTGGAATGACTTCTCTGTTGGTTGGTCAGGATTTTGGGTCTCTGTAATATCCTTTTGGAGAGCAGCCAATGAGAATCAAGCTATTACTTCAAGTCAACCAACCACACGCCAGCAATAGTCTATCACTAATATAATTTGTAAAGTGTGCGTAATGCTCCACTATGTGTACGGAATTCAACACAGTGCGCACCGCGCAGCACCAGCAGAGGGGGGGGGGGGGGGGGGGAGAGAGGGGGAATGGGGAATGAGACAGAGTGGGAAAGAGACAGAGCGGGGAAGGGGGAAAGAGACAGAGGGGGAAAGAGACACAAGAGAGGGAGATGGGGAAGAGACAAAGAGGAGGGAAGAGTCACAGGGGAGGGAAGGGGAATAGACACAGGGGAGGGAGGGAAGGGGGAAAGAGACACAGGGGAGGGAGAGGGTAGAAAGAGGGGAAGAGACACAGGGGACGGAGAGGGGGGAAAGAGACACAGGGGAGGGAGAGGGGGGAAAGAGACACAGGGGAGGGAGAGGGGGGAAAGAGACACAGGGGAGGGAGAGGGGGGAAAGAGACACAGGGGACGGAGAGGGGGGAAAGAGACACAGGGGAGGGAGAGGGGGGAAAGAGACACAGGGGAGGGAGAGGGGGGAAAGAGACACAGGGGAGGGAGAGGGGGAGGAAAGACACAAAGGGGAGAAGGTGGAGGTAAGAGACAGGGGGGAGGGAAGAGACAGAGGGGAGGGAGAAGGGGGAAAGAGATACAGGGGAAGGGGTGTGGGGGGAAAATATATTATCCCGTCATTGTGTGAAATAACAATGGTTGGGTGCAGTTCCAGCTTGGTTGAGTAGCAGACTGCAAGAACTTGGTGCCATACTGTCTTTGATGGATCAAGGTATCTATCACCCCATGTCCTTGATTAGGTGTGTAACGGAGCTGGGACACGCAGTCCAAAATCTCCGCTGGTATACGATAAAATACCCACGAGGCACTACAGTTTCACCATTCCCGACCTCCCATATTGGACGACACACAATTTGGGAGTCAAATGAATACTGACTTTATTTTGTTATTGCAGAAATATTTATACATCTCTTTTGCCACAGGTAATACACATGCCCATATTTGGCCACACACAATACACATAAAGAGAACAATAGGGGGGTCACACCTCCCTGGCAACTTTGATACAATCAGACATTGATTCAATTACACTTCTTTGTTCTTATCTGAGAATGAAAACACTTTGGAAAATGCAAGGATCCTTTACAACTTTCTTATCTCTTGAATCTCTGTAACTTATCTATTAGCCTAGGTCTGCAAAAGTCTGGCTAATATTCTGAGCCAATATATTCTGTAGAACATAAAACATATCTACAGTACAGCAATGTGATCATATTTTAACCAAGAATTAAATAATCATAAAACAGGGTAAAACAGGGATGGGTTCCGCTACAAGGTGTTCAGCACACATGACACTATTGCAGTTCCTTTACCCAAGCAATAAGTGATTTCAACCTGATTATCTGTAATTGGGTCTCCCTCTCTTAGTTACTAAAGTATTTCCAAACATCCCTTTCAATAACTTTCCCTCTCATTTTACTCCACTCATTACTTCACAGTAAAATAAAGAAGCAAGGAGAACCAAATTAGCAAAAAGGGCAAAAAAACATACTGGTATATTTTAACTGTTCCGCTAGGTATGATGATGTATTATCAACTAGGCTGAATAACATCTAAATAATGTTTTATAAACACTATTAACTAATACCCAGATTTGGAAACAAAAAACTAAAAGGCTACAAAGAAATGAAATAGCAGAATTCTGAAAGAACATTAAATTGTATTAAAGGTATATGACAGTTTCCATGTTTTTTACTTTTTCTAATCTAACACATGCTGCTTATATCAGACACACACATAACATCTAATTATTCTATGCACATGCAGATTTATTTTATGTAAAAATAGTTTCCACACCTACAGAGGTGCCCGTATAGTCACCTGATATTAACCAAAAAAAAAACTGCTTCCAAGTACAGTTTTTAACCCTATACAAACCTTGTACAAACCTTGCAGAGATCCAGAACAGCACTAGTGCTCTAGCAGAGGAGCTGCTGCTTTCCAGGGAGAGGTGTGTGTGAGCAGCCCTGCCTGAGCTACCAGGGGGGAAAGAGAGCTGTGTGGTGGGAACAAAAGATTGCAACTCCCATGATGCTTTGCTGTAGAGACTGAGTCGCCATAAACAGCTACATTGTTGTAGCTGTCTCTGATTGGCCACAACAATTTAAAGTGGATTTTCGGTGGAGTTCCTTCTTAAAATCAACTGCCAGAACACAGAAGACATTTTTCAAACTTTAGGGTAAGTTTATTAATGTTTATTTGGGGATTTATCAGGCAATTTTTTTTCATACACAACAGACTTTTCTAGCAGATGTATTCATAATCCAGAAAACTTCCATATACTTTTAAAATCTCTATTGGGCACTTGAAATAGATTACAGTGCCTTGCAAAAGTATTCACCCCCCTTGACTTTTTACCTATTTTCTTACAATAACAGACTTCAATTCAATGTTTTGTTAATCTGATGTGATGGATTCAGAAAACAATAGTCTAAATTGGTGAAGTAAAATGCGAAAAATATATACCTAAAGCAATTTTTTAGCAATAGAAAACAGAAATTTGGCATGTGTGTATGTATTAAACCCCTTTGTTATGAAGCCCATAAAAGCTCTGGTGCAACCAATTACCTTCAGAAGTCACATAATTAGTTAAATGTGTGCAATCTAAGTGTCACATGATCTGCCATTACATATACACAGCTTTTTTGAAAGGCCCCAGAGGCTGTAAAACCTAAGCAAGAGGCACCACTAACCAAACACTGCCACGAAGACCAAGGAACTCTCCAAACAAGTACGGGACAATGTTGAGAAGTACAAGTCAGGGGTAGGTTATAAAAAAAAAAAAACACATTTTTGATGATCCCAAGGAGCACCATCAAATATATCATAACCAAATGGAAAGAACATGGAACAGCAAACCTGCCAAGAGAAGGCCGCCCACCAAAACTCACTGACCAGGCAAGGAGGGCATTAATCAGAGAGGCAGCACAGAGACCTAAGGTAACCCTGGAGGAGCTGCAGAGTTCCACAGCAGAGACTGGAGTATCTGTATATAGGACGACAATAAGCCGTACGCTCCATAGAGTTGGGCTTTATGGCAGAGTGGCCAGAAGAACGCCAATACTTTCAGCAAAAAACAAAATGGCACGCTTTGAGTTTGCGAAAAGTCATGGTGGAGACTCCCAAAATGTATGGAGGAAGGTGCTCTGGTCTGATGAGACTAAAATTTTACTTTTCGGCCATCAAAGGAAACTCTATGTCTTGCGCAAACCCAACACATCACATCACCCAAAGAACACCATCCCCACAGTGAAACATGGCGGTGGCAGCATCATGCTGTGGGGATGTTTTTCAGCAGCAGGGACTTGGAAACTGGTCAGAGTTGAGGGAAAGATGAATGGTGCTAAATACAGGAATATTCTTGAGCAAAACCTGTACCACTCTGTGCGTGATTTGAGGCTAGGATGGAGGTTCACCTTCCAGCAGGACAATGACCCCAAACACGCTACTAAAGCAACACTTGAGTGGTTTAAGGGTAAACATGTAAATGTGTTGCAATGGCCTAGTCAAAATCCAGACCTCAATCCAATAGAAAATCTGTGGTCAGGCTTAAACATTGCTGTTCACAAGCGCAAACCATTCAACTTGAAGGAGCTGGAGCAGTTTTGAAAGGAGGAATCGGCAAAAATCCCAGTGGTAAGATGTGGCAAGCTCATAGAGACTTATGCAAAGCGACTTGGAGCTGTGCTTGCCGCAAAAGGTGGCTCTACAAAGTATTGACTTTAGGGGGTGCTATGCACATTAACTTTTTCTGTTATTTTGTCCTATTTGTTGTTTGCTTCACAATAATAATAATAAAAAAAAAAAAAAACATCTTTAAAGTTGTGGGCATGTTCTGTAAATTAAATGATGCAAATCCTCAAACAATCCATGTTAATTCCAGGTTGTGAGGCAACAAAACACGAAAAATGCCAAGGGGGGTGAATAGTTTTGCAAGTCACTGTATGTAAAAATTTAAAAAAACATTGAAACAAAAACCTAAACTGGAGTCTATGGGCAATATTGAATAAGATGACAAATATTTTGCTACTGACAGGAACATCTCTAATTACTATATTCCTTTAGTGACATAGGATCTACTTTTCTGGTAAACATTCAGCAAGATCTACCACCGTACCAGCTCAACTCCAACTTTTCCTAACAGTCACTTTCAAACATGTTACACAGTGTATATACATTCTGTGTTTTTTTTAACTTGTTTTTGACGTTCAAATGTGAACACAAATTTACTATTTATTTTCTGTATTACTGTACGGTGGAGGGCTTCTTTCGCTTTTTGGTCTACTATAAATTAAATGATTGTTAAACAGCTGTACATGGGTGGATTTTCTGTCCTGAGCTTTGCTCAAAGCTGTGCGATACAGCGGGCATATGCTTAAAGGAAGCCATGTTTAAATTGGTAATGGATTGCAAGAGCCAAGCCTTTGTGGGCATATTTGCATGTCCCTGCCAAGGTTCCCAGAGTGCAGTGTAAACACTGTATTTCTCGGAATTCTGAAACAATATTTTTTAAGTCACTACAGCAGCATTTATCAAGAAGCAACTTCTAGATTACCAGTATTTTTTAATAGTAAGACAGTTATACATCTACATTGAAGTCTGTGCAATAAATACAGAACAAAAAAAAATATATATTTCCTACAGAATGCTTTCCTTCTTGTCTGTTTGGTGGTAGTCACTTTCTAAAAATTCATTCAAAACGTATTGCATTACTGATATCAACTTCTAACCAAATGTCTGTCCTCTTACACTCCAACGAACACTTAAACAAAAACTTCTTCAACCACTTTAAAAATAGTGCCTTGTACCTTCTTCCTACCTAACATCCTGGCCCTTGTTTCTATGCCATTAGATATGCTCTCATCTCATTAGTTATACATATTCTAACCATAAAAGACTAAACAATTTCTCCCTACAAACAGTAAATGTCCATTGTCCTCCACAACCCATTCTCCAGTGTGATTTCTCACAGATATTTTCCTATTGTTAGGTGCTTAACACCAATCTAGATAAACTATAATAATTAATACATTTTGGACGTTAATGCAAAACAGACATCCAAATTCAAAAGGAAACATGGGGAAAGGAGGGAGCCTATGACAATGGACAGCATAGAAGATAAGTCCTATGATCAAGGTGGATCCTCCTGTCTGGGAGCCCCAAAGCTTACTATAAATAGAAGGAAGAAGGGAGGGGGAGAAAGCGCAATAGATACTCCTAGTGCAGATTACTTTGTGCCTCTTCGGCATCCTCCAAGTGTGAGATCTACAGAGCCCTAGGAATATAACAACAAGACCCATCCAAGATCCCGTAGAAATAGTGTGGAAATATACTAACATCCACATATTATCCACATCAACATATTATCTACAGAAACTGAGAGAGAATTATCTTGGACTGACATTATCTGAGTAAACTAAGCGCTAAAGCCCAAATTGGAAATACAAAAAGCCCAATACCATATCCATAAATAGAAGGAAATAGAAAACTTGGATCTATTAGCATTTTTAAAAGTGCTTTCATGGAAAAAGAAAGGGAAAATATGGTAGGATAAAATCAAAGAGTTTGTCTACGCATATAGTATCATGTTTGGAAGAACCATGCTGTCAGTTTTCAATACATAAATACATTTCTTGCAGGCAGAACATGCAGGCATGATATTGCTTCGCCCTTCCTAATGCTCTCTCGGGAACCTCACAAGTATCTATTCTATCCATAGTAACGTAACTTGCTAGAGTAACTTATTTAGCAAAAAGCCTAATGGCCGCTTCACTGCTGTGGTGGTTTGCTCAGAGGCTATGAGTATACACAAAATGTTATTGTGTTTTTAAGACATATACTTTTCTGAGTGCAATGGTTTAAATTTCGATTAAATTACATTAAATAAAGCAAAGTTTTAGGTTTCATTTTTTGTTTGTTCAGACTGATTTCTCACAAAACACACCCTATCACCTCAATTCCCCTTTAACATTTCCATGGCAAAGCCTCATCTATTGATTTGGTTTGCTAAAGCAGAATATGGCCCCATCCAATTCCAAGCCCGTAATTATCTTCATACAGGCCGTATGTCTGCGGGTTAGAAATTTATTAAAATTCCGTCTGTATCCAATTAACTTGAGCCCGCAATTACAGGGCTAAAGTCTAAACCCATAAACCATGAACCCATAAGAAGCAATTCAGGGCATGATCATGATCAATTAAGAAAACCTGTAAGTTACGATTTGGACTGAGCCAATAGTAAACGAGACCATCATCATGATGTCAGTAAAACATGGAGGTTAAACTACAATCAATTTGTGTTTAGAAGTCAGATCTGCAATCGTACTCGCAATTCAGCAATGTAGAAATCAATAAAAATGAATGAAGAAACTGTGCTAGTCCATGTGGGCGGCCTGATATTTTTTAACTCCTTGATTTGTTGTTGTTTAGTCGTTCAGTCGCGTCCGACTCTCCGTGACTCTATGGACCACAGCACGCCAGGTGCATCTCTCAGTCGATGCCCCTCTGAGCTTTATCAAGTTCAGGTTCATTGCATCAGTGACCTCATTTATCCATCTCCACCTCTGTCGTCCCCTTCTTCTTGTGCCTTCAATCTTTCCCAGCATCAGAGTCTTTTCTAGGGAATCCTGCCGTCTCATAATATGGCCAAAAAATTTGAGCTTCAGGCTAATGATCATACCTTCTAGTGAGCAGTTTGTCTTGATTTCCTGAAGTATTAATTTATTGGATCTTCTTGCAGTCCAAGGGACCCTAAGAAGTCTTCTCCAACACCACAATTCAAAGGCATCAATTCTACGGCGCTCAGACTTCTTTATGGTCCAGCTGTCACATCTGTATGTTACTATTGAGATTACCATAGTTCTAACTATGCAGACCTTTGTTGATAATTTTATATCTTTACTTTTTACTAGCTTGTCCAAGCTTGCCATAGCTTTCCTTCCCAGAAGCAAACGTCTTTTAATTTCATGACTACAGTCACCATCTGCAGAGATCTTGGATCGAAAAAAAATAAAATCTGTCACTGCCTCCACTTCTCCCCCGTCTATTTTCCAGGAAGTGAGATTGCCGTTTGCCATGTCTAAGAAAAATGTATGGACAGGCACAACCAGAGACATAACGCCTTGATTACCGGGATTGATATAACACGGAAATAAAACGTAAAAGAAAATATTTTTTATTACAGATTTGCGAGCTTGAGACTGTTGTGCAATTACTTTTAATGCTTTCATTACATTCCGAGTATTTTAAAAGTACAGTTGTGTGTTTATATTTGCTTTTACAGTGTTACAGACAGGTGTTTAACCCACTTGTAAGTCCTCTCTAGTACTAGTAGACATTTTTGATACATTTGCCATTTACAGGTTTGAAGGAAATTCCGGGCTTGTTGAATTGTTGAAGCACAGAAGTCTTCCGAGCTCGGAGCACTTAACCAATGAGCACCAAAGGCGGTTCTCGCCTGCGAGCCTCCCGAAGCGAGGCGAGCCGTTGAGTCATTGAAAAACGCGGGACTTAGCCTCCAAGCACTTAGAAAACGCGGGATTGCCTTAGGCAGCAAGCAGTTGAGGAACGCGGGACTTTGAAAAAAAAATGGGAGGTGCGGAACTTAGAAAAAAAAATACGAGGTCGGAAAAATACAAAGTTAATGGCCGAATCGCGCAAATCGAAAAACACAACCTCACACACAGCACGGGAGGATAGCCAGGACGTTGCACACAAATTTAAGCTGAATTTGCAGAGTTTCGGCACTTGAAAATTGGTTAAACGAGAAAAAAAATGAAAACGAGGCTACATGACCCAGAACCGTGCAAAACACAGCCAGACGCTTACCACTTTTACCCAGGAACGTACGAGGTACAAAATACACTATTAGAAAGGACGGAAAATGCTCACCGCCATTTTACAACACTAACTTGCAACTAATAACATTACGAATCTAAAATGAAGCTTTACCCGACTAAACTAATCGTTTGGCCTCGCGCACGGGATATTGATTAGCTCTTCAGGATATTGATTGCTGGATATATTAATTAGACATAGGGTAAAGTATATTAATGTATTATGTAATTAACTACTTATTATAACAAAATATATATATACTAGCGTCTTGCCTGTCAAAAATGACGGGCAATAAAATTGTAAGGCAGGTAATGCTGTTTGCCACAGATATTGATTTTTTTGGTGGTCTGAGATCTTTTGGTGCTCATTGCAAGGCTGTTGGTTGTTGTATTTTTTTTTCTGAGAGGCGCTTTTGCTGTTATTCTTTGGTCGTCGCTGATCTGCTTTATGCGCTTATTGCAAGGCTTTGTGTGCTATGAGCATCATCGGTGCATGTTGTGAGGCGCGCAGTGAATGGCTTTTGTGTTTATTGCGATTAAATGAATATAGTATACCTATTTTGAAGTAATATATGCAGGAAGCATTGTGTTGAAGAGCTGACAATCTGTTTTGATGTTCCTGCAGCATACAATTTATATTTGCACTGTTGTGGAGCTGAGGTGTAAGTGTCAGCAATGTGTGCAGTGTGTAGTGTAAATAGGCTGCGTGCGCGAGGGAAAGCCGTTAGTGTAGCTGTGTACTTCCGCATTGTGTAAGTTAGTGTTGTAAAATGGCGGCAAATGTGTATGTGTTACGCGGCTGTGGATGATTTAATGTCCTTGCTAAAAGTGTATCTTGTACCTCGTACGGCTTTTTTGAAAAGCCGTATGTGCTTTGTGGTGTTTTGCAAACTTAGGGTACTGTAGCCTCGTTTTCTTGGGCTGCCATTTTTTCTCCCGCTTAGGGGATTTTCGTGTGTCTAAACTCGTGAATTTGGACTTAAATTGAGGTGTAACTTCACTTGCAGAAGTCCTGGGTGCCCCCCCCTTGCTGTGGGTAAGCTTTTTATGTGTTTTTTTGTATGACTTTATTGTTTTTTTAATGTTTTCAGGTGCGCGCGGTTCGGCCGTTAAGGTCGTATTTTTGCGAGTTCATAATAGGGTGTTTTCTAATCTTGTGTCTCGTATTTTTTTAGGCTAAGTCCGTAAATTTTTCGTTCTAAGACACACTTGTGTGTGTGTTTGTAACCGCTTGTGAGGCGCCGTAGAGCCTCCACCTCCACAAATGCGGCCCCTCGAGCCTTCGGCTCATTGCAGCAGACGTTGGAGCCTGCACCTTCCGCATTTGCGGACCAAACTACGTCCCTTGCTTCGCGAGGGATGCAGTTCTTGCGAGCCTGGACGTGACAATGGTTTGTAGTTTGACAACTATTATATGTGATATATATATATATATATATATATATATATATATATATATATATATATATATATATATATATATATATATATATATAAAAAAAACTACACTAAATAGCATATTTTACACTGCCGTTACTTTATGAATACATTCATGCTTCGCACTTCCTAATACATTTGTTCATTCAGAATTAATTATTAACGTATATTAATTTAATGGGTATTAATTAGTAATGGAAATTAAAAATGTATACTTTCCACTGCATTATTTTTTTTTTTACTTTTTACACTGCAGTTATATATATCTGGATTACTGCTCATTGGCTGCCAGCGATAGCACTCTAAAAGCAATTACATATTTAAATCACTTTATTATGCTCTGACACCTAAAAACATTTTCTAATTACATTGCACTAAAAAAAATTGTATATTTAACACTGTACTTATATTTCTGGCTTTGCGATGAGCACCGAACATGATCGTTGCAAAGCACAAAACTTGAAGGACAGGAGGGGAGAGGCTCGCAATGAGCACCAAAGGAGCTCAGAGGAGCAAAAGTGCACAAGAGGAGAAGGCGCTCAGCTCGATGCTTGCAATGAGCGCCATGAGTAGTAAAAGCTTTACATTGTGTGGCAAACAGCATTGCCATGGATTCAAATGTTATTGCCCCGTCATTTTTGACGGGCAAGTCGCTAGTTACGTTATATTTCGTAAAGCTGTACAGGGGATAAGAACAAGCGAAATTACAATGTAAAATGGAGGGCCTACATCATCCCTTTATTCCACACCAACTCTGTTTACATTGGCAAATGTAAATCTGTATTTTTATATTTATCCTGCATTTGGTGCTCCCCAGAATGTCACTGCACAAAATTTAGTACAGAAACATTTTTAGTTACCATGTTAGAAAGATACTTGTTCAGTTTTTGCTTTCATTTTTACACCTCAGTAAGGCACTGCCAGGTTCCCTGATGGTACAGTGTTTAGGATTCTGTGCTTTCACCGCTGCAACCTGGGTTTGATTCCAGTCAGGAAACCAAGAGGTCACACCACCCTAAAGCCAAGCAGGGTTACCCGGGTCAGTACTTGAATGGGAGACCACCTAGTAATACCAGGAGCTGTTTGCTGTGGCCCACTGGAGAAAGAACTGGCAACCCACTCCAGTATCTCTGCCATGCAAACCAAGTGGATCAGCATGGTGTGTTGAGGTCATGGAAAGTCGGACATGACTGAGCAACGCAAAAGAAAGAAAAAAAAGGTATTGTTACACTACCCTGTGATGCATTTTAGACCCATAATAAACTTGTATCACTTCATAAAAAATAACTGCTCCAAGATGCCCTGAATCCCCCTGTGTTCAGAGCTCATAATAACCATGTTCATGTAGGAATGATAACCAATACACCTCCATGGATTCCAGTATTACATATACACATGTGTGATTTACTGAGGTCAGCATATATATATTATCTATTCACAGGGAAAACATAAGGCCTGGCATTCATTAGTACACATATGTGCTGACATGGGAGAGAGTAATTAGGGAGATCATGTATATAATGACATGTATGTGTGAGGAAAAGGAACATTACATACAACATACTGGCACAAGGGGTAGCATCTTTGTACCATATGTAGCACTGTGTGATATACTGATATGTTTACTTATACAGGTAGTTATATAAAACTATACACTGAGAACCGAACCTGTATATTGCCTGGAAACATCTGCTTATAACGTATATACATATCTATCTATACATACAGACCCATCCTTATGATATACATATATAGACACATCAGTATGTCCCCCCATGCTGGGTGCATCAGTGAGCCCCCGTGTGTCTCCGCCATGGCTCAGTAGGACATGTCTGAGGTACCTCTCTGGCTGGATGCAGCTGCCCCTGGTCCTCCTGTGTTCCGGGGAGGCCCGGGGATCTAGGGCCTCTCACACTGGAGGCTGCTGGGGAAGCCCGGCACACAGTCTCCCCGGGGCTCAGCACATCTCCGGCTCACACCGCCTCCTCTGTCACACACCCGGGACACAGCTGGATCACTCTGCCAGACTGCCATGAATCCACACCGACTAATGTGATGAAGGGGAGGGCCCAGCATCGGCAGTCACAGCTTAACCCCAGCACTGCTGCATCGTATCCAGAGGCACAAACATCATGCACTGCTACACATAGAGGTATATAACATGCACTGCTACACATAGAGGAGTGAACAACATGCACTGATACACATAGAGGTATATAACATGCACTGCTACACATAGAGGAGTGTATAACATGCACTGCTACACATAGAGGTATATAACATGCACTGCTACACATAGAGGAGTGTATAACATGCACTGCTACACATAGAGGAGTATATAACATGCACTGCTACACATAGAGGTATATAACATGCACTGCTACACCTAGAGGAGTGTATAACATGCACTGCTACACATAGAGGAGTGTATAACATGCACTGCTACACATAGAGGAGTGTATAACATGCACTGCTACACATAGAGGAGTGTATAACATGCACTGCTACACATAGAGGTATATAACATGCACTGCTACACATAGAGGAGTGTATAACATGCACTGCTACACATAGAGGAGTATATAACATGCACTGCTACACATAGAGGTATATAACATGCACTGCTACACCTAGAGGAGTGTATAACATGCACTGCTACACATAGAGGAGTGAACAACATGCACTGATACACATAGAGGTATATAACATGCACTGCTACACATAGAGGAGTGTATAACATGCACTGCTACACATAGAGGTATATAACATGCACTGCTACACATAGAGGAGTGTATAACATGCACTGCTACACATAGAGGAGTATAACATGCACTGCTACACATAGAGGAGTGTATAACATGCACTGCTACACATAGAGGAGTATAACATGCACTGCTACACATAGAGGAGTGTATAACATGCACTGCTACACATAGAGGAGTGTATAACATGCACTGCTACACGTAGAGGAGTATAACATGCACTGCTACACATAGAGGTATATAACATGCACTGCTACACCTAGAGGAGTGTATAACATGCACTGCTACACATAGAGGAGTGAACAACATGCACTGATACACATAGAGGTATATAACATGCACTGCTACACATAGAGGAGTGTATAACATGCACTGCTACACATAGAGGTATATAACATGCACTGCTACACATAGAGGAGTGTATAACATGCACTGCTACACATAGAGGAGTATAACATGCACTGCTACACATAGAGGAGTGTATAACATGCACTGCTACACATAGAGGAGTGTATAACATGCACTGCTACACATAGAGGTATATAACATGCACTGCTACACATAGAGGAGTGTATAACATGCACTGCTACACATAGAGGTATATAACATGCACTGCTACACATAGAGGAGTATAACATGCACTGCTACACATAGAGGAGTGTATAACATGCACTGCTACACATAGAGGTATATAACATGCACTGTTACACACAGAGGAGTGAATAACATGCACTGTTACACATAGAGGAGTGTATAACATGCACTGCTACACATAGAGGTATATAACATGCACTGCTACACATAGAGGAGTGTATAACATGCACTACTACACATAGAGGAGTGTATAACATGCACTACTACACATAGAGTTGTATAACATGCACTGCTACACATAGAGGTATATAACATGCACTGCTACACATAGAGGAGTGTATAACATGCACTACTACACATAGAGAAGTATAACATGCACTGCTACACATAGAGGTATTAGAGGAGTGTATAACATGCACTACTCCACATAGAGGTATATAACATACTACACATAGAGGAGTATAACATGCACTGATACACATAGAGGTATATAACATGCACTGCTACACATAGAGGAGTATACAACATGCACTGCTACACATAGAGGAGTGTATAACATGCACTACTACACATAGAGGAGTATATAACATGCACTGCTACACATAGAGGAGTGTATAACATGCACTGCTACACATAGAGGTATATAACATACACTGTTACACATAGAGGTATATAACATGCACTGCTACACATAGAGGAGTATATAACATGCACTGCTACACATAGAGGAGTATATAACATGCACTGCTACACATAGGGGAGTGTATAACATGCACTGCTACACATAGAGGTATATAACATGCACTACTACACATAGAGGAGTATATAACATGCACTGATACACATAGAGGAGTATATATCATGCACTGCTACACATAGAGTTATATAACATGCACTGCTACACATAGAGTTATATAACATGCACTGCTACACATAGAGGAGTATATAACATGCACTGCTACACACAGAGGAGTGTATAACATGCACTGCTACACATAGAGGTATATAACATGCACTGCTACACATAGAGGAGTGTATAACATGCACCGCTACACATAGAGGAGTATATAACATGCACTGCTACACATAGAGGTATATAACATGCACTGCTACACATAGAGGTATATAACATGCACTGCTACACATAGAGGTATATAACATGCACTGCTACACATAGAGGTATATAACATGCACTGCTACACATAGAGGTATATAACATGCACTGCTACACATAGAGGTGTATAACATGCACCACTACACATAGAGGAGTATATATCATGCACTGCTACACATAGAGGAGTGTATAACATGCACTGCTACACATAGAGGAGTATATAACATGCACTGCTACACACAGAGGAGTGTATAACATGCACTGCTACACATAGAGGTATATAACATGCACTACTACACACAGAGGAATGTATAACATGCACTGCTACACATAGAGGTATATAACATGCACTGCTACACACAGAGGAGTATATAACATGCACTGCTACACACAGAGGAGTATATAACATGCACTGCTACACATAGACGAGTGTATAACATGCACTGCTACACATAGAGGAGTATATAACATGCACTGCTGCACATAGAGGAGTATATAACATGCACTGCTACACATAGAGGTATATAACATGCACTGCTACACATAGAGGAGTATATATCATGCACTGCTACACATAGAGGAGTATAACATGCACTGCTACACATAGAGGAGTGTATAACATGCACTGCTACACATAGAGGAGTATATATCATGCACTGCTACACATAGAGGAGTATAACATGCACTGCTACACATAGAGGAGTATATAACATGCACTGCTGCACATAGAGGAGTATATAACATGCACTGCTACACATAGAGGAGTGAACAACATGCACTGATACACATAGAGGTATATAACATGCACTGCTACACATAGAGGAGTGTATAACATGCACTGCTACACATAGAGGTATATAACATGCACTGCTACACATAGAGGAGTGTATAACATGCACTGCTACACATAGAGGAGTATATAACATGCACTGCTACACATAGAGGTATATAACATGCACTGCTACACCTAGAGGAGTGTATAACATGCACTGCTACACATAGAGGAGTGAACAACATGCACTGATACACATAGAGGTATATAACATGCACTGCTACACATAGAGGAGTGTATAACATGCACTGCTACACATAGAGGTATATAACATGCACTGCTACACATAGAGGAGTGTATAACATGCACTGCTACACATAGAGGAGTATAACATGCACTGCTACACATAGAGGAGTGTATAACATGCACTGCTACACATAGAGGAGTATAACATGCACTGCTACACATAGAGGAGTGTATAACATGCACTGCTACACATAGAGGAGTGTATAACATGCACTGCTACACGTAGAGGAGTATAACATGCACTGCTACACATAGAGGTATATAACATGCACTGCTACACCTAGAGGAGTGTATAACATGCACTGCTACACATAGAGGAGTGAACAACATGCACTGATACACATAGAGGTATATAACATGCACTGCTACACATAGAGGAGTGTATAACATGCACTGCTACACATAGAGGTATATAACATGCACTGCTACACATAGAGGAGTATAACATGCACTGCTACACATAGAGGAGTGAACAACATGCACTGATACACATAGAGGTATATAACATGCACTGCTACACATAGAGGAGTGTATAACATGCACTGCTACACATAGAGGAGTATAACATGCACTGCTACACATAGAGGAGTGTATAACATGCACTGCTACACATAGAGGAGTGTATAACATGCACTGCTACACATAGAGGTATATAACATGCACTGCTACACATAGAGGAGTGTATAACATGCACTGCTACACATAGAGGTATATAACATGCACTGCTACACATAGAGGAGTATAACATGCACTGCTACACATAGAGGAGTGTATAACATGCACTGCTACACATAGAGGTATATAACATGCACTGTTACACACAGAGGAGTGAATAACATGCACTGTTACACATAGAGGAGTGTATAACATGCACTGCTACACATAGAGGTATATAACATGCACTGCTACACATAGAGGAGTGTATAACATGCACTACTACACATAGAGGAGTGTATAACATGCACTACTACACATAGAGTTGTATAACATGCACTGCTACACATAGAGGTATATAACATGCACTGCTACACATAGAGGAGTGTATAACATGCACTACTACACATAGAGAAGTATAACATGCACTGCTACACATAGAGGTATTAGAGGAGTGTATAACATGCACTACTCCACATAGAGGTATATAACATACTACACATAGAGGAGTATAACATGCACTGATACACATAGAGGTATATAACATGCACTGCTACACATAGAGGAGTATACAACATGCACTGCTACACATAGAGGAGTGTATAACATGCACTACTACACATAGAGGAGTATATAACATGCACTGCTACACATAGAGGAGTGTATAACATGCACTGCTACACATAGAGGTATATAACATACACTGTTACACATAGAGGTATATAACATGCACTGCTACACATAGAGGAGTATATAACATGCACTGCTACACATAGAGGAGTATATAACATGCACTGCTACACATAGGGGAGTGTATAACATGCACTGCTACACATAGAGGTATATAACATGCACTGCTACACATAGAGGAGTGTATAACATGCACTACTACACATAGAGGAGTATATAACATGCACTGATACACATAGAGGAGTATATATCATGCACTGCTACACATAGAGTTATATAACATGCACTGCTACACATAGAGTTATATAACATGCACTGCTACACATAGAGGAGTATATAACATGCACTGCTACACACAGAGGAGTGTATAACATGCACTGCTACACATAGAGGTATATAACATGCACTGCTACACATAGAGGAGTGTATAACATGCACCGCTACACATAGAGGAGTATATAACATGCACTGCTACACATAGAGGTATATAACATGCACTGCTACACATAGAGGTATATAACATGCACTGCTACACATAGAGGTATATAACATGCACTGCTACACATAGAGGTATATAACATGCACTGCTACACATAGAGGTATATAACATGCACTGCTACACATAGAGGTGTATAACATGCACCACTACACATAGAGGAGTATATATCATGCACTGCTACACATAGAGGAGTGTATAACATGCACTGCTACACATAGAGGAGTATATAACATGCACTGCTACACACAGAGGAGTGTATAACATGCACTGCTACACATAGAGGTATATAACATGCACTACTACACACAGAGGAATGTATAACATGCACTGCTACACATAGAGGTATATAACATGCACTGCTACACACAGAGGAGTATATAACATGCACTGCTACACACAGAGGAGTATATAACATGCACTGCTACACATAGACGAGTGTATAACATGCACTGCTACACATAGAGGAGTATATAACATGCACTGCTGCACATAGAGGAGTATATAACATGCACTGCTACACATAGAGGTATATAACATGCACTGCTACACATAGAGGAGTATATATCATGCACTGCTACACATAGAGGAGTATAACATGCACTGCTACACATAGAGGAGTGTATAACATGCACTGCTACACATAGAGGAGTATATATCATGCACTGCTACACATAGAGGAGTATAACATGCACTGCTACACATAGAGGAGTATATAACATGCACTGCTGCACATAGAGGAGTATATAACATGCACTGCTACACATAGAGGTATATAACATGCACTGCTACACATAGAGGAGTATATATCATGCACTGCTACACATAGAGGAGTATAACATGCACTGCTACACATAGAGGAGTATATAACATGCACTGCTACACATAGAGGAGTATATATCATGCACTGATACACATAGAGGAGTATATAACATGCACTGATACACATAGAGGAGTATATAACATGCACTGATACACATAGAGGAGTATATATCATGCACTGATACACATAGAGGAGTATATAACATGCACTGATACACATAGAGGAGTGTATAACATGCACTGCTACACATAGAGGAGTATATATCATGCACTGCTACACATAGAGGAGTATAACATGCACTGCTATACATAGAGGAGTGTATAACATGCACTGCTTTACATAGAGGTATATAACATGCACTGCTACACATAGAGGAGTATATAACATGCACTGCTACACATAGAGGAGTATATATCATGCACTGATACACATAGAGGAGTATATAACATGCACTGATACACATAGAGGAGTGTATAACATGCACTGCTACACATAGAGGAGTATAACATGCACTGCTACACATAGAGGAGTATAACATGCACTGATACACATAGAGGAGTGTATAACATGCACTGATACACATAGAGGAGTGTATAACGTGCACTGCTACACATAGAGGAGTATAACATGCACTGCTATACATAGAGGAGTGTATAACATGCACTGCTTTACATAGAGGTATATAACATGCACTGCTACACATAGAGGAGTATATAACATGCACTGCTACACATAGAGGAGTATATATCATGCACTGATACACATAGAGGAGTATATAACATGCACTGATACACATAGAGGAGTGTATAACATGCACTGCTACACATAGAGGAGTATAACATGCACTGCTTCACATAGAGGAGTGTATAACATGCACTGCGTCACATAGAGGAGTGTATAACATGCACTGCTACACATAGAGGAGTATATATCATGCACTGATACACATAGAGGAGTATATAACATGCACTGATACACATAGAGGAGTATATATCATGCACTGATACACATAGAGGAGTATATATCATGCACTGCTACACATAGAGGAGTATATAACATGCACTGCTACACATAGAGGAGTGTATAACATGCACTGCTACACATAGAGGAGTGTATAACATGCACTGCTACACACAGAGGAGTGAATAACATGCACTGCTACACATAGAGGTGTATAACATGCACTGCTACACATAGAGGAGTGTATAACATGCACTGCTACACATAGAGGAGTGTATAACATGCACTGCTACACATAGGGGAGTGTATAACATGCACTACTACACATAGAGGTATATAACATGCACTGCTACACATAGAGGAGTGTATAACATGCACTGCTACACATAGAGGAGTGTATAACATGCACTACTACACATAGAGGTATATAACATGCACTACTACACATAGAGGTATATAACATGCACTGCTACACATAGAGGAGTATATAACATGCACTGCTACACATAGAGGAGTATATAACATGCACTGATACACATAGAGGAGTATATAACATGCACTGCTACACATAGAGGAGTGTATAACATGCACTGCTACACATAGAGGAGTATAACATGCACTGCTACACATAGAGGAGTGTATAACATGCACTGCTACACATAGAGGAGTATAACATGCACTGCTACACATAGAGGAGTATAACATGCACTGCTACACATAGAGGAGTGTATAACATGCACTGCTCTAACATAGAGGAGTGTATAACATGCACTGCTTCACATAGAGGAGTGTATAACATGCACTGCTACACATAGAGGAGTATATAACATGCACTGCTACACATAGAGGAGTATATATCATGCACTGATACACATAGAGGAGTATATAACATGCACTGATACACATAGAGGAGTGTATAACATGCACTGCTACACATAGAGGAGTGTATAACATGCACTGCTACACATAGAGGAGTGTATAACATGCACTGCTACACATAGAGGTATATAACATGCACTACTACACATAGAGGTATATAACATGCACTGCTACACATAGAGGAGTGTATAACATGCACTGCTACACATAGAGGAGTATATATCATGCACTGATACACATAGAGGAGTATATAACATGCACTGCTACACATAGAGGAGTGTATAACATGCACTGCTACACATAGAGGAGTATAACATGCACTGCTACACATAGAGGAGTATAACATGCACTGCTACACATAGAGGAGTGTATAACATGCACTGCTCTAACATAGAGGAGTGTATAACATGCACTGCTTCACATAGAGGAGTGTATAACATGCACTGCTACACATAGAGGAGTATATAACATGCACTGCTACACATAGAGGAGTATATATCATGCACTGATACACATAGAGGAGTATATAACATGCACTGATACACATAGAGGAGTGTATAACATGCACTGCTACACATAGAGGAGTGTATAACATGCACTGCTACACATAGAGGAGTGTATAACATGCACTGCTACACATAGAGGTATATAACATGCACTACTACACATAGAGGTATATAACATGCACTGCTACACATAGAGGAGTATATAACATGCACTGCTACACATAGAGGAGTATATAACATGCACTGCTACACATAGAGGAGTGTATAACATGCACTGCTACACATAGAGGTATATAACATGCACTACTACACATAGAGGTATATAACATGCACTACTACACATAGAGGAGTGTATAACATGCACTGCTACACATAGAGGAGTGTATAACATGCACTGCTACACATAGGGGAGTGTATAACATGCACTGCTACACAAAGAGGAGTGTATAACATGCACTGATACACATAGAGGAGTATATAACATGCACTGATACACATAGGGGAGTGTATAACATGCACTGCTACACAAAGAGGAGTGTATAACATGCACTGCTACACATAGAGGAGTATAACATGCACTGATACACATAGATGAGTGTATAACATGCACTGCTACACATAGAGGAGTATAACATGCACTGATACACGTAGAAGAGTGTATAACATGCACTGCTACACGTAGAGGGGTGTAGAACATGCACTGCTACACATAGAGGTGTATAACATGCACTGCTACACATAGAGGAGTGTATAACATGCACCGCTACACATAGAGGAGTGTATAACATGCACTGATACACATAGAGGAGTATATAACATGCACTGCTACACATAGAGGAGTATATATCATGCACTGATACACATAGAGGAGTATATAACATGCACTGATACACATAGAGGAGTGTATAACATGCACTGCTACACATAGAGGAGTATATATCATGCACTGATACACATAGAGGAGTATATAACATGCACTGCTACACATAGAGGAGTATATATCATGCACTGATACACATAGAGGAGTATATAACATGCACTGATACATTTAGAGGAGTATATAACATGCACTGCTACACATAGAGGAGTATATATAATGCACTGATACACATAGAGGAGTATATAACATGCACTGATACACATAGAGGAGTGTATAACATGCACTGCTACACATAGAGGAGTATATATCATGCACTGCTACACATAGAGGAGTGTATAACATGCACTGCTACACATAGAGGAGTATAACATGCACTGCTACACATAGAGGAGTGTATAACATGCACTGCTTCACATAGAGGTATATAACATGCACTGCTACACATAGAGGAGTATATAACATGCACTGCTACACACAGAGGAGTATATATCATGCACTGATACACATAGAGGAGTATATAACATGCACTGATACACATAGAGGAGTGTATAACATGCACTGCTACACATAGAGGAGTATAACATGCACTGCTACACATAGAGGAGTGTATAACATGCACTGCTACACATAGAGGAGTGTATAACATGCACTGCTACACATAGAGGAGTATAACATGCACTGCTACACATAGAGGAGTATATATCATGCACTGATACACATAGAGGAGTATATAACATGCACTGATACATTTAGAGGAGTATATAACATGCACTGCTACACATAGAGGAGTATATATCATGCACTGATACACATAGAGGAGTATATAACATGCACTGATACACATAGAGGAGTGTATAACATGCACTGCTACACATAGAGGAGTATATATCATGCACTGCTACACATAGAGGAGTATAACATGCACTGCTACACATAGAGGAGTGTATAACATGCACTGCTTCACATAGAGGTATATAACATGCACTGCTACACATAGAGGAGTATATAACATGCACTGCTACACATAGAGGAGTATATATCATGCACTGATACACATAGAGGAGTATATAACATGCACTGATACACATAGAGGAGTGTATAACATGCACTGCTACACATAGAGGAGTATAACATGCACTGCTTCACATAGAGGAGTGTATAACATGCACTGCGTCACATAGAGGAGTGTATAACATGCACTGCTACACATAGAGAAGTATATAACATGCACTGCTACACATAGAGGAGTGTATAACATGCACTGCTACACATAGAGGAGTATATAACATGCACTGATACACATAGAGGAGTGTATAACATGCACTGCTACACATAGAGGAGTATATAACATGCACTGCTACACATAGGGGAGTGTATAACATGCACTACTACACATAGAGGAGTGTATAACATGCACTACTACACATAGAGGTATATAACATGCACTGCTACACATAGAGGAGTGTATAACATGCACTACTACACATAGAGGTATATAACATGCACTACTACACATAGAGGTATATAACATGCACTGCTACACATAGAGGAGTGTATAACATGCACTGCTACACATAGAGGAGTGTATAACATGCACTACTACACATAGAGGTATATAACATGCACTACTACACATAGAGGAGTGTATAACATGCACTGCTTCACATAGAGGTATATAACATGCACTGCTACACATAGAGGAGTATATAACATGCACTGCTACACATAGAGGAGTATATATCATGCACTGATACACATAGAGGAGTATATAACATGCACTGATACACATAGAGGAGTGTATAACATGCACTGCTACACATAGAGGAGTATAACATGCACTGCTACACATAGAGGAGTATATATCATGCACTGATACACATAGAGGAGTATATATTATGCACTGATACACATAGAGGAGTGTATAACATGCACTGCTACACATAGAGGTGTATAACATGCACTGCTACACATAGAGGTGTATATCATGCACTGCTACACATAGAGGAGTATATATCATGCACTGATACACATAGAGGAGTATATATCATGCACTGATACACATAGAGGAGTGTATAACATGCACTGCTACACATAGAGGTGTATAACATGCACTGGTACACATAGAGGTGTATAACATGCACTGCTACACATAGAGGAGTGTATAACATGCACTGCTTCACATAGAGGAGTATAACATGCACTGCTACACATAGAGGAGTATATAACATGCACTGCTACACATAGAGGAGTATATATCATGCACTGATACACATAGAGGAGTATATAACATGCACTGATACACATAGAGGAGTGTATAACATGCACTGCTACACATAGAGGAGTATAACATGCACTGCTACACATAGAGGAGTGTATAACATGCACTGCTACACATAGAGGAGTGTATAACATGCACTGCTACACATAGAGGTATATAACATGCACTACTACACATAGAGGTATATAACATGCACTACTACACATATAGGTATATAACATGCACTACTACACATAGAGGAGTGTATAACATGCACTGCTACACATAGAGGAGTGTATAACATGCACTGCTAAACATAGGGGAGTGTATAACATGCACTGCTACACATAGGGGAGTGTATAACATGCACTACTACACATAGAGGTGTATAACATGCCCTGCTACACAAAGAGGAGTGTATAACATGCACTGCTACACATAGAGGAGTGTATAACATGCACTGATACACATAGAGGAGTGTATAACATGCACTGCTACACATAGAGGAGTATAACATGCACTGCTACACATAGAGGAGTGTATAACATGCACTGCTACACATAGAGGAGTATAACATGCACTGCTACACATAGAGGTATATAACATGCACTGCTGCACATAGAGGTATATAACATGCACTACTACACATAGAGGAGTGTATAACATGCACTGCTACACATAGAGGAGTGTATAACATGAACTGCTACACATAGAGGAGTGTATAACATGCACTGCTACACATAGGGGAGTGTATAACATGCACTGCTACACAAAGAGGAGTGTATAACATGCACTGCTACACATAGAGGAGTGTATAACATGCACTGATAGATACACATAGAGGAGTGTATAACATGCACTGCTACACATAGAGGAGTATAACATGCACTGCTACACATAGAGGAGTGTATAACATGCACTGCTACACATAGAGGAGTGTAGAACATGCACTGCTACACATAGAGGAGTGTATAACATGCACTGCTACACATAGAGGTATATAACATGCACTGCTACACACAGAGGAGTGTATAACATGCACTGCTACACATAGAGGTATATAACATGCACTACTACACACAGAGGAGTGTATAACATGCACTGCTACACATAGAGGTATATAACATGCACTGCTACACACAGAGGAGTATATAACATGCACTGCTACACACAGAGGAGTATATAACATGCACTGCTACACATAGACGAGTGTATAACATGCACTGCTACATATAGAGGTATATAACATGCACTGCTACACATAGAGGAGTATATAACATGCACTGCTACACATAGAGGTATATAACATGCACTGCTACACATAGAGGAGTATATATCATGCACTGATACACATAGAGGAGTATATAACATGCACTGATACACATAGAGGAGTATATATCATGCACTGCTACACATAGAGGTATATAACATGCACTGCTACACATAGAGGTATATAACATGCACTGCTACACATAGAGGAGTATATATCATGCACTGCTACACATAGAGGTATATAACATGCACTGCTACACATAGAGGAGTATATAACATGCACTGCTACACATAGAGGAGTATATAACATGCACTGCTACACATAGAGGAGTATATAACATGCACTGATACACATAGAGGAGTATATAACATGCACTACTACACATAGAGGAGTATATATCATGCACTGATACACATAGAGGAGTATATAACATGCACTGATACACATAGAGGAGTGTATAACATGCACTGCTACACATAGAGGAGTATAACATGCACTGCTACACATAGAGGAGTGTATAACATGCACTGCTTCACATAGAGGTATATAACATGCACTGCTACACATAGAGGAGTATATAACATGCACTGCTACACATAGAGGAGTATATATCATGCACTGATACACATAGAGGAGTATATAACATGCACTGATACACATAGAGGAGTGTATAACATGCACTGCTACACATAGAGGAGTATAACATGCACTGCTTCACATAGAGGAGTGTATAACATGCACTGCGTCACATAGAGGAGTGTATAACATGCACTGCTACACATAGAGAAGTATATAACATGCACTGCTACACATAGAGGAGTGTATAACATGCACTGCTACACATAGAGGAGTATATAACATGCACTGATACACATAGAGGAGTGTATAACATGCACTGCTACACATAGAGGAGTATAATCTTGCACTGCTACACATAGAGGAGTGTATAACATGCACTGCTACACATAGGGGAGTGTATAACATGCACTACTACACATAGAGGTATATAACATGCACTGCTACACATAGAGGAGTGTATAACATGCACTACTACACATAGAGGTATATAACATGCACTACTACACATAGAGGTATATAACATGCACTGCTACACATAGAGGAGTGTATAACATGCACTGCTACACATAGAGGAGTGTATAACATGCACTACTACACATAGAGGTATATAACATGCACTACTACACATAGAGGAGTGTATAACATGCACTGCTTCACATAGAGGTATATAACATGCACTGCTACACATAGAGGAGTATATAACATGCACTGCTACACATAGAGGAGTATATATCATGCACTGATACACATAGAGGAGTATATAACATGCACTGATACACATAGAGGAGTGTATAACATGCACTGCTACACATAGAGGAGTATAACATGCACTGCTACACATAGAGGAATATATATCATGCACTGATACACATAGAGGAGTATATATTATGCACTGATACACATAGAGGAGTGTATAACATGCACTGCTACACATAGAGGTGTATAACATGCACTGCTACACATAGAGGTGTATATCATGCACTGCTACACATAGAGGAGTATATATCATGCACTGATACACATAGAGGAGTATATATCATGCACTGATACACATAGAGGAGTGTATAACATGCACTGCTACACATAGAGGTGTATAACATGCACTGGTACACATAGAGGTGTATAACATGCACTGCTACACATAGAGGAGTGTATAACATGCACTGCTACACATAGAGGAGTGTATAACATGCACTGCTTCACATAGAGGAGTATAACATGCACTGCTACACATAGAGGAGTATATAACATGCACTGCTACACATAGAGGAGTATATATCATGCACTGATACACATAGAGGAGTATATAACATGCACTGATACACATAGAGGAGTGTATAACATGCACTGCTACACATAGAGGAGTATAACATGCACTGCTACACATAGAGGAGTGTATAACATGCACTGCTACACATAGAGGAGTGTATAACATGCACTGCTACACATAGAGGTATATAACATGCACTACTACACATAGAGGTATATAACATGCACTACTACACATATAGGTATATAACATGCACTACTACACATAGAGGAGTGTATAACATGCACTGCTACACATAGAGGAGTGTATAACATGCACTGCTAAACATAGGGGAGTGTATAACATGCACTGCTACACATAGGGGAGTGTATAACATGCACTACTACACATAGAGGTGTATAACATGCCCTGCTACACAAAGAGGAGTGTATAACATGCACTGCTACACACAGAGGAGTATATAACATGCACTGCTACACATAGAGGAGTGTATAACATGCACTGATACACATAGAGGAGTGTATAACATGCACTGCTACACATAGAGGAGTGTATAACATGCACTACTACACATAGAGGAGTGTATAACATGCACTGCTACACATAGAGGAGTGTATAACATGCACTGCTACACATAGGGGAGTATAACATGCACTGCTACACATAGAGGTATATAACATGCACTGATACACATAGAGGGGTATATAACATGCACTGCTACACATAGAGGAGTATAACATGCACTGCTACACATAGAGGAGTGTATAACATGCACTGCTACACATAGAGGAGTATAACATGCACTGCTACACATAGAGGTATATAACATGCACTGCTGCACATAGAGGTATATAACATGCACTACTACACATAGAGGAGTGTATAACATGCACTGCTACACATAGAGGAGTGTATAACATGAACTGCTACACATAGAGGAGTGTATAACATGCACTGCTACACATAGGGGAGTGTATAACATGCACTGCTACACAAAGAGGAGTGTATAACATGCACTGCTACACATAGAGGAGTGTATAACATGCACTGATAGATACACATAGAGGAGTGTATAACATGCACTGCTACACATAGAGGAGTATAACATGCACTGCTACACATAGAGGAGTGTATAACATGCACTGCTACACATAGAGGAGTGTAGAACATGCACTGCTACACATAGAGGAGTATATAACATGCACTGCTACACACAGAGAAGTGTATAACATGCACTGCTACACATAGAGGTATATAACATGCACTGCTACACACAGAGGAGTGTATAACATGCACTGCTACACATAGAGGTATATAACATGCACTACTACACACAGAGGAGTGTATAACATGCACTGCTACACATAGAGGTATATAACATGCACTGCTACACACAGAGGAGTATATAACATGCACTGCTACACACAGAGGAGTATATAACATGCACTGCTACACATAGACGAGTGTATAACATGCACTGCTACATATAGAGGTATATAACATGCACTGCTACACATAGAGGAGTATATAACATGCACTGCTACACATAGAGGTATATAACATGCACTGCTACACATAGAGGAGTATATATCATGCACTGATACACATAGAGGAGTATATAACATGCACTGATACACATAGAGGAGTATATATCATGCACTGCTACACATAGAGGAGTATATAACATGCACTGCTACACATAGAGGAGTATATAACATGCACTGCTACACATAGAGGAGTATATAACATGCACTGATACACATAGAGGAGTATATAACATGCACTACTACACATAGAGGAGTGTGTAACATGCACTGCTACACATAGAGGAGTATATAACATGCACTGCTACACACAGAGGAGTATATAACATGCACTGCTTCACATAGAGGTATATAACATGCACTGCTACACATAGAGGAGTATATAACATGCACTGCTACACATAGAGGAGTATATATCATGCACTGATACACATAGAGGAGTATATAACATGCACTGCTACACATAGAGGTATATAACATGCACTGCTACACATAGAGGAGTATAACATGCACTGCTACACATAGAGGAGTGTATAACATGCACTGCTTCACATAGAGGTATATAACATGCACTGCTACACATAGAGGAGTATATAACATGCACTGCTACACATAGAGGAGTATATAACATGCACTGATACACATAGAGGAGTGTATAACATGCACTGCTACACATAGAGGAGTATAACATGCACTGCTACACATAGAGGAGTATAACATGCACTGCTACACATAGAGGAGTGTATAACATGCACTACTTCACATAGAGGAGTGTATAACATGCACTGCTTCACATAGAGGAGTGTATAACATGCACTGCTACACATAGAGGAGTATATATCATGCACTGATACACATAGAGGAGTATATAACATGCACTGATACACATAGAGGAGTGTATAACATGCACTGCTACACATAGAGGAGTATAACATACACTGCTACACATAGAGGAGTGTATAACATGCACTGCTACACATAGGGGAGTGTATAACATGCACTGCTACAGATAGAGGTATATAACATGCACTACTACACATAGAGGAGTGTATAACATGCACTGCTACACATAGAGGTATATAACATGCACTACTACACATAGAGGAGTGTATAACATGCACTACTACACATAGAGGAGTGTATAACATGCACTACTACACATAGAGGTATATAACATGCACTACTACACATAGAGGTGTATAACATGCACTGCTACACATAGAGGAGTGTATAACATGCACTACTACACATAGAGGTATATAACATGCACTACTACACATAGAGGTATATAACATGCACTGCTACACATAGAGGAGTGTATAACATGCACTGCTACACATAGAGGAGTGTATAACATGCACTACTACACATAGAGGTATATAACATGCACTACTACACATAGAGGAGTGTATAACATGCACTGCTTCACATAGAGGTATATAACATGCACTGCTACACATAGAGGAGTATATAACATGCACTGCTACACATAGAGGAGCATATATCATGCACTGATACACATAGAGGAGTATATAACATACACTGATACACATAGAGGAGTGTATAACATGCACTGCTACACATAGAGGAGTATAACATGCACTGCTACACATAGAGGAGTGTATAACATGCACTGCTTCACATAGAGGAGTGTATAACATGCACTACTCCACATAGAGGTATATAACATAGTTCACATAGAGGAGTGTATAACATGCACTGCTACACATAGAGGAGTATAACATGCACTGCTACACATAGAGGAGTATATATCATGCACTGATACACATAGAGGAGTATATAACATGCACTGATACACATAGAGGAGTGTATAACATGCACTGCTACACATAGAGGAGTATAACATGCACTGCTACACATAGAGGAGTGTATAACATGCACTGCTACACATAGGGGAGTGTATAACATGTACTACTACACATAGAGGTATATAACATGCACTGCTACACATAGAGGAGTGTATAACATGCACTGCTACACATAGAGGAGTGTATAACATGCACTGGTACACATAGAGGAGTGTATAACATGCACTACTACACATAGAGGTATATAACATGCACTACTACACATAGAGGAGTGTATAACATGCACTACTACACATAGAGGTATATAACATGCACTACTACACATAGAGGTGTATAACATGCACTGCTAGACATAGAGGAGTGTATAACATGCACTGCTACACATATAGGTATATAACATGCACTGCTACACATAGAGGAGTGTATAACATGCACTACTACACATAGAGGTATATAACATGCACTACTACACATAGAGGAGTGTATAACATGCACTGCTACACATAGAGGAGTGTATAACATGCACTGCTACACATAGAGGAGTGTATAACATGCACTGCTACACATAGGGGAGTGTATAACATGCACTGCTACACAAAGAGGAGTGTATAACATGCACTGCTACACATAGAGGAGTGTATAACATGCACTGCTACACATAGAGGAGTGTATAACATGCACTGCTACACATAGGGGAGTGTATAACATGCACTGCTACACAAAGAGGAGTGTATAACATGCACTGCTACACATAGAGGAGTGTATAACATGCACTGATACACATAGAGGAGTGTATAACATGCACTGCTACACATAGAGGAGTATAACGTGCACTGCTACACATAGAGGAGTGTATAACATGCACTGCTACACATAGAGGAGTGTATAACATGCACTGCTACACATAGAGTAGTGTATAACATGCACTGCTACACATAGGGGAGTGTATAACATGCACTACTACACATAGAGGTATATAACATGCACTGCTACACATAGAGGAGTGTATAACATGCACTGCTACACATAGAGGAGTATAACATGCACTGCTACACACAGAGTAGTGTATAACATGCACTGCTACACATAGAGGAGTGTATAACATGCACTGCTACACATAGAGGTATATAACATGCACTGCTACACACAGAGGAGTGTATAACATGCACTGCTACACATAGAGGTATATAACATGCACTACTACACACAGAGGAGTGTATAACATGCACTGCTACACATAGAGGTATATAACATGCACTGCTACACACAGAGGAGTATATAACATGCACTGCTACACACAGAGGAGTATATAACATGCACTGCTACACATAGACGAGTGTATAACATGCACTGCTACACATAGAGGTATATAACATGCACTGCTACACATAGAGGAGTATATAACATGCACTGCTACACATAGAGGTATATAACATGCACTGCTACACATAGAGGAGTATATATCATGCACTGATACACATAGAGGAGTATATAACATGCACTGATACACATAGAGGAGTATATATCATGCACTGCTACACATAGAGGAGTATATAACATGCACTGCTACACATAGAGGAGTATATAACATGCACTGATACACATAGAGGAGTATATAACATGCACTGCTACACATAGAGGAGTATATAACATGCACTGATACACATAGAGGTATATAAAATGCATTGATACACATAGAGGAGTGTATAACATGCACTGCTACACATAGAGGAGTATATAACATGCACTGATACACATAGAGGGGTATATAACATGCACTGCTACACATAGAGGAGTATAACATGCATTGATACACATAGAGGAGTGTATAACATGCACTGCTACACATAGAGGAGTATAACATGCACTGCTACACATAGAGGAGTGTATAACATGCACTGCTACACATAGAGGTGTATAACATGCACTGATACACATATAGGAGTATATAACATGCACTGCTACACATAGAGGAGTGTATAACATGCACTACTTCACATAGAGAAGTGTATAACATGCACTGCTTCACATAGAGGAGTGTATAACATGCACTGCTACACATAGAGAAGTATATAACATGCACTGCTACACATAGAGGAGTATATATCATGCACTGATACACATAGAGGAGTATATGACATGCACTGATACACATAGAGGAGTGTATAACATGCACTGCTACACATAGAGGAGTATAACATGCACTGCTACACATAGAGGAGTGTATAACATGCACTGCTACACATAGGGGAGTGTATAACATGCACTGCTACACATAGAGGTATATAACATGCACTGCTACACATAGAGGAGTGTATAACATGCACTGCTACACATAGAGGAGTGTATAACATGCACTACTACACATAGAGGTATATAACATGCACTACTACACATAGAGATATATAACATGCACTGCTACACATAGAGGAGTGTATAACATGCACTGCTACACATAGAGGAGTGTATAACATGCACTACTACACATAGAGGTATATAACATGCACTACTACACATAGAGGAGTGTATAACATGCACTGCTTCACATAGAGGTATATAACATGCACTGCTACACATAGAGGAGTATATAACATGCACTGCTACACATAGAGGAGCATATATCATGCACTGATACACATAGAGGAGTATATAACATACACTGATACACATAGAGGAGTGTATAACATGCACTGCTACACATAGAGGAGTATAACATGCACTGCTACACATAGAGGAGTGTATAACATGCACTGCTTCACATAGAGGAGTGTATAACATGCACTACTCCACATAGAGGTATATAACATAGTACACATAGAGGAGTGTATAGCATGCACTGCTTCACATAGAGGAGTGTATAACATGCACTGCTACACATAGAGGAGTATATAACATGCACTGCTACACATAGAGGAGTATATATCATGCACTGATACACATAGAGGAGTATATAACATGCACTGATACACATAGTGGAGTGTATAACATGCACTGCTACACATAGAGGAGTATAACATGCACTGCTACACATAGAGGAGTGTATAACATGCACTGCTACACATAGGGGAGTGTATAACATGTACTACTACACATAGAGGTATATAACATGCACTGCTACACATAGAGGAGTGTATAACATGCACTGCTACACATAGAGGAGTGTATAACATGCACTGGTACACATAGAGGAGTGTATAACATGCACTACTACACATAGAGGTATATAACATGCACTACTACACATAGAGGAGTGTATAACATGCACTACTACACATAGAGGTATATAACATGCAATACTACACATAGAGGTGTATAACATGCACTGCTAGACATAGAGGAGTGTATAACATGCACTGCTACACATAGAGGTATATAACATGCACTGCTACACATAGAGGAGTGTATAACATGCACTGCTACACATAGAGGAGTGTATAACATGCACTACTACACATAGAGGAGTGTATAACATGCACTGCTACACATAGAGGAGTGTATAACATGCACTGCTACACATAGGGGAGTGTATAACATGCACTGCTACACAAAGAGGAGTGTATAACATGCACTGCTACACATAGAGGAGTGTATAACATGCACTGATACACATAGAGGAGTGTATAACATGCACTGCTACACATAGAGGAGTATAACGTGCACTGCTACACATAGAGGAGTGTATAACATGCACTGCTACACATAGAGGAGTGTATAACATGCACTGCTACGCATAGAGGAGTATAACATGCACTGCTACACATAGAGGAGTGTATAACATGCACTGCTACACACAGAGGAGTGTATAACATGCACTGCTACACATAGAGGAGTATAACATGCACTGCTACACATAGAGGAGTGTATAACATGCACTGCTACACATAGAGGAGTGTATAACATGCACTGCTACACATAGAGGAATGTATAACATGCACTGCTACATATAGAGGAGTATAACATGCACTGCTACACATAGAGTAGTGTATAACATGCACTGCTACACACAGAGGAGTGTATAACATGCACTTCTACACATAGAGGTGTATAACATGCACTGCGACACATACAGGAGTATAACATGCATTGCGACACATACAGGAGTATAACATGCATTGCGACACATAGAGGTGTATAACATGCCCTGCTACACATAGAGTAGTGTATATCATGCACTACTACACATAGAGGAGTGTATAACATGCACTGCTACACATAGAGGTGTATAACATGCACTGATACACATAGAGGAGTATAACATGCACTGCTACACATAGAGGTGTATAACATGCACTGCTACACATAGAGTAGTGTATAACATGCACTGCTACACATAGAGGTGTATAACATGCACTGCTACACATAGAGGGGTGTATAACATGCACTGCTACACATAGAGGTGTATAACATGCACTGCTACACATAGAGGAGTGTATAACATGCACTGCTACACATAGAGGAGTATAACATGCACTGCTACACATAGAGGAGTATAACATGCACTGCTACACACAGAGGAGTGTATAACATACACTGCTACACATATAGGAGTATATAACATGCACTGCTACACATAGAGGAGTGTATAACATGTACTGCTACACATAGAGGTGTATTACATGCACTGCTACACACAGAGGAGTGTATAACATGAACTGCTACACATAGAGGTGTATAACATGCACTGCGACACATAGAGGAGTATAACATGCACTGCTACACATAGAGGAGTGTATAACATGCACTGCTACACATAGAGGTATATAACATGCACTGCTATACATAGAGGTATATAACATGCACTGCTACACATAGAGGTGTATAACATGCACTGCTACACACAGAGGAGTGTATAACATGCACTGCTACACATAGAGGAGTGTATAACATGCACTGCTACACATAGAGGTATATAACATGCACTGCTACACATAGAGGTGTATAACATGCACTGCTACACATATAGGTATATAACATGCACTGCTACACATAGAGTAGTGTATAACATGCACCGCTACACATAGAGGAGTGTATAACATGCACTGCTACACATAGAGGAGTGTATAACATGCACTGCTACACATAGAGGTGTATAACATGCACTGATACACATAGAGGAGTGTATAAAATGCACTGCTACACATAGAGGAGTGTATAACATGCACTGCTACACATAGAGGAGTGTATAACATGCACTGCTACACATAGAGGTGTATAACATGCACTGCTACACACAGAGGAGTGTATAACATGCACTACTACACATAGGGGAGTGTATACCATGCACTGCTACACATAGAGGAGTATAACATGCATTGCTACACATAGAGGAGTGTATAACATGCACTGCTACACATAGAGGAGTGTATAACATGCACTACTACACATAGAGGAGTATATAACATGAACTGCTACACATAGAGGTGTATAACATGCACTGCGACACATAGAGGAGTATAACATGCATTGCTACACATAGAGGAGTGTATAACATGCACTGCTACACATAGAGGAGTGTATAACATGCACTGCTACACATAGAGGAGTGTATAACATGCACTACTACACATAGAGGAGTATAACATGCACCGCTACACATAGAGGAGTGTATAACATGCACTGCTACACATAGAGTAGTGTATACCATGCACTGCTACACATAGACGAGTATATAACATGCACTGCTACACATAGAGGAGTATATAACATGCACTGCTACACATAGAGGAGTGTATAACATGCACTGCTACACATAGAGATATATAACATGCACTGCTACACATAGAGGAGTGTATAACATGCACTGCTACACATAGAGATATATAACATGCACTGCTACACATAGAGGAGTGTATAACATGCACTGCTACACATAGAGGTGTATAACATGCACTGCTACACATAGAGGAGTATATAACATGCACTGCTACACACAGAGGTATATAACATGCACTGCTACACATAGAGGAGTGTATAACATGCACTGCTACACATAGAGTAGTATATATCATGCACTGCTACACATAGAGGAGTATAACATGCACTGCTACACATAGAGGTGTATAACATGCACTGATACACGTAGAGGAGTGTATAACATGCACCGCTACACATAGAGGTGTATAACATGCACTGCTACACATAGAGGTGTATAACATGCACTGCTACACATAGAGGTGTATAACATGCACCACTACACATAGAGGAGTGTATAACATGCACTGCTACACATAGAGGTATATAACATGCGCTGCTACACATAGAGGTGTATAACATGCACTGATACACGTAGAGGAGTGTATAACATGCACTGCTACACATAGAGGTGTATAACATGCACTACTACACATAGAGGTGTATATAACATGCACTGATACACATAGAGGTGTATAACATGCACCGCTACACATAGAGGAGTGTATAACATGCACCTCTACACATTGAGGTATATAACATGCACCGCTACACATAGAGGTGTATAACATGCACCTCTACACATAGAGGAGTGTATAACATGCACCTCTACACATTGAGGTGTATAACATGCACTGCTACACATAGAGGAGTGTATAACATTCACTGCTACACATAGAGGAGTGTATAACATGCTTTGCTACACATAGAGGAGTGTATAACATAGTACACATAGAGGAGTATAACATGCACTACTACACATAGAGGAGTGTATAACATGCACTACTACACATAGAGGAGTATATAACATGCACTACTACACATAGAGGTATATAACATTCGCTGCTACACATAGAGGAGTGTTTAACATGCACTGATACACATAGAGGAGTGTATAAAATGCACCGCTACACATAGAGGTATATAACATGCGCTGCTACACATAGAGGAGTGTTTAACATGCACTGCTACACATAGATGTATATACCATGCACTGCTACACATAGACGAGTATATAACATGCACTGCTACACATAGAGGAGTATATAACATGCACTGCTACACATAGAGGAGTATAACATGCACTACTACACATTGAGGTATATAACATGCACTGCTACACACAGAGGTATATAACATGCACTGCTACACATAGAGGAGTGTATAACATGCACTGCTACACATAGAGTAGTGTATAACATGCACTGCTACACATAGAGGTATATAACATGCACTGCTACACATAGAGGTATATAACATGCACTGCTACACACAGAGGTATATAACATGCACTGCTACACATAGAGGAGTGTATAACATGCACTGCTACACATAGAGTAGTGTATAACATGCACTGCTACACATAGAGGTGTATAACATGCACTGATACACGTAGAGGAGTGTATAACATGCACCGCTACACATAGAGGTGTATAACATGCACTGCTACACATAGAGGTGTATAACATGCACCGCTACACATAGAGGAGTGTATAACATGCACCTCTACACATTGAGGTATATAACATGCACTGCTACACATAGAGGTGTATAACATGCACTGATACACGTAGAGGAGTGTATAACATGCACCGCTACACATAGAGGTGTATAACATGCACCGCTACACATAGAGGAGTGTATAACATGCACCTCTACACATTGAGGTATATAACATGCACCGCTACACATAGAGGTGTATAACATGCACCGCTACACATAGAGGAGTGTATAACATTCACTGCTACACATAGAGGAGTGTATAACATGCTCTGCTACACATAGAGGTATATAACATGCACTACTACACATAGAGGAGTGTATAACATGCGCTGCTACACATAGAGGTATTAGAGGAGTGTATAACATGCACTACTCCACATAGAGGTATATAACATACTACACATAGAGGAGTGTATAACATGCACTACTACACATAGAGGAGTGTATAACAGGCACTGCTACACATAGAGGAGTATATAACATGCACTACTACACATAGAGGTATATAACATGCACTGCTACACATAGAGGAGTGTATAACATGCACTGCTACACATAGAGGAGTGTATAACATGCACTGCTACACATAGAGGAGTGTATAACATGCACTACTACACATAGAGGTATATAACATGCACTGCTACACATAGAGGAGTGTATAACTTGCACTGCTACATATAGAGGTATATAACATGCACTGCTAGACATAGAGGAGTATATAACATGCACTGCTACACATAGAGGTATATAACATGCACTGCTACACATAGAGGTGTATAACATGCACTGCTACACATAGAGAAGTATAACATGCACTGCTACACATAGAGGAGTATAACATGCACTGCTACACATAGAGGAGTGTATAACATGCACTGCTACACATAGAGGAGTGTATAACATGCACTGCTACACATAGAGGAGTGTATAACATGCACTACTACACATAGAGGTATATAACATGCACTGCTACACATAGAGGAGTGTATAACATGCACTGCTACACATAGAGGTATATAACATGCACTGCTAGACATAGAGGAGTATATAACATGCACTGCTACACATAGAGGTATATAACATGCACTGCTACACATAGAGGAGTATAACATGCACTGCTACACATAGAGGAGTGTATAACATTCACTGCTACACATAGAGGAGTGTATAACATGCTCTGCTACACATAGAGGTATATAACATGCACTACTACACATAGAGGAGTGTATAACATGCGCTGCTACACATAGAGGTATTAGAGGAGTGTATAACATGCACTACTCCACATAGAGGTATATAACATACTACACATAGAGGAGTGTATAACATGCACTACTACACATAGAGGAGTGTATAACAGGCACTGCTACACATAGAGGAGTATATAACATGCACTACTACACATAGAGGTATATAACATGCACTGCTACACATAGAGGAGTGTATAACATGCACTGCTACACATAGAGGAGTGTATAACATGCACTGCTACACATAGAGGAGTGTATAACATGCACTACTACACATAGAGGTATATAACATGCACTGCTACACATAGAGGAGTGTATAACTTGCACTGCTACATATAGAGGTATATAACATGCACTGCTAGACATAGAGGAGTATATAACATGCACTGCTACACATAGAGGTATATAACATGCACTGCTACACATAGAGGTGTATAACATGCACTGCTACACATAGAGAAGTATAACATGCACTGCTACACATAGAGGAGTATAACATGCACTGCTACACATAGAGGAGTGTATAACATGCACTGCTACACATAGAGGAGTGTATAACATGCACTGCTACACATAGAGGAGTGTATAACATGCACTACTACACATAGAGGTATATAACATGCACTGCTACACATAGAGGAGTGTATAACATGCACTGCTACACATAGAGGTATATAACATGCACTGCTAGACATAGAGGAGTATATAACATGCACTGCTACACATAGAGGTATATAACATGCACTGCTACACATAGAGGAGTATAACATGCACTGCTACACATAGAGGTATATAACATGCACTGCTACACATAGAGGTATATAACATGCACTGCTACACATAGAGGAGTATAACATGCACTGTTACACATAGAGGAGTGTATAACATTCACTGCTACACATAGAGGTGTATAACATGCATGTAACGTCTACCCCAGTAGTGAGAGGGTATCAGCCGTTGGAGACGTCCTTTTCCCTGGCAAGCTGCTGTGTAAAAGTGAAGTTGGTATAATCCCATCCAAGAGTTTCAGAGGGAGAGTCAGGTTCAGCTGTAAAAGGAGCAGAGTAACAATCCAATATTATCCCCTTTTAAGAACGAGACGAGGCTACGTTTTGAAGGGTCAAGAAGAACTCAGGTGCTTTCACACCCAGCCTGGTTTTTATTACAGTCAGGACCAACAGAACACACCCAGGGGGAAGGTATAGAACAATCAATAACACAATAGTAACGCCCGCAGTTTCCCTCCCCTCTGCTTGAGAGATAATTGAGTTTATTACTGTATCTACTCAATTATCTCCCAGCTAAAACTTACAAATTTTTATACATTTTTATAACTTTATGATTTTACATAGTACATAAACAAGACTTACATTTTTATGAACAACATAAATTGTGGAACAACATATTCAAAATTCGTGAGAATCTGTCCAGTGGTTCCAGAAATATTAAAAAGTCTCTTTGGACCGACCGCACGCTTGTTTGCATGCCCAAAAACAGTTCCACAGATTCAAGCTGTGTGGTCGGTCTCTTTCTGTCTTGAAAATCGGTAAAGTCCCATCCGAAGTTCAGTGTCAAAGTACCAAACAGTTAAAGGGCCAGTGTAGTAATAAATGTTCCCAGGCAAAGGTAAGGTTCTGTTACACTGCTCCCCTTTTTGTGGAACACTCCGGTAGACCCGGATTCATCCTTTTCGGGTCAACTTGGGGCGGTCCGGTCTGCTGTTAAGGTAAAAGTTCTGTTTGCCTGGACAGTCCGTCTGCGTTCGCATTGAACCGGCCAGGGCGATATTGAATGGAAAAGTTAGACGGTTGTAGGGCCAAGCTCCATCTCAGTAATCGTCCATTGTCCCCAGCCACTCGGTTCAGCTATACTAGGGGGTTGTGGTCTGTGATCAGGGTGAATTCCTGACCGTAAAGATATGTGTTAAGGTACAAAGACCTATATGTCCCAGCATTTGGGTAGTGTGCGTTGGGCAGCCGGAATAGTAAGTCTGACGATCTTTACTACCAGCATGTCCTTTGGTCAAAAATACATCTTTACTCAAGTTGTGATGAAAATTAAGAACACTTTATTGAATTGGTTCAGCTTATTTAAAACCTTGCACAACACATTATAGGGAGTGGCTACCTTTAGCCAAACCCCCACCCCCCCTGGGCCAATGGAGTAACTCTTACAATCAGTTAATTACCTCTGTCTAATCAGACAGGGCTAATCTGTGGGAACTTTTAGTCTCCGCCCCGGGGCCGCCTTTAGGGGCGTCAACCTAATTCATTCTTGCCCAGGTAGGAGAAGGAAGAACATGTATTTCTCTCTCTCTCTGCCCCTGGTTCTGAAGCAGAGAAACCCTGTAGACAGGCCATATAGTTGGTGCCTATATGTCTGACCTACTGCTGTGCATATAAGATAACCTTTGCCCTCCAAACATCTGGCACCAGTCACTCCCTGCTCATAGATGGGCCTGGTACTAATCTGTAACACATTTTCATATTTGTCCCCATAACTCACCGGTCATGCCACTCACATACCACTCACAGACCCATCACATTGAGTCTATCACCTGATTCTCATTAAAATGAGTATAAACATCATGCATGGGGGGACATTGTAAGGGATTTATCCATGTCTAGGGGTACATACACGTTTAATACTTATACTATACAGATGGATCTGTCACAGTATGGGATGAGCTTCTTTAGAGCCCAGACCAGGGCAAGACACTCTTTTTCCAATGCCGCATAACTCACTTCCCTGGGCAATAGTTTTCGACTCAGGTATGCGACAGGGTGTTCCCCCCCATCTTCTCCGACCTGGCTTAGCACTGCCCCCAGTCCGTACATGGACGCATCTGTGTGGACAACAAATCTTTTGTTAGGGACGGGGGCAGACAAAACAGGTGCGTTGATCAAGGCTTGTTTCAGGATTTGGAACGCTGTTTCACAGGCGGTAGACCACAGGACTATCCTAGGTACATTTTTCTTTGTTAAATCTGTCAGGGGTTTGGCGATGGCGCTGTAGTCAGGGACAAATTTCCTGTAGTACCCTGCTGTCCCTAAGAATGCTAACACTTGAGTCTTAGTGTGGGGCGTGGGCCAATTGGCTACAGCCTCTACCCTAGCGGGTTCTGGTCGTTGTTTCCCACACCCCACTCTGTGTCCCAATTACTGGACTTCAGCCATACCAAAATTACATTTCTCTGGTTTCAGGGTTAGGCCGGCGGCCCTAATCTGATCCAGCACAGCCTCTACGTGTCTCCACTAAGCGCTGAAATGTAGCTGGGGCGTTTTTCATCCCGAAGGGCATGACCTTAAACTGGTACAAGCCAAACGGGGTGACAAACGCCGACTTAGGGATAGCGTCCTTGGCCAAGAGAATCTGCCAGTACCCTTTGCACAGATCGATGGTGGTCAGATATCGTCCCCTGGCAATACGATCTAATAGTTCGTCCACTCGGGGCATGGGGTAGGCGTCTGTCATGGTTCGGTCATTGAGGCGTCGATAGTCGAAACAGAACCGTGTCGTTCCTTCCTTTGTGGGGACTAGGACGACTGGGGATGCCCAGGGGCTGTCGGATTGCTCTATAACTCCTAGTTTTAACATCTCCTGAATCTCTTTTCTCATCTCTTCTTTTACGGCTTCGGGGATTCTATAGGGAGTCTGTCTGAGAGGGGTTTGCCCTGGGGTTTCGACATAATGGGTCGCTAAGGGTGTGTAAACGGGCTCCTGGGAAAACGTCAATCCTTTCTTAGCTAGTAATTGTTGGAGTTGCTCCCTTTCTGTGGGAGTTAATCGCTCCCCTAGCTGCACTGTATTAAGCCGAGTTTTAGGCTCGGCATCGGCTAACAGATCTGGGATGGGGAGGTTGTCAGGGTCTTCAGTGTCCGGGATACATATGGCTGCTATATCTTCGGGCCTTTCCTGGTACTCTTTTAATAAGTTTATATGAAAGGACTTCTGTATCCTTCCGTCCTTGCTACTGGCAATTACATAGGTGGTGTCACAACCTGTGCCACCACCTTGTAAGGGACCTGCCAGGAGGTCTGTAGTTTATTTCCTTTAACAGGTCTAAGCACCAGGACTTTCTGACCTACTTGGAACGTTCTCAGCCTAGCGTCCCGATCGTACCAATGTTTTTGACGGCCTTGTGCCGCCTGGAGGTGTTCTCGGGCTATCCTGGCTAGGTGCCCCATGCGGTCCCGCATCTCCAGCACATAAGGTACGATAGGCACCCCCTCATGCTCCATCTCTCCCTCCCAGTGCTCCCGGATGAGGTCGAGGGGGCCTCGCACCCGACGTCCATAGAGCAACTCGTGGATTCCTGCGGCACCTTTCGATATGCGAAAAAGAGGTGCGGCAAGAATCGCTCCCAGTCTCTGTATTCTGCTGTAAAGGTCCATAGCAATTGCTTTAGTGTACCATTAAAGCGTTCACAGAGACCGTTAGTTTGAGGATGGTATGGTGAACTAAGCAGGGTTTTGACACCACAGACCTTCCATAGCTGCTGAGTTAGGTCTGTGTTGAACTGGGTTCCTCGGTCAGATAGGATTTCCTAAGGAAATCCCACTCTGGTGAATATCCCTGACTAGCGCACTGGCAACCGTGTCAGCCTGGATATTCGTCAGAGCGACGGCTTCTGGGTAGCGAGTGGCATAGTCCACTACTGTAAGAATATACTTCTTACCGAAGGGCTGGGGTTAGGTAGGGGTCCTACGAGGTCGACTGCCACCCTGCTAAATGGTTCCTCAATCACGGGCATAGATGACAGTCGAGCTTTAGGGTGATCCCCCCTCTTTCCTACTCGGCATACATCACAAGTGCTGCAGTAACGCCGCACATCCTTCGAGATCCCTAGCCAAAAGAAGATCTCAGTGATCCTGTAGGTGGTGCGGTTACCCCCTAGATGCCCTGCCAACAGAATGTCGTGGCCAATTCGGAGAAGTTCCAACCGGTACTTTCTGGGTACTACGAGTTGGCGCTTCTGCGAAGGGACACAGCCGCTCTTTCTGCCTTCGGTCAATCTATATAACCTGTCCCCCTCCCATATAAAACGTTCCCGCTCATCCCCTCTACTGTCGGCTAATTCTCTGTACTTTTGGAGGGTGGGGTCCTGTCTAGTTTCCCTCCCAAACTCTTCAGGGGTGTCCCACGCTATGGGTCTCTCTGTGGCGTTAGTGCTAAGTGTCTGCTTGTGGCTTACATGGGTCTCCCGACCTGTTGTAGGATCGTCCTCGGTACGGGTCTGTGAGCGGGTGGTCACGGGACAAGCAGCAGCAGTCGTGGGTAAAAAGGCTGATGCTAGAGGGCCAATGTCGTTGCCCAGCACGACCTCAGCAGGTAAATTGTCCATGATGCCTACTGTGGTCTTTCCCGACCCGACTCCCCAATCCAAGTGTACCCGGGCGGTGGGTAAGCGAAAAACAGCCCCCCCTGCGACACGAACAGCAACGGTCCGATTAGATACATGTTCTGGTTTTACGAGATGTTTCTGCACCAAAGTGATGGTAGCGCCAGTGTCTCTTAAGCCATGTGCTAACTGTCCATTTACACGCACTTTAGCGGTGATGCTGGCGGTTATCCGGGGAGGAAGCCTGTACGGGGTTGGCCTCATACAAGATTCCCAAACACTCCTCAGGGCTCCCTTGTTTCCCGGAGCAGCTGGTTTATTAGTTCCACGGACGTTTCTGGATACAAGGATAATCTCCGCTGTACAATACCAGTAATTATATCGTCCTTGCTGACAGATGTAAGGGTCTCCGTTACTTCCATGGATCTATCCATTTCGACCAGCTCCAGCAGGTCAGCTATCAGCTCCCTCCGTGGCCTGTTACTGGCACTCCTATCACGACTCTCCAATAAATCTTTTAGTGTGGGTCTTTTCAGCTTGGCGTATTGAGACTCCATTCAGCACTTGCTCTCTGGATAAAAGGACTATCCCACCACTGCCAGCCAATGTAACGGCTACAACGGTAGTGAGAGGGTATCAGCCGTTGGAGACGTCCTTTTCCCTGGCAAGCTGCTGTGTAAAAGTGAAGTTGGTATAATCCCATCCAAGAGTTCCAGAGGGAGAGTCAGGTTCAGCTGTAAAAGGAGCAGAGTAACAATCCAATATAATCCCCCTCCAAGAACGAGACGAGGCTATGTTTTGCAGGGTCAAGTAGAACTCTCTTGCTGGCACACCCAGCCTGGTTTTTATTACAGTCAGGACCAACAGAACACACCCAGGGGGGAGGTATAGAACAATCAATAACACAATAGTAACGCCCGCAGTTTCCCTCCCCTCTGCTTGAGAGATGATTGAGTTTATTACTGTATCTACTCAATTATCTCCCAGCTAAAACTTACAAATTTTTATACATTTTTATAACTTTATGATTTTACATAGTACATAAATAAAACTTAAATTTTTATGAACAACATAAATTGTGGAACAACATATTCAAAATTCGTGAGAATCTGTCCAGTGGTTCCAGAAATATTAAAAAGTCTCTTTGGACCGACCGCACGCCTGTTTGCATGCCCAAAAACAGTTACACAGATTCAAGCTGTGTGGTCGGTCTCTTTCTGTCTTGAAAATCGGTAAAGTCCCATCCGAAGTTCAGTGTCGAAGTACCAAACAGTTAAAGGGCCAGTGTAGTAATAAATGTTCCTAGGCAAAGGTAAGGTTCTGTTACAATGCACTACTACACATAGAGGTATATACCATGCACCACTACACATAGAGGTATGTAACATGCACAGCTACACATAGATGAGTGTATAACATGCACTACTACACATAGAGGGGTGTATAACATACACTGCTACACATAGAGGTATATAACATGCACTGCTACACACAGAGGAGTGAATAACATGCACTGCTACACATAGAGGAGTGAATAACATGCACTACTACACATAGAGGAGTATAATGCACTACTACACATAGACGAGTGTATAACATGCACTACTCCACATAGAGGTATATAACATAGTACACATAGAGGAGTGTATAACATGCACTACTACACATAGAGGTATATAACATGCACTGCTACACACAGAGGAGTGAATAACATGCACTGCTACACATAGAGGAGTGAATAACATGCACTACTACACATAGAGGAGTATAATGCACTACTACACATAGACGAGTGTATAACATGCACTACTCCACATAGAGGTATATAACATAGTACACATAGAGGAGTGTATAACATGCACTACTACACATAGAGGTATATAACATGCACTGCTACACACAGAGGAGTGAATAACATGCACTGCTACACATAGAGGAGTGAATAACATGCACTACTACACATAGAGGAGTATAATGCACTACTACACATAGACGAGTGTATAACATGCACTACTCCACATAGAGGTATATAACATAGTACACATAGAGGAGTGTATAACATGCACTACTACACATAGAGGTATATAACATGCACTGCTACACATAGAGGTGTATAACATGCACTGCTACACATAGAGGTGTATAACATGCACTGCTACACATAGAGAAGTATAACATGCACTGCTACACATAGAGGAGTGTATAACATGAACTACTACACATATAGGAGTGTATAACATGCACTGCTACACATAGAGGAGTATATAACATGCACTGCTACACATAGAGGAGTGTATAACATGCACTACTCCACATAGAGGTATATAACATAGTACACATAGAGGTGTGTATAACATGCACTGCTACACATAGAGGTATATAACATGCACTGCTAGACATAAAGGAGTGTATAACATGCACTGCTACACATAGAGGTGTATAACATGCACTGCTACACATAGAGAAGTATAACATGCACTGCTACACATAGAGGAGTGTATAACATGCACTGCTACACATAGAGGAGTATATAACATGCACTGCTACACATAGAGGTATATAACATGCACTGCTACAAATAGAGGAGTGAATAACATGCACTACTACACATAGAGGAGTATATAACATGCACTGCTACACATAGAGGTATATAACATGCACTGCTACAAATAGAGGAGTGAATAACATGCACTGCTACACATAGAGGAGTATGACACGCACTGCTACACATAGAGAAGTATAACATACATTAGTACACATAGAGAAGTACAACATGCACTGCTACACATAGAGGAGTGAATAACATGCACTGCTACACATAGACGAGTTTATAACATGCACTGATACATATAGAGGAGTATAACATACACTCATACACAAAGAGGTATATAACATGCACTTCTACACATAGAGGTGTATAACATGCACTGCTACAAATAGAGGTATATAACATGCACTGCTAAACATAGAGATATATAACATGCACTGCTACACATAGAGGAGTATAACATGCACTGCTACACATAGAGGAGTGTATAACATGCACTGCTACACATAGAGGAGTGTATAACATGCACTACTACACATAGAGGTATATAACATGCACTGCTACACATAGAGGTGTATAACATGCACTGCTACACATAGAGGAGTGTATAACATGCACTACTACACATAGAGGTATATAACATGCACTGCTACACATAGAGGTATATAACATGCACTGTGTGACGAAGTGCCCTTTGCCACTTTGTCTTGGAGAGGACTGTTTGCCAGCCTCCTGCCCTGCGACTATGGCCCGGGGACATATTGCCCTTTAAACACAGTATTCGGCCATACCAGAGTGTACAGTATGTCACTCATTCTGGCCCTTTACATACAGGGGGGTCATTCGGTACTTGCCCTGTGTGAACCATGATACCACAGATAGATATGCCATGGAGCCCATTCATATAATGAAAGACTAAGGGAAAGACTTCAGCTCCATGGCAATTGAACTGTGTGAAGAGGATCTGAGCGCTATTCGGTAGTTTTGAGCGCTCAGACCCCAGTTGTAACGGAACCCATCACTGTTTTACCCTGTTTTATGGTTATTTAATTCTTGGTTAAAATATGATCCTACTGTTATATTATATGTATGTTGGTTTATGCTCTGCAGAATATTAGCCCAGACTTTTGCAGACCTAGGCTAATAGATAATCCTATTACAGAGACTCCAGAGATAAGGGAGTAGATTGTATAAAGTGTTTTCATTCTCAGATAAGAACAAAGAAGGCTGATTTAATCAATGTCTGATTATATCAAAGTTGCCAGGGAGCCTCAGGGAGGGGTGACCACACCTATTGTCCCTCTATGTGTATTGTGTGGCCAACTATGGGGGATGTGGATTGCCATGCTGCCAGTAAGATACTTTTACTAACTTTTGAACCCCTGGTCTGATTCATGCCATTTTTTAATATGTTGTTCCCCTGGATGAGAACTATTGAACAGTGCTGGACTTAAAGGTGTACCCCCTGTTTTTGGGGTACATCCAGAATGTGGTTAAAATTGTGTCTGTTTTAATTGTGTTACCTGTTATCTGAGGGGAGGAGACGTGGGGGTTGAACCATGTATACAATTGTCTGTGATAATTATGTGGGTGTAGCCCTTCAGAGGGCACCATTGCATAAAAGGAGATCCCCTGTCATTAAAGTTCTAGTTCTTCTTGACCCTTCAAAAAGTAGCCTCGTCTCGTTATTGGAGGGGATGGCTCTATCATACTGGGGATTGCTATGCTTTTGCATACTCCCTTGAGCTGTAACTACTGAACGCTTGTTCCTGATGTGTCCTCCTTGGAGGAGAGGTCTTCCCCACACGGTCCTGGATGCTGGAGATTCATACAGGGTGGAAGGAAGACGACGCGGCTCCAGCTAAACTACGGTGGGTGTGGAGTCTGTGGTGGTTGAGGTGTCCGGTGCGGTGCTTGTAGGCCTCGGCGCAAACTAGGACGCGTCTATCAACGGAGGTACCCGGTCGGGGTGCTAGTAGATCCGTTACACACTGCTAGACATAGAGGAGTGTATAACATGCACTGCTACACATAGAGGTGTATAACATGCACTGCTACACATAGAGGTGTTTAATATGCACTACTACACATAGAGGTATATAACATGCACTTGTATACGTAGAGGTGTATAACATGCACTACTACACATAGAGGTATATAACATTTACTGCTACACATAGAGGAGTGTATAACATGCACTGCTACACAGAGGCGTGTATAACATGAACTGCTACACATAGAGGAGTGCATAACATGCACTGCTACACATAGAGGAGTGTATAACATGCACTGCTACACATAGAGGAGTATAACATGCACTGCTATACATAGAGGAGTGTATAACATGTACTGCTACACATAGAGGTGTATAGGACATGCACTGCTACACATAGAGTTGTATAACATGCACCGCTACACATAGAGGTATATAACATGCACTGCTACACATAGAGGAGTATAACATGCACTGCTACACATAGAGGAGTGTATAACATGCACTGCTACATATAGAGGAGTATAACATGCACTGATACACATAGAGGAGTGTATAACATGCACTGCTACACATAGAGGTATATAAAATGCACTGCTACACATAGAGGTATATAACATGCACTGCTACACATAGAGGTGTATAACATGCACTGATACACATAGAGGAGTATAACATGCACTGCTACACATAGAGGAGTATAACATGCACTGCTACACATAGAGGAGTGTATAACATGCACTGCTACACATAGAGGTATATAACATGCACTGCTACACATAGAGTAGTGTATAACATGCACTGCTACACACAGAGGAGTGAATAACATGCACTGCTACACATAGAGGAGTGTATAACATGCACTGCTACACACAGAGGAGTGAATAACATGCACTGCTACACATAGAGGGGTGTATAACATGCACTGCTACACATAGAGGAGTGTATAACATGCACTGCTACACACAGAGGAGTGAATAACATGCACTGCTACACATAGAGGTGTATAACATGCACTGCTACACATAGAGAAGTGTATAACATGCACCGCTACACATAGAGGAGTGTATAACATGCACTGCTACACATAGAGGAGTGTATAACATGCACTACTACACATAGAGGTATATAACATGCATTGCTACACATAGAGGAGTGTATAACATGCACTACTACACATAGAGGTATATAACATGCACTGCTACACATAGAGGTTTATAACATGCACTGCTACACATAGAGTTATATAACATGCACTGCTAGACATAGAGGAGTATATAACATGCACTGCTACACATAGAGGTATATAACATGCACTGCTACACATAGAGTTATATAACATGCACTGCTACACATAGAGGTGTATAACATGCACTGCTACACATAGAGAAGTATAACATGCACTGCTACATGACCCATGCATGATCCATTTAGGCTAGGTAATGGAATAACTGACACGACAACTGGAGTTGGGAGAAACAACGGGCCACAGCTTTATTTTGAAACAATGTAAACAACAACCATAACTTATTTAAATTACTAATTTAGTCCTTTCCTTCCGGGGGAGGAGCCCGGCCACGAACAGTGACCTCACGCTTTGAGCCCTGCCCAAAGCCCCAATGCTTATCTTTAAACATGCCCTGTGAGGTGGGGCCATCGCCCCCTTAGGCCAGTGTGCAGGGCAACTCACCTCCCGCCGCCAAGTCATAAATTAACATTACACAATATACAATAGCCACTTCTCCGAATTCTTTAACCAAAATATATATTAATTTCAATATTTCTTATTTATATTATCTTTTTTTTTTTTTTTTTTTAAGAATACTCCATATACATCTGTTAACAACAAGATACAGGGTGGGTGGGTGGGATTTCAGTCGGGAGACCGCGCTGCTGTGATCAACGGCGCGAAACGGGCTTCCGACACGCCCCCCGACGCACCTGATTGGCTGATAGCCTCACAGGCTCCGCTGGGTCACGCGACGCTATGGGCTGACCCAGGGAGCCTGTGCAGCCTCCGCGTCATTCATGACCCATGCATGATCCATTTAGGCTAGGTAATGGAATAACTGACACGACAACTGGAGTTGGGAGAAACAACGGGCCACAGCTTTGTTTTGAAACAATGTAAACAACAACCATAACTTATTTAAATGACTAATTTAGTCCTTTCCTTCCCGGGGGAGGAGCCCGGCCACGGACAGTGACCTCACGCTTTGAGCCCTACCCAAAGCCCCAATGCTTATCTTTAAGCATGCCCTGTGAGGTGGGGCCATCGCCCCCTTAGGCCAGTGGGCCGGGCAACTCACCTACCGCCACGGAGCATGCAAGGGACGCCTCCCGAGGCTGCGATCCCCCCCTGCTGGACATTAAAGCCAAAGCCCGCAAAACACTCTCCCTAAACTCCAACATCATCAACTCGTACCCTATTTCCGTAAGATGAACCTTATCTTTTGCGAAAAAGTCATCAGCACCGACCGGTTCGAACTCTTTATACCGGATGGCAACGAAACCCTGTTTCCTCACAAAACTCGCAATCTGCTGATTGATCTTCTGTCTAGCCTTGTCCAAACATACTGGGTTGCGTGCGTTACGCCACGATCTTCTCTTAATCATCTCGGACCAGATAAGGAACGTGCCAGGGAACTTCTTCACCCACTTCTCAATGTCTCGTCTCATTACTTTCAGCATCCGTCTCATGGGAACTGTCCCCAAATCATTCCCGCCGGCATGAATTATTATCACGCTAGGCTGACCGTAACGCTGCGCGTAAGTTTCCAGAAGACCGTCGAGCTGCGCCCACCGCAGACCCCGAATGCCACACCACCGTACGCGTAAGTCCGTAACAGGAAAGCCCAGTTGTGCCTTTTCCTCGGTAACTGCGGCTAACCTGTGGGCCCAGTACACGTATGAATGGCCCACAATCCATAGTTGCTTCTGTTCCCCTGAAAGTAGAAAGCAACACCATTAAACCACTGCATTTGGCCTTACATAGGACCGAAAACGTTCTGAGTCCCACCTCCCGATGCGCTTCACTGTGGCGTCGGGCAACCCCAACCTAGCCGCTTCTGTGGCAGCTCCAATCCGAAAAGAGTATGTTCGGAAGTCGGACTGCTTAAAACCGAGCCGATGCAGTGCGCTTTTTAAAACTTTTTTAAATTGATACTTTGACATGCCGTTCCATCGGCGTGTACCAGCAGCGAACACCGTCCCGCCGGTCGCTGCTTAAGGTACTCCTGTACACATGCATATGGGCAACACTCCGTGCCAACCTGATGCAGAACAACTTCTCTTCCTTTACCCACTTGGTCGGTCTTTGACCTCCGTAACCACAATACCACCATACCTTCCCTGAGGCAGGTATCCACCAATTGCAGTCCCCCCGAACCGTGTCTACTGTTCGCGACTAACTCCCCTATCCTAAACGCCCCGAAGAACGCCAGGGAAAAAGCCGTTCAGAAAAGTAGGGATTCAAAGGGGTTCCTGCAAACCACCACCAACTCCTGAGCCAATCTCAGCAACCCCGCAAATGTTATTGGCCGCCTACTATCCGGCCTTTGCGACCCGCTGAACATTCCGCGCACTACCTTGCGCACTAGAAACTCCTTTGTAAGGTCCCTCTGCCCAGCAAGCTTAAACATAAAAGCAAGCGCCATGACCTGTCTCCCTACTACGGTTCTTGACTCGCTTTGCTCGGCGCACCGCAACAGGTACCAAAGCAGTATCCCTATGCTCTTCTCTTCCGTCGGGGCGCCACCTGCCAGTGCCACTAGACTATCCCATTTTGCCCACACACGTCTATAAGCCGTCCAAGTCGCTGGGGCAACAGACTGTCTCACGAGTCTCGTTACCTGACAGCTCCAATCTCCCAAAGCTTCTCGGGGATGTGCTCCCCCAGGGCGTTCACATAAGGAGCCAGCACCCTGAAGCGGTCCTCCTGAAACCGAGAGAGGGCGTAAGCAATTCCGTTTTCCACTACTGTCACATGTCTTGCCTGAAACCATATGTTCAAGCGAAGACAACATAGCACAAGATGCCGGAGCAATCTTATTACCGGTACGGATGCTGCCGTGATGTTGTTCACGGCCTCCACCAACCCTTTATTAGCCTAATGGAAAATGACTCGCCTGTCCCTGAAACAGGCACCCCATAAGTGAACTGCTACCACCATAGGGAACAGCTCGAGGAATGTAGGGTTCTGCATTAAACCCGCCTCTTCCCATTCCTCCGGCCACGCCGCAGCGCACCATCTCCCTTGGAGATAAGACGCACATCCAATCGGTCCGGACCCATCGGTGTGGAGATCTAGCTCCGCGCTGGTGGCGCCCTCCTTTTGAAGGAGCACCCGCCCATTAAAATCGGCGAGGAACACCGCCCACACCCTCGCATCATCACGCATAACCCTAGAGACTGTCAGGAAATGATGCGGCTTCGCAATCCCTATAGTAGCCAGTGACATCCTTCTACAGAATATCCGCCCAATGGGGATAATTCTGCACGCGAAGTTCAACTTCCCCAATATTGATTGCAACCGCCGCAGAGTTACCCTCCGCGCGCCCAGTAGCGCCTTAATTTCCGCTTGCATGTCCACCACCTTCTCTAAGGGAAGACTGCACTCCATTTTGTAGGAGTCAATCCGAATCCCTAGAAAAGTCAATTGTTCCGTAGGGCCCTCCGTCTTGTCATGGGCCAACGGTACCCCGAATTCTGTACAGATTTCGGTGAACACGTCCAGCATGAAACGGCAAGCGTCGTTTCCTGCTGGGCCAACGAAAAGGAAATCATCCAGGTAATGGGTAATACTCTTGTACCCCGCCTCGATGCTCACGACCCATTGCAAAAATTTGCTGAAGGCCTCGAAGTAAGCACAGGATATCGAGCATCCCATGGGTAAACCTAAATCAACGAAATAACTTCCATCTACGAAGCACCCCAGCAGCCGATGGCTTGACGGGTGTACGGGGAGCAATCTGAATGCTGCCTCGATGTCCACTTTTGCCATAAGGGCCCCGTGGCCCTCCCTCCTCACCAGGTCGACCGCCCGGTCAAATGACTCATAAGAAACAGTAGCCTGGTCTTTTGAGATGCCATCGTTTACCGAACGACCTCTGGGGTAGGATAGATGTTGAATCAACCTAAATTTACCCTTCTCCTTCTTGGGGACCACCCCAAGTGGAGACACGACTAAACCCGGGATGGGCGGGGCCGCAAATAGCCCTGCCATCCTCCCCAATTTTACCTCATTTAGCACCTTAGCTTGAGCTACCCCTGGCAAATCCCTGGCCGACTTCAGGTTTGGAACAAGAAAACCCTGGATGTCGACCCCACATGGAATACGGAATCCTTCTCGGAAACCGTCCTCCAACAGGCGCGCCGCTTCTGCGGCGCCTACCAATTTACCGTAGCGTTTTAGCCACGGCAGCATGGCGGGGAGGCGTATGGGCGTCCTGCCCCTTTGCAGGAGGTTCGCCCCTGCCTCCCTCTTTTGGTCTACCGCATCTAGACAGGGGGTGTTCGCCTCCACAATTCAAGCATGCGTGTTTAAACCTGCAGTTAGGGGCCCATCTACAGACCCCCTCGTTATACGCAAAACAGGTCTTAAGGCCTGCTCCTGAGGCGTGGGTGGGGCCCTTAGCTCCACCGGCCCCGCTCCGAAAGGGCGTCGTGACTCTCATGGGTGTCATGATGTTTAGCCAATACGCCACCGCTTTGTCACTCCACGCCATGCTTGGCCTTGAGGCCAGGTATTGCCGGAATTCCTCATCATACCGCCACCAGGCTGTACCCCCGTAGACCTTGTGAGCATTACGAATTTCGTCTATATAAACGAATAGTCCCGAACTCTGTTCGGGGTGCCGCTCACACAGTACGCAAGCCCAGATTGAAAATGCTTGCAGCCATGTATCAAACGTCCTAGGTAGCCTAGCAAAAGATTTCCGCCGCTCTTCCCTCTCCCTGGGGCCCCTCTCGGCCAAATCTGTTTGCCTAGACATAGGGAGAAGGGAGAACAACTCTATAAATTCCCTCCTTCAGATCTTTTCCTTAACCTCCTGGGTAAGGTGTGCACCTAAGTTATCCAACGAGCATAAGACTATAGGCCTCATGGCTGCGTCGGTAACTCCTGCATTGGTACTACCTATTGCTGCAATCGCTTTGCCTACCGGCTCGGGCGCGCGCATGCTAGGTAACGCCTCGCTTGCGCTCGCTGGCGCCACTGCAGCTGCTGGCTGGGACCATGCACCCTTCGCTAGCCCCCCTATCCAAGCTCCCATTTCGTGCTCGCTAACCGCGATGTTGTGCGCAGCCAGTAGAGTCTTCAATGACCCGATAAACCCTCCCTTGTCTGCTGCGCAACTCAAATCTGAGCGCTCACCTGCTTCTGGAAGCTTTGGAGTGGATACGGCCAACGGAGTATCCCTGCGTCTCTCCTGACGCTCCGGGGACTCTGACCGTCTGGCCCTCCGCGGGCTCCTCCTCTCAGATCCAGTGCATGCACAGCTGCACCGACAAGATCTCCTGCTTCTCGACCTGGATCTCCTTCTGGATCTGTGGGTACAAGATGAACAGTCACTAGCTCTCCGCGACCTGCATGCCCATGCCCATACCGCCCTTTCCTCATCTGAGGAACGGTCCTGGTCATCTAAGCCTGCGCGGCTGGAGTAGGCTAGCACTGCCTCCGCCGCCCCCTGTAGGGGTTCCCCTGAGACTTCCTCGGGCGTTGGAATATCCAGATGTTGGTCGGTCTTAGACCCTTTGCGCTGCGGCCTAACCTTCTCACCCTCAGTCTCTACTCTGCTACGTCTTAGCGGTGCGTGCGTGAATAGTAGCGGACTGTACCTGCTTGTAGCCTTCTTAGCTCGAGTGGGGCGTCCTAGACTCGCCACTGCCGCTGTCACTGGCATGTCATCAATCATGACCATGCTGTCTTGGCTATTCATTTCTCTGATCACTCCATCTCTTCTTTCTCTCGTCGTCGCCATGCTCCTCTCACCGCCAATTGGGCGTCCCTGTAAAGTACCAGAAGCACTGTTATTGAGGGAAACCCCAGGGACCGTCTGCTTGGCACCGTGAGGGCCTGTAGGAGCCTTTTTAGGACTCCCGGCTTTTCTCTTACCCTCTGCACCCCCCCTACGGGGTGTTAGAGGGGTGTTTCTTGACCTTTGTCGCGACCTAGGACCTTTAGGCAAGTTGGCTGGTGGTGGCCGGAGTGCTGGGCCCTCACCCCCACTGCCCGTGGTCCTGGCGCTCGCCTGCCTGGGGGGTATGGGGTCCCGGCCGCCCTGACCTGTAACCCCCCCCATCTCTTTCGTCTCTGCTGCCTGATGGACGGGGGTCTGGTAGCCCTACAGTGGTGGGATGGGAAAAAATTTCCCTGGAGCCATCAGAATTGGCTAGGACACCAGCCACCGCAGGCTGTTCCTGTTCAATGTGCTGAACTCCAAGCGCAGAAGGCATGGGAGGTCCCAGCCTGTCCTGCACCCACCTGACCCCTTGGCTTAAGGCACGGGTCCTAACTTCAGCCAGCAAAGCCTCTAAGCCTTCTGGATCCATAAGAGCTAAAAGGGGGACACACAGGGAGAAAACCACCCAGACACACACACCGGGCACCAACAGTAACAGGCACACACACAGACACAGACACAGACAAGGCACACACACCAGGCACCAACAGTAACAAGCACACACACAGACACAGACACAAACCAGGCACTCACACAAAACGGAGGAAGAAAACAACCAGAAAGTAGCCTCAAACTATGCAGCCCCTTATTTGCTGGTAAGCTGGGGTAACAATCTCAGTATTAAACCTTCCTACTGTGTTTAATGCTGCAGGACCTCAGACCTCCGTCCGTTTCAGTCGGGAGACCGCGCTGCTGTGAGCAACGGCGCGAAACGGGCTTCCGACACGCCCCCCGACGCACCTGATTGGCTGATAGCCTCACAGGCTCCGCTGGGTCACGCAGCGCTACGGGCTGACCCAGGGAGCCTGTGCAGCCTCCGCGTCATTCACATAGAGGAGTGTATAACATGCACTGCTACACATAGAGGAGTGAATAACATGCACTGCTACACATAGAGGAGTGAATAACATGCACTGCTACATGTAGAGGAGTGAATAACATGCACTACTACACATAGAGGAGTATACTATGCACTACTACACATTGATAAGCATAACATGCACTGCTACACGTAGAGGAGTATAACATGCACTACTACACATAGAGGAGTGTATAACATGCACTGCTACACATAGAGGAGCATAACATGCACTGATACACGTAGAGGAGTGTATAACATGCACTGCTACACATAGAGGTATATAACATACACTGATACACATAGAGGAGTTTATAACATGCACTGATACACATAGAGGAGTATAACATACACTGCTACACATAGAGGTATATAACATGCACTTCTACACATAGAGGTGTATAACATGCACTACTACACACAGAGGCTTATATAACATGCACTGCTACACATAGAGGAGTGTATAACATGCACCACTACACATAGAGGTGTATAACATTCACCGCTACACATAGAGGTATGTAACATGCACCGCTACAGATAGAGGAGTGTATAACATGCACTGCTACACATAGAGGAGTGTATAACATGCACTGCTACACATAGAGGAGTGTATAACATGCACTGCTACACATAGAGGAGTGTATAACATACACTGCTACACATAGAGGTATATAACATGCACTGCTACACACAGAGGAGTGTATAACATGCACTGCTACACATAGAGGAGTGAATAACATGCACTACTACACATAGAGGAGTATAACATGCACTACTACACATAGAGGAGTATAACATGCACTGATACACATAGAGGTATATAACATGCACTGATACACATAGAGGAGTATATAACATGCACTGCTACACATAGAGGTATATAACATGCACTTCTACACATAGAGATGTATAACATGCACTGCTACACATAGAGATATATAGCATGCACTGCTACACATAGAGGAGTATAACATGCACTGCTACACATAGAGGTATATAACATGCACTACTACACACAGAGGAGTATAACATGCACTGCTACACATAGAGGAGCGTATAACATGCACTACTCCACATAGAGGTATATAACAAACTACACATAGAGGAGTGTATAACATGCACTGCTACACATAGAGGAGTGTATAACATACACTGCTACACATACTGTAGAGGAGTGTATAACATGCACTACTACACATAGATGTATATAACATGCACTGCTATTCATAGAGGTATATAACATGCACTGCTAGACATAGAGGAGTGTAGAACATGCACTGCTACACATAGAGGTATATAACATGCACTGCTACACATAGAGATATATAACATGCACTGCTGCACATAGAGGAGTATAACATGCACTGCTACACATAGAGGTATATAACATGCACTACTACACACAGAGGAGTGAATAACATGCACTACTACACATAGAGGTGTATAACATGCACTGCTACACATAGAGGAGCGTATAACATGCACTACTCCACATAGAGGTATATAACAAACTACACATAGAGGAGTGTATAACATGCACTGCTACACATAGAGGTGTATAACATGCACTGCTACACATAGAGGAGTGTATAACATGCACTACTACACATAGATGTATATAACATGCACTGCTACACATAGAGTTATATAACATGCACTACTGCACATAGAGGTATATAACATGCACTGCTAGACATAGATGAGTGTATAACATGCACTGCTACACATAGAGGTGTATAACATGCACTGCTACACATAGAGGTGTTTAATATGCACTGCTACACATAGAGGTATATAACATGCACTTGTATACGTAGAGGTGTATAACATGCACTACTACACATAGAGGTATATAACATGCACTGCTACACATAGAGGTGTATAACATGCACTGCTAGACATAAAGGAGTGTATAGCATGCACTGCTACACATAGAGGTATATAACATGCACTGCTAAACACAGAGATATATAACATGCACTGCTACACATAGAGGTGTATAACATGAACTGCTACACATAGAGGAGTACATAACATGCACTACTACACATAGAGGAATGTATAACATGCACTGATACACATAGAGGTATGTAACATGCACTGCTACATATAGAGGAGTGTATAACATGCACTACTACACATAGAGGTGCATAACATGTACTGCTACACATAGAGGAGTGTAACGGAACCCATCACTGTTTTACCCTGTTTTATGGGTATTTAATTATTATGGTTAAAATATGATCACATTGCTGTACTGTAGATATGTTGTTTTATGTTCTACAGAATATATTGGCTCAGAATATTACAGCTACTAGGCTAATAGATAATCATATTACAGAGACTCCTTTATAAGATAAGGAAGTCTATTGTATAAAGTGTTTTATTATGAGACATAGAACAAAGAGTATAATCTGATCAATGTCTGATTGCATCAAAGTAGCCAAGTAGCCTAGGGGAGGTGTGACCACACCTATTGTTCTCTTTATGTGTATTGTGTGGCCAAATATGGGCATGTGTATTGCCTGTGGGAAGAGATGTGTATAAATATTTCTGCACAACAAAATAAAGTCAGTATTCTTTGACTCCCAAGAAAGTGTCGTCCAATATGGGTGGTCTGGGCTTCTGAGACTCTTGGATGGGATTATACCAACTTCACTTTTACACAGCAGCTTGCCAGGGAAAAGGACTTATCCAACGGCTGGTACCCTCTCACTACCGGGGTAGCCGTTACATTGGTTGGCAGCGGTGGGATGGTCCTTTTATCCAGAGAGCAAGTGCTGAATGGAGTCTCAGTATGCCAAGCTGAAAAGACCCACACTAAAAGATTTATTGGAGAGTTGGGGTAGGAGTGCCAGTAACAGGCCACGGAGAGAGCTGATAGCTGACCTACTGGAGCTGGACGAGATGGATCGATCCATGGAGGTCGTGGACCAACCTACCCCTGTAAGCGAGGAGGAGGAAATTACAAACCTGGTTCAGCGGAGATTATCCATGTACCCAGCAACATCCGTGGAGCTAATAGATCAGCTGTTCCGGGAAGCGAGAACGGAGATACAAAATAGGAGGGGGCACGAACTTGAACTGGCAAAAGCTAGACAACCCCTGGCACATACAGTTCATACTCCCCCACCCGCTGCTACAGTAAAGAAAATACTGTTCACTGCCTTCAAAGCGTTTGTGGAAAGTGAGGAAGAAATTGATGGATATTTGGCTGGCTTCGAGAGGCAGTGCTCACTACACCAAATACCACCAGACCAATGGGTCACTATTTTGGCTGGAAAGCTATCAGGAAAAGCAAATGAGGCTTTTCGGGCGCTTACTGAGGAAGATATTGCGCAGTATCCCCGGGAGAAAGGCTGCACTGCTCACCAGATATGCCGTCACCCCGGAAACATATCGCCGTCGCTTCAGGGAGTCTAAAAAGAAGGCTGCAGACTCCCACATGGAATGGGCCAGCAAGATACAAAGGGTGGCATCACATTGGGTGCGAGGGTGCAATGCCAACACAGGAGAGGAAGTACTACAGCTATTCCTGATGGAACATTTCTTCCAAGATCTGGCGGCAGACATACAGGATTGGGTGAGAGATCGTCGCCCTGCTAACTTAATCGAGGCAGCACGGCTAGCGGACGAATACGCAGAGTCCAGAAAGGTGAGCCAAGGGTCCACACGACCAACGTCTAGAGCAGAGCCACGCACCTCAATGCCCGCTGCACGCACAGAATTTCGGGCCCCAGTACCCCCAGGACCGCCACAGCCTCAGGGGTCTAACCACCAACCCCGGGATTCTTACAAAATGACGTGCCATCGCTGCGGCAACCCGGGGCATATTGCCCGTTATTGCCTTTATCACGTACCTCTGCTGCTCACTGCCTGGAAACCGAAGGGAGCCCTGAGGAGTGTTTGGGCATCCTGTACGAGGGAAACCCCATACAATCTGCATCCCCAGATAACCACCAGCATCACCGCCAGGAGGTGCGTGTAAATGGACAGGTAGCACAAGGCCTAAGGGACACTAGCGCTACCATCACATTGGTGCAGAAACATCTTGTGAAACCGGAGCATGTATCTACCCGTACTGTTGCTGTCCGTGTCGCAGGGGGGGCTGTTTTTCGCTTACCCACTGCCCGGGTACGCTTGGATTGGGGAGTCGGGTCGGGACAAGATACCTGCTGAAGTCGTGTTGGGCAACGATATTGGCCCTCTAGCCTCAGCCTTTTTACCCACGACTGCTGCTGCTTGTCCCGTGACCACCCGCTCACAGACCCGTACCGAGGACGATCATACAACAGGTCAGGAGACCCAGGTAAGCCACAAGCAGACACTTAGCACTACTGCCACAGAGAGACCCATAGCATGGGACACCCCCGAAGAGCTTGGGAGGGAAACTAGACAGGACCCCACCCTCCAAAAGTACCGAGCATTAGCCGACGATAGAGGGGATGAGCGGGAACGTTTTATATGGAAAGGGGTTTCTATGGGACAGAGATTGTGGCCCACCTTTTGGACACTGGGATCCTGGACTGTTGGGATGGGATCCTGGATTTTTTTGGTTAAGTGTACAGGGGAAGAACAGTGGGCCCTGTACAATAGAGGCCCGACCACGAGCTGGCGGAGGAATGTACTCTGCAACTTGGGACGGTTTTGCTAAAGGACTTCAGTTCATTTGGAAGGCTGATGCTTTTCTGCTTCATTATTTAATTGTCTGAAACCAGTTTGTAAAATGTATTTTCCCTCTCCTTGAAATGTTTATTGCTGTGAATGCTGTATGAAGTGTGCGTTTGTTTTGTTCTTGAAATGTGAGGAAATGGGAATTGCAGTAATGCTGATGGGTTGTCAAACTGTAGAAGTGACCAAAAAATCGTTTTGTCTGGACATCCCCAGGCCAATCCGTTGGGATCAGACCGTGTATGCCCGCTTATGGTCACGGGGGAGGTGTGTAACGGAACCCATCACTGTTTTACCCTGTTTTATGGTTATTTAATTATTATGGTTAAAATATGATCACATTGCTGTACTGTAGATATGTTGTTTTATGTTCTACAGAATATATTGGCTCAGAATATTACAGCTACTAGGCTAATAGATAATCCTATTACAGAGACTCCTTTATAAGATAAGGAAGTCTATTGTATAAAGTGTTTTATTATGAGACATAGAACAAAGAGTATAATCTGATCAATGTCTGATTGCATCAAAGTAGCCAGGTAGCCTAGGGGAGGTGTGACCACACCTATTGTTCTCTTTATGTGTATTGTGTGGCCAAATATGGGCATGTGTATTGCCTGTGGGAAGAGATGTGTATAAATATTTCTGCACAACAAAATAAAGTCAGTATTCTTTGACTCCCAAGAAAGTGTCGTCCAATATGGTTGGTCTGGGCTTCTGAGACTCTTCGATGGGATTATACCAACTTCACTTTTACACAGCAGCTTGCCAGGGAAAAGGACGTCTCCAACGGCTGGTACCCTCTCACTACCGGGGTAGCCATTACAAGGAGTATAACATGCATTGCTACACATAGAGGAGTGCATAACATGCACTACTACACACAGATGAGTGTATAACATGCACTACTACACATAGAGGTATATACCATGCACTGCTACACTTAGAGGAGTGAATAACATGCACTGCTACACATAGAGGAGTGAATAACATGCACTGCTACACATAGAGGTATATAACATGCACTGCTACACATAGAGGAGTGTATAACATGCACTGCTACACATAGAGGAGTGTATAACATGCACTGCTACACAAAAAGAAGTGTATAACATGCACTGCTACACATAGAGGAGTATAACATGCACTACTACACATAGAGGTGCATAACATGCACTGATACACATAGAGGTGCATAACATGTACTGCTACACATAGAGGAGTATAACATGCATTGCTACACATAGAGGAGTGCATAACATGCACTACTACACACAGATGAGTATATAAAATGCACTGCTACACATAGAGGAGTGTATAACATGCACTGCTAGACATAGAGTATAACATGCACTGCTACACATAGAGGAGTGAATAACATGCACTGCTACACATAGAGGAGTGAATAACATGCACTGCTACACATAGAGGAGTGAATAACATGCACTGCTACACATAGAGGTATATAACATGCACCGCTACACATCCAGGGGTACATAATAAAACACAGTCCTACACATCCAGATGTATATAGCATGCACTGCTACACATACAGAGGTATATGACATGCACTACTACACATCCAGAGGTATATTATATGCACTACTACACATCCAGAGTTATATCACATGCACTACTACACATCCAGATGTATATCACATGCACTACTACACATCCAGATGTATATCACATGCACTACTACACATCCAGGGGTACATAATAAACCTCAGTCCTACACATCCAGATGTATATAACATGCACTGCTACACATCCAGAGGTATATGACATGCACTGCTACACACCCAGAGGTATATAACATGCACTACTACACATCCAGGGGTACATAATAAAACACAGTCCTACACATCCAGATGTATATAACATGCACTGCTACACATCCAGGGGTATATGACATGCACTGCTACACACCCAGAGGTATATAACATGCACTACTACACATCCAGGGGTACATAATAAAACACAGTCCTACACATCCAGATGTATATAACATGCACTGCTACACATCCAGGGGTACATAATAAAACACAGTCCTACACATCCAGATGTATATAACATGCACTGCTACACACCCAGATGTATATAACATGCACTACTACACATCCAGGGGTACATAATAAAACACAGTCCTACACATCCAGATGTATATAACATGCACTGCTACACACCCAGATGTATATAACATGCACTTCTACACACCCAGAGGTATATCACATGCACTACTACACATCCAGGGGTACATAATTGTAACAGATCTCCTGGCACCCCGACCGGGTACCTCCGTTGATAGATGCGTCCTAGTTTGCGCCGAGGCCTACAAGCACCGCACCGGACACCTCAACCACCACAGACTCCACAACCGCCGTAGTTTAGCTGAAGCCGCGCCATCTTCCTTCCACCCTGTATGAATCTCCAGCATCCAGGACTGTGTGGGGAAGACCTCTCCTTCAAGGAGGACACATCAGGAACAAGCGTTCAGTAGTTACAGCTCAAGGGAGTATGCAAAAGCATAGCAATCCCCAGTATGATAGAGCCATCCCCTCCAATAACGAGACGAGGCTACGTTTTGAAGGGTCAAAAAGAACTATTCTTTAATGACAGGGGATCTCCTTTTATGCAATGGTGCCCTCTGAAGGGCTACACCCATATAATTCTTACAGCCAATTAGATACATGGTTCAACCCCCACGTCTCCTCCCCTCAGATAACAGGTAACACAATTATTATCGTTTATTTATAACGCGCCAACATATTCCGTAGCGCTGTACATAAGATAAGTTCAAGACAAAGATACATACAAATTAACACATAGTAAAACAAGGAGGGCACTGTCTTTGAGTTTGGAATCCAGTGTCCATGGTGCTTTCCCTAAAACACCTTGTGGGATTGAAACTCGCAGACTTACATCCTAAAGGTATTGTGTGAGGAAAAGGAGGGAGAGAGATTTGAGAGTGTGTTAGGGTGAGAGGTGATACGCTTCTTTAAAGAGATGTGTTTTTAGAGAGGATTTGAATGATTTGAGGTTGGAGGATAGTCTGGTGGAGCGAGGCAAGGAGTTCCAGAGAATAGGGGCAGCACGAGAAAAGTCCTGAAGGCGAGAATGAGAAGAGGTGACAAGAGTTGTGGAAAGAAGAAGGTCATTAGCAGAGCGAAGAGGGCGTGTGGGGGAGTATTTGGAGATGAGACCAGAAAGGTATGGGGGAGTGCACTTGTTGAGGGCTTTGAAAGTAAGGGTCAGGATTTTAAATTTTATTCTGGAGGCTATGGGAAGCCAGTGGAGAGATTGACAGAGAGGTGATGCCGACACTGAACGTTGTGTACGGAAGACGAGTCTAGCAGAGGCATTCATAATGGATTGAAGTGGAGATAGTCGGGTGGTGGGGAGGCCAGCAAGAAGCGAGTTGCAGTAGTCCAGTCGAGAGATGATGAGAGAGTGTATAAGGATTTTAGTTGTGTCCTGTGTAAGAAAGTGGCGAATTCTGGAGATGTTTTTTAGATGGAGAAGACAAGATTTAGTTAGTGATTGTATGTGAGGGATGAAGGACAGGGCGGGGTCCAAAAGAACCCCAAGACAACGGGCTTGGGAGGAGGGGGTGATGATGTCATTGTTGACAGTAAGAGAGATGTGAGGAATTGAAGATGTGGGAGAGGGAGGGAAGATTAGGAGTTCAGTTTTAGACATGTTGAGTTTGAGATGGTGGGTGGACATCCAAGAGGATATACTAGAGAGGCAGTTGGAGACATGTGTTAGAAGAGAGGGGGATAGATCTGGTGCTGAGAGGTAGATTTGGGTGTCATCTGCGTAGAGATGATATTGCAGCCCAAAAGAGTTTATAAGGGTACCAAGTGAGGAAGTGTAGATGGAGAAGAGGAGCGGGCCTAGTACAGATCCTTGTGGTACGCCAACAGACAGGGGGTAGGTAGAAGAAGAGGTGTCAGAGAAGAAGATACTGAATGATCGATTTTGTAGGTATGATGAGAACCACGAGAGAGCAGTGTCTCGAATACCGAGGGAGGAGAGGATATGGAGTAGAAGTGGATGGTCAACAGTGTCAAAGGCAGCAGAGAGATCTAGTAGAAGGAGAATAGAAAAGTGACCTTTTGACTTGGCACTAAGCAGGTCATTGGTGACTTTAGTGAGAGCTGTCTCAGTGGAATGTTGGGGCCGAAAGCCGGATTGGAAGGTGTCAAGAAAGGAGTTAGAGGAGATAAAGCTGGTAAGGTGGGTATAGACGAGCCGCTCGAGCAGTTTGGAAGCCAAAGGAAGTAGAGAAATAGGGCGGTAGTTAGAAGCAATGTCAGAGTCAGATGAGAACTTTTTGAGGATGGGTGTAATTGTGGCGTATTTTAGACAAGATGGAAACTTGCCGGTAGTTAGGGAAAGGTTGAAAATGTGTGTGAGAGCTGGGATTAGTGTGGTAGAGAGGGGAGTGATGAGCTGAGATGGAATAGGGTCCTGGGGACATGTAGTGAGGCTAGCGACTTCATCCTCTGTAGCTGGGGCAAAGCACTTCAAAGTGGCTGTTGGATTGGGGGAGGGAGAAGAGTGGGTTAGGTTGGATAGTTGAGACGGTAGAGTGAGTGAGCCACTGTGAGATGAGAGTTCATTGCGGATATTTTCGATTTTATGAATAAAATGGTTGGCAAAGTCTTCAGCTGTGAGAGAGGAAGGGATGGGAGGAGATGGTGGGTGGAGGAGAGTTTTGAACGTTGCGAACAGACCCTTTGGGTTAGAGGATAGGGTTGATATTAGTGAAGTGAAGTAGTGTTGTTTGGCGAGGTTGAGGGCAGAGGAGTAGGAGCGTAACATAAATTTGTAGTGGAGGAAGTCTGCAGAGGTGCGTGATTTCCTCCAGAGCCGTTCAGCGGTGCAGGAGCATTTCTGGATGTATCGTGTTTGAGTTGTGTGCCAAGGTTGTGGAAGAGAGCGAGAGCGTCTTCGTGTGGTTATGGGGGCGAGGGTATCAAGGATGGAAGAGAGAGTAGAGTTGTAAAGTGAGAAGGCAGTGTCAGGGCAGTTGAGGTAGGTGATGGGGCTGAGAAGGGGTTGGATATTAATGGAGAGCTGAGTAGGGTCAAGTGCTAGCAGGTTTCTGTTCGTGATGGTGGCAGGGGTAGGAGAGGGGTGGTGGGAGGAAGAAGAGGTGAGGTTAAAGGTAAGTAAGTGATGGTCAGATAGAGGGAGTGGATGGGTGACTGGGTTGGAGGCTGTGCTGAGGTTGGTGAAGATAAGGTCAAGAGAATGTCCAGCATGATGAGAAGAAGAATCTGTTAGTTGTGAGAGGCCGAGGGAAGAGGTGAGTGCAAGCAGTTTGGTTGCTGCTGGGGAGGTGGGAGTGTCAATGGGAATGTTAAAATCTCCAAGTACCAGTGAAGGAACATTGGAGGAGAGAAAGTGAGGGAGCCAGGCAGAAAAGTGATCAAGAAATTGAGAGGGAGTGCCAGGGGGGCGATAGATCACGGCAACACGTAGAGAGATAGGTGAGAAGAGGCGGATTGTATGCACTTCAAAGGATGAGAATTGGAGGGATCGGACATGGGGTAAGAGGTGGAAAGTACAGCGAGTGGAAAGCAATACACCCACACCACCACCTTGCTTGTTCCCAGGTCTAGGTGTGTGGCTGAGGTGAAAACCACCATAAGAGAGTGCTGCAGGGGAGGCAGTGTTTGAGGATGAGAGCCAGGTTTCCGTGAGAGCCAATAGATTGAGGGAGTTGGAGATGAATAAGTCGTGAGTGAAGGTGAGTTTATTGCAGATAGACTGTGCGTTCCAGAGGGCGCAGGAGAAAGGTAGAGTAGAAGGTTTGTGACATGTAATGGATATCAGATTCTGGGTGTTACGGGTGTTTGCTGGCCATGAACCAGAGCGTGGCTGACAGCGAGTGGAGATGAGTGAGGGACCTGGGTTAGGGGATATATCTCCCGCAGCCAGGAGAAGGAGTAGTGAGAGGGAGAGAAGATGGGACTGGGACTTACAGTGTTGTTTCTGCTTGGGAGTGTTAGGGAGGGGATGATGTTGTGACTGGAGGAGAGAGAGGAGCTCATGGGAGCAGAGAAGGGGAGAGGAGAGCAAGGAAGGTGAGATGGTAATATTGTTGGGGACATGATATGGAGAGACTGCAAAAGAAAGTCTGAGAGAGAGGCAGTAGGTCATAAGAAAGAGGAAAGAGTGAGAAAGCATTGTGACAGTGTGTAAGCTCAGGAGAAAGATAGGATGATTTAGTGATAGTGGGGTAAGAATTATTGTCCTAAGATAAGAAGTAGTGTTGCTATAGGTTCAGGAGCAAGGAGGAGAGTGTGATAAGGTTAATCAGAATGAGGGTGGTGGGTGAGTATCTAAGAGACTTTATTAATTGGGTTTTTAGTAGCTGATGTTAAATGAGCAGGTGCAAGTCATGTGAGTATCTATAAATTAAATTAATGCAAGGGAGGGAGGTGAGAAATCTGTGGATGTTTGTTTGTGTCCAGAGTGAGGTGATTGTGGCTCTGAGTTGCAGCTGTGATGAGAGAGGGAGAGAAAGTGAGAGTCTAGGATATACAGATAAGACCATTTGCTACAGATGTTAGATAGTAGCTTAGACGAGGGAGGTAAGATACAACACACAGTATATAGTACACCAATTAACTAAGATACAACAGTTTTACACAAATGTTACTATGTGGCCAGATATCATATACAATATGAAAATTAATAATTAAAGTAACAGACAGAAGTATATTGTGTTGGTCTTCCAGGTAACTTCAAAATACCTTTAAATCTGTGGATGTTTGTTTGTGTCCAGAGTGAGGTGATTGTGGCTCTGAGTTGCAGCTGTGATGAGAGAGGGAGAGAAAGTGAGAGTCTAGGATATACAGATAAGACCATTTGCTACAGATGTTAGATAGTAGCTTAGACGGGGGAGGTGAGATACAACACACAGTATATAGTACACCAATTAACTAAGATACAACAGTTTTACACAAATGTTACTATGTGGCCAGATATCATATACAATATGAAAATTAATAATTAAAGTAACAGACAGAAGTATATTGTGTTGGTCTTCCAGGTAACTTCAAAATACCTTTAAATCTGTGGATGTTTGTTTGTGTCCAGAGTGAGGTGATTGTGGCTCTGAGTTGCAGCTGTGATGAGAGAGGGAGAGAAAGTGAGAGTCTAGGATATACAGATAAGACCATTTGCTACAGATGTTATATAGTAGCTTAGACGGGGGAGGTGAGATACAACACACAGTATATAGTACACCAATTAACTAAGATACAACAGTTTTACACAAATGTTACTATGTGGCCAGATATCATATACAATATGAAAATTAATAATTAAAGTAACAGACAGAAGTATATTGTGTTGGTCTTCCATGTAACTTCAAAATACCTTTAAATCTGTGGATGTTTGTTTGTGTCCAGAGTGAGGTGATTGTGGCTCTGAGTTGCAGCTTTAAATCTGTGGATGTTTGTTTGTGTCCAGAGTGAGGTGATTGTGGCTCTGAGTTGCAGCTTTAAATCTGTGGATGTTTGTTTGTGTCCAGAGTGAGGTGATTGTGGCTCTGAGTTGCAGCTTTAAATCTGTGGATGTTTGTTTGTGTCCAGAGTGAGGTGATTGTGGCTCTGAGTTGCAGCTTTAAATCTGTGGATGTTTGTTTGTGTCCAGAGTGAGGTGATTGTGGCTCTGAGTTGCAGCTTTAAATCTGTGGATGTTTGTTTGTGTCCAGAGTGAGGTGATTGTGGCTCTGAGTTGCAGCTGTGATGAGAGAGGGAGAGAAAGAAAATTAAAACAGACACAATTTTAACCACATTCTGGATGTACCCCAAAAACAGGGGGTACACCTTTAAGTCCAGCACCGTTCAATATCTCTCACCCAGGGGAACACCATATTAAAAAATGGCATGAATCAGACCAGGGGTTCAAAAGTTAGTAAAAGTATGTTTTTCACATAACACACAGACATTTCACATATCCCGCACACAATACACATATAGGACAATAGGTGTGGTCACCCCTCCTTGAGGCAACTTGATATAATCAGACAATGATTAAATCAGCCTTCTTTGTTCTTATCTGAGAATGAAAACACTTTATACAATCGACTCACTTATCTGTAACAGGATTATCTCTCCTGCCAAGGTCTGCACTAGCCTGGGGCCAATATTCTGCAGAGCATAAACCAACATACATACAGTATATTACTAGGATCATATTTTAACCAAGAATTAAATAACAATTAAACAGGGTAAAACAGTGATGGGTTCCGTTACAGCTGGGATCTGAGCGCACAAAACTACCGAATAGCGCTCAGATCATCTTCACACAGTTCAATTGCCATGTAGCTAAAGTCTTTCCCATAGTCTTTCATTATATGAATGGGCTCCATGGCATAGCTATCTGTGGTATCATGGTTCACACAGGGCAAGTACCGAATGACCCCCCTGTATGTAAAGGGCCAGAATGAGTGACATACTGTACACTCTGGTATGGCCGAATACTGTGTTTAAAGGGCAATATGTCGCCGGGCCATAGTCGCAGGGCAGGAGGCTGGCAAACAGTCTTCTCCAAGACAAAGTGGCGAAGGGCACTTTGTCACACATCTCCCCTTTGGGGGGAAGTCTAACCAGGCACCTGACCTTCTGCCGGTCAGTGCCTCCGTTTGACGATCCACCAACCCACAATAAACCAGTGCTAGAGCAGCCCCCCCCACAACAACAAAGTGCAAGAGCAGCCCACCCACAACAAACAGTTACGGCACTTGGATATTTCGCTGTGGTGATGGGGCAACACGCTGAGGGGACTTGAGGGGCAGAGGCCAGCAGCACTCTGCCCTGATGCCAGCTCTTCTGCTGGTATAACCTGCAGGACATCCTGCTCTGTACAAGGGACAAAGGGAGGGCAGAGGCCGACTGCACTCTGCCCCGCTGTCAGCTCTTCTGCTGGGGTACTTGGGACATATTCCGGTTCAGTAGCCAGGGAAAGGTGGGGGTCAGTGGGGGTTAACATTTCCTCTGTTAACCCTGGGGCCACATTAGAAGTTAGCTTGGGAGGGGAATTTGTACTTACCCCCTCCTCTGGTTGTCCCAGTGAGGGTAGTTGGAGATCTGGACAGGCTGTGGGCGCAGAGACCACGGTCCCATCTGCGCCGTCTGGGAGATTGGTGTCTCCCCTGGTTAGGGTAAACTGTCGCTGGGGGGAAAGGACGACACCTTCTGCCCCCTGGGGTTCACACTGCCGCTGGGGGGGAAGGACGACACCTTCTGCCCCCTGGGGTTCTTACTGCTGCTGGGGGGGAAGGACGACACCTTCTGCCCCCTGGGGTTCACACTGCCGCTGGGGGGGAAGGATGACACCTTCTGCCCCCTGGGGTTCACACTGCTGCTGGGGGGGAAGGATGACACCTTCTGCCCCCTGGGGATCACACTGCTGCTGGGGGGGGGGGGGGGACGACACCTTCTGCCCCATCGGGTTCACACTGCCGCTTAGGGGGAAGGATGACACCTTCTGCCCCCTGGGGTTCACACTGCCGCTGGGGGGGAAGGACGACACCTTTTGCCCCCTGGGGTTCACACTGCCGCTGGGGAGAAAGGGCGACACCTTCTGCCCCCTGTAGGGCCGGTAGAGAGACCTCGGTCCCATCTCTACCTGCCATCTGGAGGTCATCCCAGGACCAGTCAATGAAGTCTGGTTCTGCTTGTCGAGTAGGTTGGGGCTGCACGAAGCTGAGCAGGTGTTGTTAGTCCTGCTCCAGCTCCCACTCTCTCGTTACCAGGTGGGTCATGTCTTTGCTCACCTCGCCTTCGTCATCCCAGACATACATGCCCATCCGGTAGTCGTAGATGTCCCAAAACCTAGACCCCTCCGTGCTGCCAAGATCAATGTCGTCCTCCAAGGCATCCCATAATAATCCCGGGCCATCATAATCATCCCCCTCCGGTAAGTCGTGTTCAGCCGTCCAGGAGGTAAGTCGAACGGTATGCCACCAGAGGGCCTGGTATGCGTTGTCTAGCCAGATCTCTCGCTGTACCAGGGTCTCTAGTCTTGTAACCAACTCATGCAGGGGCTGCTCTCCCAATAGATACATCTGCATCGCCACACGCTTCTGTAGCCGCTGCTCATCACTGGGGAGACTCTCACCTCGCCGCCATTGAGCATCGTCCAGGGCATCATACCAGAGTTCCTTTCTGTCTGCATCCCTGTAGTCCGCGGCCTCCTCCTCATCCTCATCATGGAACGCTGTCCGAAAACTAGCCGGTTCCATCCTGCTGTAGCCAGGGGCGCTGTACGGATACTAGCGTTGCCCTCAATTTGTAACTCCAAACGTTACCGGTGTCTCCGTGCTGCTTTTCCTCTTACTAGGATGCCATCCCACCACTGCCACCAATGTAACGGATCTCCTGGCACCCCGAACGGGTACCTCCGTTGATAGACGCGTCCTAGTTTGCGCCGAGGCCCACAAGCACCGCACCGGACACCTCAACCACCACAGACTCCACAACCGCCGTAGTTTAGCTGGAGCCGCGCCGTCTTCCTTCCACCCTGTATGAATCTCCAGCATCCAGGACCGTGTGGGGAAGACCTCTCCTCCAAGAAGGACACATCAGGAACAAGCGTTCAGTAGTTACAGCTCAAGGGAGTATGCAAAAGCATAGCAATCCCCAGTATGATAGAGCCATCCCCTCCAATAACGAGACGAGGCTAAGTTTTGAAGGGTCAAGAAGAACTATTCTTTAATGACAGGGGATCTCCTTTTATGCAATGGTGCCCTCTGAAGGACTACACCCATATAATTATCACAGCCAATTAGATACATGGTTCAACCCCCACATCTCCTCCCCTCAGATAACAGGTAACACAATTAAAACAGACACAATTTTAACCACATTCTGGATGTACCCCAAAAACAGGGGGTACACCTTTAAGTCCAGCACCGTTCAATATCTCTCACCCAGGGGAACACCATATTAAAAAATGGCATGAATCAGACCAGGGGTTCAAAAGTTAGTAAAAGTATGTTTTTCACATAACACACAGACATTTCACATATCCCCCACACAATACACATATAGGACAATAGGTGTGGTCACCCCTCTCTGAGGCAACTTGATATAATCAGACAATGATTAAATCAGCCTTCTTTGTTCTTATCTGAGAATGAAAACACTTTATACAATCGACTCCCTTATCTGTAACAGGATTATCTCTCCTGCCAAGGTCTGCACTAGCCTGGGGCAATATTCTGCAGAGCATAAACCAACATACATACAGTATATTACTAGGATCATATTTTAACCAAGAATTAAATAACAATTAAACAGGGTAAAACAGTGATGGGTTCCGTTACAGCTGGGATCTGAGCGCACAAAACTACCGAATAGCGCTCAGATCATCTTCACACAGTTCAATTGCCATGTAGCTAAAGTCTTTCCCATAGTCTTTCATTATATGAATGGGCTCCATGGCATAGCTATCTGTGGTATCATGGTTCACACAGGGCAAGTACCGAATGACCCCCCTGTATGTAAAGGGCCAGAATGAGTGAAATACACTCTGGTATGGCCGAATACTGTGTTTAAAGGGCAATATGTCCCAGGGCCATAGTCGCAGGGCAGGAGGCTGGCAAACAGTCCTCTCCAAGACAAAGTGGCGAAGGGCACTTCGTCACAATAATAAAACACAGTCCTACACATCCAGATGTATATAACATGCACTGCTACACATCCAGAGGTATATGACATGCACTGCTACACACCCAGAGATATATAACATTCAGTACTACACATAGAGGTATATAACATGCACTAATACACACCGAGAGGTATATAAAATGCACTGCTACACACCCAGAAGTATATGACATGCACTACTACACATCCAGAGGTATATCACATGCACTGCTACACATAGAGGTATATAACATGCACTGCTACACACCAAGAGGTATATAACATGCACTGCTTCACATCCAGAGCGATATAACATGCACTGCTACACACCCAGAGGTATAAAACATGCACTGATACACACCCAGAGATTTATCACATGCACTACTACTCATCCAGGGGTACATAATAAAACACAGTCCTACACATCCAGATGTATATAACATGCAATGCTACACATCCATAGGTATATGACATGCACTACTACACACCCAGAGGTATATGACATGCACTGCTACACATCCATAGGTATATGACATGCACTACTACACATCCAGAGGTATATCACATGCACTACTACACATCCAGGGGTACATAATAAAACATAGTCCTACACACCCAGATGTATATAACATGCACTGCTACACATACAGAGGTAAATGACATGCACTACTACACATCCAGAGGTATATCACATGCACTACTACACATCCAGATGTATATCACATGCACTACTACACATCCAGATGTATATCACATGCACTACTACACATCCAGATGTATATCACATGCACTACTACACATCCAGAGGTATATCACATGCACTACTACACACCCAGAGGTATATCACATGCACTACTACACATCCAGGGGTACATAATAAAACATAGTCCTACACACCCAGATGTATATAACATGCAATGCTACACATCCATAGGTATATGACATGCACTACTACACACCCAGAGGTATATGACATGCACTGCTACACATCCATAGGTATATGACATGCACTACTACACATCCAGATGTATATCACATGCACTACTACACATCCAGATGTATATCACATGCACTACTACACATCCAGAGGTATATCACATGCACTACTACACACCCAGAGGTATATCACATGCACTACTACACATACAGATGTATATTACATGCACTACTACACATCCAGAGGTATATCACATGCACTACTACACATCCAGAAGTATATCACATGCACTGCTACACATCCAGAGGTATATCACATGCACTGATACACATCCAGAGGTATATGACATGCACTGCTACACATCCAGAGGTATATGATATGCACTGCTACACATCCAGAGGTATATGACATGCACTAATACACACCCAGAGGTATATAACATGCACTAATACACACCGAGAGGTATATGACATGCACTACTACACACCCAGAGGTATATCACATGCACTACTACACATCCAGAAGTATATCACATGCACTTCTACACACCCAGAAGTATATCACATGCACTGCTACACATCCAGAGGTATATGATATGCACTGCTACACATCCAGAGGTATATGACATGCACTGCTACACATCCAGAGGTATATGACATGCACTGCTACACCTCCAGAGGTATGTGACATGCACTGCTACACACCCAGAGGTATATGACATGCACTACTACACAACCAGAGGTATATGACATGCACTGATACACATCCAGAGGTATATGACATGCACTTATACACACCCAGAGGTATATGACATGCACTGCTACACACCCAGAGGTATATGACATGCACTACTACACATCCAGAGGTATATGATACACACCCAGAGGTATATGACATGCACTGATACACCTCCAGAGGTATGTGATATGCACTGCTACACATCCAGAGGTATATGACATGCACTGCTACACACCCAGAGGTATATGACATGCACTACTACACAACCAGAGGTATATGACATGCACTGCTACACATCCAGAGGTATATGACATGCACTGCTACACCTCCAGAGGTATGTGATATGCACTACTACACATCCAGAGGTATATGACATGCACTACTACACAACCAGAGGTATATGACATGCACTGCTACACATCCAGAGGTATATGACATGCACTGCTACACACCCAGAGGTATATGACATGCACTACTACACAACCAGAGGTATATGACATGCACTGCTACACATCCAGAGGTATATGACATGCACTGCTACACACCCAGAGGTATATGACATGCACTACTACACATCCAGAGGTATATGATACACACCCAGAGGTATATGACATGCACTGATACACATCCAGAGGTATATGACATGCACTTATACACACCCAGAGGTATATCACATGCACTGATACACACCCAGAGGTATATGACATGCACTGCTACACACCCAGAGGTATATGACATGCACTGATACACACTCAGAGGTATATAACATGCACTGCTACACATAGAGGAGTGAATAACATGCACTGCTACACATAGAGGTATATAACATGCACTACTACACATCCACGGGAGCATAATAAACCTCAGTCCTACACATCCAGATGTATATAACATGCACTGCTACACATCTATAGACATATAACATGCACTACTACACATCTATAGACATATAACATGCACTACTACACATCCAGTCCTTACTGCCAGGCTGCAAAGCTGTAGTCCATTAAGTGGCCACTCCATCTCTCTGCTACTGTCTTTTAATAGCTGTGAACAGGTGTTTCTGATTACTGCTTCAGGAGTTAACTCTTTCAGAACTCAGAGAGAAAACTTAAAAACATCCGTCTTATGACACCAACTTCTGGGGGCACTTTGTCACGATATTTATATGCAATGTTTTCACTGCACTTTTGGATTTCTGAGCAACTACATACAAATTATTACCTAACAAACACTATCATTTATATATATTAATAGTTTGCCTACTGCACTTTTTTTGGACTACTTAACATAAACTTTAAAATGACATATGTGCTTATAGGAAAAGGGGCATCTGAGAAGTCTTTGACTGGCACACTTTCGATATTGCCCTAGATACTTTATTTTATCATGTAACTTAAACATGAAAGTAAATCAAATACTATTTTCACTGAATCATTGTTTTAAATTAATATAAAAATATACGTTGGTATTAGCGAAAGCTTTGGATAAAAGGTTACCTTACAAAATCTAGCGACTTTACAACATTGTAGTAAAATGTTATACAGTGATAGAGGATGGATTTGCATTTTTGTTTCAATGGGTCCTGAAGCTTTGGGTGCTTTCTACTTCTTAATGACCATAAATAATTATTTACTAATGGTTATTTTGTTCCATAAATAGGTTTGAAATAGCTACATTTTAAAGTCTAAATTATCTAAATTCTGCAGGTGCCAAATATTTGTGTATAATTAAAAAGCAATTCACATTTAAAATATAATACATTTTGCTTTTTAGAAAACTTGGGTATACATGGTTAATAAACAATTTGACAATTATGCAATGCTTTTATTGGCTCTTCCTTCTCAATTTTGAGTAAATTTAGCTTATGGTCATGGAGTATTTGGAGATATCCTTTTTGGTCTGTTGTATATTTGCTGTAAGTTCAGAATGCAGTGTCCAGTGCAGTTTTTCAAGGAACTAGACAATACAGTATATACTCGAGTATAAGCCGACCCGAGTAAAAGCCGAGGCACCTATTTTACCACAAAATACTGGGAAAAATGAGTGACTTGAGTATAAGCCGAGGGTGAGAAATGTGCTGCCCCCTGTGTCCCTCTTGTGCCCTCTGTGTCCCCCTCTTGTGTGCCCTTTTCTTGTGTCCCCCCTCTCCCTCCCCTGTGTCTCTTCACCCCTCTCCTCAACACCCTCCTCAACCTCCACATCCTCATCCTCAACCCCCCATCCTCAACCCCCCTCCTCAACCTCCTTCCTCAACCCCCCTCAACCTCCCTCCTCAACCACCCTCCTAATCCTCAACCTCCCTCCTCATCCTCAACCCCCCTCCTCAACCTCCTTCTTCAACCCCCTCCTCAACCTCCCTCCTCATCCTCCCTCCTCATCCTCAACCTCCCTCCTCATCCTCAACCCCCCTCCTCATTCTAAACCCCCCTCCTCACTTTACCCCTCGTCATTAACACTGGCTGGGTCAAAACGCCGGAAGGAGCGGAGGCCGGAGTAGAAGCTGAAGATGGAGGTAAGTGAGGGGAAAGGGAGAGGGGGAGGTATTTAGAGGGGTAAAGTGAGGAGGGGAGTTTAGAAGGAGGAGGGGGATTGAGGATGAGGAGGGAGGTGGAAAAGAGACACGGGGGGGTTAGAGAGACACGGGGGGGGTAGAGAGACACAGGTACACGGGGGGGGTTAGAGAGACACGGGGGGGGGGGCTTTTTTTAAAGGGCTGAAAAACTCGGCTTATACTCGAGTATATACAGTATTTCATTAGGATACCTTTGATCATTGCCTCAATGTTCCCAGAAATTCTATTTATTTTTAAAAGTAGGGGTGAATAACTTTTAGGAAGATTAATCTGTAGGTTTGTCCACTAGCAGCAGAACAATTTCAGAATACTATGGCCCATATAAATTATGCAAAGCTTCAAACACCAACATTTGATACATCTCTAAATAGAAAACCTATAATTTTGTTATTCTGGTGAATCACAATATCCAAGTCTGACCTCCTGTGAACTGGTGGCAGCTGTGGGAAAACAGAACATTATTAGAACTAACTCATAATTGTGGACTGGATTTGTCTGGACTCAGCCTGAAAGCCAATTAAATTGCAGAATTCAGAAGTCCAGATTCTGTTGAGCTGCATCACTGATAGGGCTAGTGCTGCTTACTGGGCCATCACCAGACCAACAATTGAAGACTATCGGAAGAAATTCTGAGAAACCTAGAACAGTGTGGGGAACATATACCTGGACATAGTCGCTAGGTCATATTATTTCTGCTGTATTTCTGATGATAAGATATGGGTTCATTATTTGGAGGATGTTTGACAGCTGAGGATTTTAAGGATTTTTACTGGTAGTTCTGTGAACAGAATATGGACTAGAAACCTACTGCCTGAGATGCTGCAGCTCTCGTGGGGGATCAATGGAGCAATCTCAGATCCCACCCTTGGGAATAATGCATCCTAGAAGCTCCACTGTGAATGCATTACAAAGTCCTGCAAGTCTTTATACTCCAACACTTAAAAACTCTACATACCCAGAAGCCTCAGCGCCTGTTGTGATCCTGCGTACATGTGCAATTATATTCAAGTCAGAGCTACTATTGTGGGCAGACAGCACATTACAAAGCCATGTGACCAGAATTTTGGTGACCCACCACTCAACTCTCTATAAAAGACCCATCCAGTATATCTTGATTGGCTACCCACTACCTTCGAGCTCTCATTTTCAAGTATGAAGGAGAGTTCGAGGAAGAGGAGTATGAAGGCTACCATGATGCCTGTCCTCAGTCACAGGTTTCAGTTTCCCTGTGGATATAACCATAGCTGACACATCCAACCTGTGGACAGAAATTTTTATAGTAAATGGAAGTAAGGAGCCCATATCATTGCCTCAAGTGTCGATTGATTGGCAGCCGAATGTGGGAATTATGAATGAAATCCCCATAAATGTACTTTTTTTGGGACGGTTATCATCAGCATGGAATGAATTTATGTAAATGTCATTACCTGCAGTCAGTTAATAAAGCAATTTCCAGGAAGTCTCAACAGACCTTCAGGGTCTAAGGCTCTAGCCTCTTCATGATGCCCTAATAGATCCTCTACTGACAATCATTTGTCATCCCCAGCACCACCTCTCAAACCATGACTTACTCTGTGAAAATAAGGACAAACTGAAGGCAGCTACCCCGACCGACTCTGCATTAAACTGCCTGGCATCACAAACTGCCAAAAACTACTTTACAGTGGCAGGTTATTATTATTTTTTTTTTTTTATTATTTGTTGAAAGGTTGCTGATTTGTTAATGAGAACTGACTGCTTGGTTATGGGATCTGAAGGGGTGGGAAAATTAAAATCTGTGGGAGATCTGAGTGGTGGGAAAATTAAAAACATACAGCATTGGACAAGTTCTTTGCTAAATCTAGTGAATTGTTAGGAAAGGGACAAAGAAAGACACTGATCGCCTGATGTTTTAATGGAAGGTGATTCCCCATCTAAACAATAATTCATTTGTTCGTCTTCAGCTTCTGCCATCATCGCTCCTCAGGTAAAGTTCTGGTTACATTTTTATCTATTTATTTATCAGATTTGGAATTTGGAATGGATTATTCCAAATTTAGTTTATTAATTCAGTATCCGTCCATCCTTCAGGAACAGATTAATGACAAATATTTAGGTTACACTGTATATATAAGCTCCCCATTAAAGAAAAACCATATAATTATTAACATCATTCAATCCAGCTGATTTAACTGTGTTCAGAAATATATCCAGTGGCATTCTTGTTGTAATAACGGCAATAGCATATGATCTATATCATTGCCTCTAATGCCTAATTGTATTGTTTGTATACTCTAACATCTGAGGTTTGTTTATTTACCCTTAGAAAATATCTGTCCAAATTGGTTATAACTTTATCTTTGGTAATATCAATATGTTCCCAAATCAGGTGTCTTAATTCTCTTTTTAGTTTTCAACATACAAGTTACAAGTTACATTCACATGTGATACAGTAGATTACTGTAGGATGTTTTGCAATTTATGCAATATTTACAAGTATGTACATGCCCAAATCTGTCCTCAATGCTTGTCTTTTTAATCATAAAGGAACACAACTTCCAAGATCCACAGGAAAACAGCCAACAATTGAGGCAATATTTTTGGGAAATTGAAAAAATGACTTCTGACCAATTTATTTTGAATACTTGGACTTTTATGATAACAAAAAGGGGTCATTAAGTAAAATATGCAAATGTTTATCATTTCTGTCACTTGCTTAGTTTATGCTGAATAATCTATAACCAATTTGATCTTCCATTCACCATTTTGCATTTTTAAATAACAATTTTTCTCTTGGTATATCTCTTGCTCTGTGATCATCTTTCTTAATCAACCTATTATTCTAACCTCCCATTTGTAATCTTTTTTTTATGGAGAATGGCCTGTGAATGAAATTGCTCTAGTGAGAAACAATTTCTGTGTGTCCAAAGATATCAAAGCTGAAGGTGAATGTGAGCTATTGAAATGTAAAAAACTTTAAAAGTAGTTGTTTGTTTTCTAAATAAGTCTGTTTGGACGACACCATTACTGCGCTTTGAGATTTCTAGATCTAAGAATGTGATGGACTCATGACCACATTGCATAGGTAGTTTAAAATCGATGTTTTTCTAATTTAGCTTTTTTGAGGTGTGGAATAGAAATAAGAGCAGTGGAGAGGGCTTGGAATATAGTTCAGAATGGGGTGTGTGGTCTGCAAATAGGGTTGGAGAAAGAAAGGTTTCAGCAGAAAAGAAAGATGATAGCACATTATAGTGAGTAGAGTGAGCTAGGATGGAGAGGGAAATGGGCGATGACAGGGCAAAGGAGAGGTTGAGGTCAAGGCAAAAGGCAAAATAGGAAATGGTGCAGAGATATAGATCAAAAAGGTAGAGAGTGGACAAAAGAGGAGATGAATGGCATTTCAGAGAATACGATTGGGAGAATAAATGTATGTGCTTTTAAACATCTTTAAAGGCAAGTCAGAGAGGCAGATGGAATTACTTGTTGCTTGGAATGCACACTTTAACTATATGGTAGAGCACTTAGTAATTTACGCAGCAGGTACATCTACTATGGTAAAAGAATCACATATACTTCCTCTGGTAAAGCTGACAGTTTCTTCCTTGGATGTTTTTTCTCCATTCTTCTTTTTCTGGCCGAGGAAGCCCTTATTCTTGATCTCAATCTTGATATTCTTGATCTCAATGTCTAAAGTCATATTGCTCAAATTTTGGAGCTATGCAAACTTCAATGATTAAAAAGTTTAAATTAAGTGCTCATCAAAAAATACATTTTTTGTTCTCTGCAATTCATCCTCTGCAGATTAACCGCTACTGTCATCATAGTCAATCGCATCAAACCCATATCTTCTATATGGTAACTAGGAATAGAAGGTATATTGCTTGCCACTGAGTGTGCATACATTTGCATTAATCCCAGTGCTGATTGGAGCCAGGACAGAAAGCATGGGTGGATAAAGATGGTATAGGTAGTTATGCATTTGGTATTGATTGGTTAGCTAAAGGTGAGGATGTGAAGGGAAGGGAGAGGGTGGGAAGGGAGAGTGTAGGAATGAGTGAGGGGAGGGAGACGGTGGGAAGGGAGGGTGGAAAGGAGTGAGAGAAAAGAGAGGGTGGGAAGGAGTGAGGGAAGGAAGAGAGAGGGTGAGAAGGAGTGAGGGAAGGGAAAGAGGAGTGGGTGGGAGGGAGTGAGACAAGAGATATTGCGACAGGAGAGAGACAGACAGACGACATAAGAAGAGAAAGATAGGAGAGAGAGACAGAGGACAGACACAAGACATAGGGAGAGAGGGACAGAGGCAGGCAAGAGACAGGAGAGAGAGACAGACACAGGACATAGAGAGAGAGAAAGGGAGACAGATAGGATAGAAAGAAAAAGGAGGAAGAGAGAAGGAAAGAGAAAGAAACATAAAATTATATGATACCGTCATTAATGAAGGGCAGGTTAATAGTTTTGAAATAATAATGTGCTAGGCATTAGCCATGTTTCCTTAGGCCAGTATTAAAGCTGTGTGATCTGACACAACATGTGTAAGTACTTTTCAAATCTATTTTTAGTTTGCCATTAATTAACATTACAAAATACATGCACAAACATCTGCAAAGAAAGGCTTTAGCAACCAAATATAATTTAAATAATAGGTCCCTTCAAAAATAGCCACCGCTGCAATCCTTTCCCATCTGCCTCCTTGTATTGTACACTACTGTTCAGAAGGCAAACACAGTCATCATAGATTACATTAATTGTGCATGTTAGATTGCATGGCACATGCTTTGTAGAGGAAGAGGCTATAGCACAATCCCAAAACCCCATTCTCCAGGTCAAGGGCAGTCACCTATTTTGCAATGAAATCAAAGATGTGAATACAAATGAAAAGGGAAATTAGCCACAGCATATAACAATTGAGAAATTAGATTGCTCAATCATAAATTAAAAATAAAATAGTGCAAGATAGTTAAATCAAACGTACTTTCCCTCGAAATGAGGGAAGAATGGGCTACTAAATGGCAGATGAGATTAGAAGAATTAGCGACGAAATGGCAGATGAGATTAAAAATAAAATGTATAGGTTCTGCATTTTGGAAGGAAAGATAAACATGCAATTTATAATCTAAATGGAACAAACCTAGGGGTATCAGAGATAGAAAGGTATATAGGAGTGCAAGTGGACAGTCACTCATTTAATAATGCTCAATGTCAAGAAGAATCTGGATGGAAACTTAAGCATATTAGCATGTCTTAAGAAGGAATGGAAATATAATACTGCTACTATATAAATCTCTAGTAAGCCCTAATTTGAATAGGTGGTAGCACTACTTTAAGGCGTGGCGTGCATGCGTACAAATAGCAAAGCATGCCCGGAAAAAGCGCGGCCCGACAAATTAGAGCGGCCCTCACATCAGGTAATACTGGCAGACATCTTACACAGCCCAGAGAAACAGAACTTACTAACAGGCTGACAGACATACCCCAGACACCCAGGAGGACTGACACACTTTCACTGACAGGAGGTACTCACAGCAAAGACTGACAGACAGACATAAAGCTGAAACTGACAGAGACTGACCAGTGCCAAGTGCCCTAGCGTTGCCGCCTGGTACAGCCGGATCAGACTTCCTAATTCTGGAGATTGCTCTGGGGGTCTCAGAAGGGAAGGGACTGAGCTGGGGCACTTGGCACTGGTCAGTCTCTGTCAGTTTCAGCTTTGTGTCTGTCAGTCTTTGCTGTGAGTACCTCCTGTCAGTCAATGTGTGTCAGTCCTCCTCGGTATCTGGGGTATGTCTGTCAGCCTGTTAGTAAGTCCTGTCTCTCTGGGCTGTGTAAGCTGTCTGCCAGTATTACCTGATGTGAGGGCCGCACTAATGTGTCGGGCCACGATATCTCCGGGCGCACTTGGTGTTTGAGGGCATGCACGCCGTGCCTTAAAGCCGGGGTGCCAGAATAGGTAGTACAATTTGGACTCTGTTTCATAAAAAGGATATTTTGGAGCTGGAAAAACTGCAAAGAAGGAGTTGGATATATTTTTGAATAAAATGGCCATTCAGAGTTACCCTTGATAACTAATGAAGGGTAGCAGTGATCCAGAGAGTGATCCAGCTGCCGGTATCTGGGGTCAGGAAGGCTTTTTCTTCTCCTCGTATGAGACAATCGGTAATGCTTACATTTTGTTTCCTTCCTCTAGATCACTTGTGTTCAAAATATGGAATTGGTAATTTTACTATTTCATTAAATGTGTACAAGACAAACAGTGCTGAATAAAATATAATGTAAGTAAAACCAATTAAAGACACTAAGATATAAGATATCTCTTGTGACTGTCGTTTATAGCTCGGATTAATCTGGGATATGGATGTTGATTATCATACACCTAAATAATTTCTTCTTGAGTAAAAAATAACTATGAACCCACAAAGGGGATCCTCCTTAAAGGGAGGCACAATAATAGACTGTTGCCCCAAATCTGACTCAGCCCCTGCTTGATAAATAAAAGCAACTGATGCAAAAAAATGGTACTAGTGTAGAGACGATGGTGGCTATGAGTATAATGGAAGCATAAAGATTTAGAATTGAAGAAAGTGAAATGGTTGTTGGAGTACTTAAGCTCTTCACTGTGTTTGGGAAGAAAGCAACTATCCACTTAGTAAGTTAATAGAATTGGAAGAGAGAATTTCCCATGTCTCCTACCCTTCCTTGTTTACTTGCTGTAATAAACTTCCTCTCTGGCATATTGATTTGTTGCTGATGTTTAGTCGTTCAGTCGTTTCCGACCTCAGCATACAAGGCACAATAATTATGTTTCTAGATGTGCTCTTCCATAAGGTTATCTTGGCAAAGATACTGGAGTGGGTTGCCAGTTCCTCCTCAAGTGGATCACAGTTTGTCTGACCTCTCTGCGATGACCTGTCCATCTTCAATAACCCTGCAAGGTATAGTTCACAGCTTCATTGAAGTACACAAGCCCCTTCACCATGACAAGGTAGCGATTCAGAAGGGGCGTCTTGATAGACACACCCTAATGTACGTTTCTCCACTGCTAACGCAGCTTTGTCAAAGGGGGTGGGAACAAGCTCATTGTCCAGTGATTATGTTTGTTTGGAATTACCATGGTAATATATAGAAATGCAGTGTGTCTTAGCAAGCATAATAGAGGAGGCTTTTTATAACCTTCATTGAGCTGGTAAAGATAGACTTTGAAGCCTTGGTTATGTTCATGAGAGGATATACTTTTAAATATAGGGACATTGAAGTCATGCCACCAATGGCTATACATAAGTACTATTCAATTCATCAGTTGCTTTTATTTATCAAGCAGGAACTGATTCGGATTTGATGGAATGGTCTATTACTGTGGCTTTTTTGGGGTCATATTATTTTTTGTTTTCTCAAGGAGGAATTATCTAGGTATATGATATTCACCATCCCTAGCCCAGATTAATCCCAGCTTTAAGCAATAGTCACAAGGCATATGTTATATCTAGTGTTTTTAATTGGTTCTACTTATATTTTATTCAGCACCATTGTCTTGTATTCAGTTAATAAAACAATAAGATTTACAAAATCATCCAATCTATATTTTGATCACAATTATCTAGTATTAGGTGTTACGAACTTTGGGACAAAAAGTTAAAACCCTGTATTTGTGCCATTTGTATATTCCTCTGGATCAATTCAAATTAATCTACATATTACAAGGATCTGAATTGAATGGACTGAAAGTCTTTTTTTCAACCTCACTGGCAACTATGTACTATGGAACTATAGAATATGTCTATGCGGGCTTGGGTAATGTGCAATGCTTAGTTTCATTGAGGCTGGACTTATTCATTGTCTCTGGGGCTAGCCCTTTGGAGAGGCTACATTGCCTACATCTGTTGGCTCTGACCATCTTGCTGAAAGCTACATGGGGTTTTAATGGGCATATATAGCCTCTTCACTACTATCCTGTTGCCCTGCATCACTGATGATGACTCCTTTTTTCAATCCGGTTCATGCCTTGTGGATTACAGAAAATTAAAATGGCCTATTATGAGGTGCTTCCGGGCAAAGACTCCTGAGGTGCCCCCACACCTTACACACCTATGTAATATGAAAGGTTGTGTTAAGTAGCCTAGAAAAGTGCTGTTTGCAAACAGTGTACTACCTTATTTTGTGAGCATATATAATAAATTCCTTTGTGGTGTGTGTTATAACAGTCTCATACCGTATTTGTCTGTGACAATAAAGGTCATATTTTGAGGTATGCTACGGTAATTCTTGAGAGCGTTAACTCTTCTTAATTTTGTTTTTTATTCGGCTTGGTCTCTCTTTGTGCTCTCCCCTATAGTATGTTTAAGTTCTGATTAGAATTTTAGCATAGCATTCTGTAATATGATATGTATGAAATGTGATCATATAATCTGCTATATACCCTCTTGCCCGGATTTTAATTTAGAAAATCCATTTTAACGCAGGGGCGGTGCTACCACTGAGGTAGGTGGTGCAATGCACCTGGGCTCTGCACTAGGAGCTCCATTGTGGCCCCCTCTGCTTCTCGACCCATTGCCCCATGGGCCCCTAATCTGCACATAAGCAGAACTTCGAGGTAAGCCTTTGTGGGCACATTTGCATGTCCAGTTTTCCAGAATTCAGTGCAATAACTGTATTTCTAAGAATTCGGAGCTGGATTTTTTTTTTTTACTTATTCTAGACATTCAAAGGTAGACACAAATGTACTATTTACCATATATATATATATATATATATATATATATATATATATATATATATATATATATATATATATTTGCGTGCCCTGGGGCCCTCCATTGTGAATTGTATGCTGAATGAAGGTGCCCAAACAAGGTTGTGTGCTTCAGTGCAGTGTTTGTCAACAGCCAGTCCTAGAACCAGTGCTGGTCCCTGAGACCTTATTATTATTATTATTATTATTTTTATTATTAACTTTTATTTGTAATATGTCAACATATTCCATAGCGCTGTACAGGGGATAAGAACACGGAAGTATACAATGTAAAATATTAACCACTGCAGAAAATTGAGGGCCCTGTTTTGAGCTGGGGAATGGAAGAGGCAGAAAACTGGGGAGGAGCAAATAAGGAATAGAAAGGTTAGGGAGAAAGAGAGAGTTTACATAGGGAGGAAGTTGTGAAAAGTTAGAAGGCTATTCATTAGTTGAAAAAGGAAGGGATCAGATGTAAGTGAGTGGCACTATTATGTAATATGGTATCTGCAGATGGTATCTATTATGTAAGCTGCAGATGGGAATGTAAGGAAACACATAGTTTAACCACAGCTTGAGTAAAATTAGCTCATGGGAGAATAAAAGAGGAGTGGAAGACAAGAAAGGTGAGATGGATATGTTGGAGACGAGAAGGGGAAAAGTTGGGAAGAAGAGCCTCAGGAAAAGACATGGGAATATGAGGAAGAAGAATGCACGAGGAAACATTGAGTAAAGGGTTAATTGGAATAGTTAGCAGATGCTGCTAATTGATCAGGTGTAGAAGATTTGTGTGACTCAAAAAATTAAAAGTAAACAGGGGCAGGTGGGTGAGGGGCAGGGAGGGAGGGGTTTGGAGCCAGGTGTCAGTGAAAGAGAGACCAGGGACTAGAGAGGGCCTGAATGACAATGGATAGCTTCAGGATGTGATATATTTACAGCATTTAACACAGTGGTGTAAGAACACTATGCAAACAATGAGGGGCAGGGTACAAAGGACTTCAGAGGTACACAAATTTACATAGATAAAGTTACTATGCTAGTAGATATAATAACAGAAGAATAATCCTAATAATTCCTAATCAGTGACATTGCCATCATACCTTATCAGGTATGATGAGAGCCTAGCACCATTAATCACATTTAAAGTATAGATAGATTATAGAAGGATTTATAAGCTGTTAAACTAGAGGAATATTTGGCTGGTTACATGAAGTATCATGCTATTAAAATGTTCTGGATCTCATAGTCTGTCCCCATGAGCACTGGTAGATAACAAGACCAAAAACGGTTGAGAACCACTTTGTTAGTGATGTATGCTAGCAATAGTAATGATTGACTATAAGGGGTGGAAATTAAGGAAGACATGGAAAAAGTGCACACGCTTGGATGGGCCTAGAACAATATAAATACACAGCTGACTCTGCTAGCTGGCACTAGTCTTTAACAAAAGTTTTTCTTGTATCCTATAATTGTGTTTTAATATTGCAAACATCAAGAGGAAGCAGACTATCTTGCATGTCCATTTTGCAGATTGTACAACATTGCATTAAACATTATGCACTGGAAGAATGGGGGGGGGGGGAGGTATAGCCTTGCGGAGGTCCATCCTGAGGTTATTCCTAGCAGACAGATTTTCTAGAAACAGCGATGATATATGCTACAGGTAAGTATGTTGATTCCTCATAGCATTATGGGCAAGCAACTCTAGTATCAAACACAATAAAAAAAAAAACAACAAAGTAATTCTACTTTATATTTAGATATTCGTCTTAATTGGCTCCACACATCTTAACATAGATTTAAAATGTTGTTTTATGTCTTTAAAGACACATACAGGTAAAAAGGTTCTAGAAGTGCATTACAATAATATATGTTATTTAAAACAGTGAAAATGTATACCCATAGTCCGGGGTGGACACAAATATCTAAACTTGGGAATAAGGAAGATGTCTTTAGGCGCCAGACACACTGTTTTCTCGGTGCCTCTCTTCATAGAGATTCATCACTCTTTGGAGAAATATTTAGGAGCCAGAAGTAAACATTTTATGAGACTTAGCTCCTGAGCTTCCAAGAAGTATAAACTCCTGTCCATATGTATTAAGATGTTTTCTGAGGTTTCCCTCAAACCAGAAAGGTGCATAGTGACAGGGATGTGCTGTGCAGATACCAACAATTGGGGATTTTATGAAATTTGACCCCTGACAAAGTGGAAGCTATGGAAGACTTTTGATGAGGTTCATGGGGGTCTCTTGAAAAACATTTTAATAAAGAATGTTAAATACAGATGGTATTTAGTTTGTTTTCCTTGGTCGACACTTTTCATATAAAATGTTTGATGTGCTAGAGCAGAACAGGATAGGTTAATACTTTGTCAATCTAATATGTATTTAAACATTGCTTATAATAAGCAGAGCCTGTGTTTTATTTCCTTCAATGCTAATGTGCCATTTATTTGTTTCAATGCAAAGGGTCTAAACAGCCAACTGCTATTTTTAAAATAGCAATCTGATTAATCTGAGAATTGCACTATTTATCCAAATCTGTCTCGTTCCAGATTAAAGTAGAAGTGGTCCAATCTGATTTTGTTGCAGGATTTCTTGAGGTATGTGTAATTTGCTTATACAGAGCTAAATGGTTGTGTCAAAAAAATGAAAGCCTTTACAATTGTGTCACATATTCAACTCCATTTTGTATCTCTGCAGTTAGGATATGTCTTCAGAGACCAGAGAATTTAAAAGAAGCAAGTGTTATCTGACGCGTGCATGTATTAGAGCCACACTTTGATGTGGGGAGTGCTTGGCTCTTAGGTTCACTGCTGATTAGTAAAAGTAAATGTCACGAAAAAATGTCTCTGAAAGCTTGACATTTCATCGCTTGTGACTCTGGCCACAATATTAAACTGAAGATGGGAAATACAAAACTTAAAAATATCATACTCATGGTATGCGATTATTTATCTATGTGACACTGCATGGACTCAAGAAAAGAGCTCATGATTTATAGTTGGAAGGACAGTGATAAAACTCAAAACTACAGCTTTTATAGAAAGTGCTATAGACAAGCAGGGTAACCCTACATTGACAAAGATCGGTATGGAAATAGAGTGCTTGGGATTTATATAAGAATATCCTGCTAATTATTGGCTCTATTCTATTGCCCAATTTGTAAATTTATACACACATAAAATAACTCTTATTACTCCCACACATTTGCGAGCTCTAGCTCGCAAATAAAATCAGACCTGCAACTGAAGAATGGATCAAAAATATTATGAGCACTAAATAGGACTTGCAAGGTATTTCTCAAACACTTATTAAAGCTGTAACAGCTATTAAACACACCGTACAATACTTTTAAAGCATGGAAATACATTAGAATTAATTTCACAATAGTCTCCAAGAAACAAATATGCAAGAACCTATGAATGGTCATGCATATGGTAACATTAAACGTTATGCTGCAAGATGCATAAAGCAATTAAAGCATGGAACTGCCTTACAAATAATACTTAGCACTCACAGAGGCTCAAATGTGGACTTGAAAAAAATAAATCTATTCATTTATATATTTCAGTCATTATATCTATATTAGAACAAGTAATATTGGCAATATTGCTCTGCCGCATGACATATATCAAGCACCAGGGGAACATACACTACACTACGCAAGAGGTTAATACCAACCGGCAAACACACAGGGACCACAACAGCTGCTCTAATGCAATGACTATTAAAGGGATAGACACACCCCAAATAATAATTAGCAACACAATTGGTCAGACCCACATCACACTACTGACCCCAGATCATCTACACACATTCATGGGAAGGTATGGCATCTACACCAGAACCTTATCTCAAATAAAATGGGGTGGGAGAAATGTCAGAAGTGGCAGCCTCGGGCCTTAAAGAGAGGAGGGCGTGACATTGATGCTGGCTACATGGGTATATCTCTACATAGCACAGGCTAGGCACTGCATTGTCCCAGGGAGCATGTGATAAACATGCTGTTAGATGCACAGGACATGAGGATTCAGGGACAAATTTGGACAATAGGGATTGCATTAATTTGTTCAAGCTCTTCAGGAAGGCACACCAACACACATGGAGGCTGTGGAGAGGCACATGGAGCAACAGCAAACTCACTTCCATCAAGGCCAATCTTGGGTACACTCATCCTGTAAAGTCCCACACCATTGCTGTTGGGCATGTGGCGAGATGTATACCAATAATAATTTTGTTAAATTATGGCAAGTGCTCTTGTATTAATTAATTAGTAATAATATTTGTCATTTGGTTAACAACACTTCAGGGGAATGCTGATACTGAAGAGTGCTACAATGTATACTTTTCATGAGTATTAACTCACAAACATGACCAAGAATGTTGTTCAAGCATGATCTCCAAAATGGTGAGAAAAACACATACAATAGTGATAGAATGCATTTTGGAAATTAATGCATGTGATCACTTGGAAACCACGGCTGTGTCACTGGAATGGGCCGGAATGTTAACATTACATTGTTTTGGACATTAAATATGGATAATTCTTTTAGAAGGGTGGCACACTTCATGCAGACTTTAGGTATTAGGTGCACCAGTATATGACATTATTTTAAAAATGATGATATAAACATCACTTTTTACATTGAAAGTCTAAACACTCAGCCATAACATCATTGCACCCAAATTAACTGAAGATTAGTGTTATGCAAACATGTGATTACCGTACTCAAGTGAATGAAGGGATGTGTGTACAAGAAGATAATTTACCTAGATATATATTATTGGTACATAAATGTTATGTATGTTGATGTCCCAAAACCTAAACCATTGAAAACTCATGGAAACAGTGATAACGGTATAACAACAATTTATTATATACACAGAGTATACTCAGAAATGTATACAACTGTGCATTAATATCATGGGTATGGTGTGTGTTGATCCCGTAAGAGCAAAAGGCTTTTTGGGGAAAAAGGGAAACCTAAAGGGTTAAATGCAATACTGTATAATAATTATGATGCGTTGCATCGATTAGGGTCACATGGGGTCATTACACCACAGGAACCATAATCTGATGAATACAAATATCATCATACATCACTCTATTTAATAGAAGTAACCAGTAATGCTCATATCACTTACATCTGCTCAATTAAACAGATAAAAAAACTTGCATGTACAGTGCTAAATACTGTAACTGTAACAATATACCAACTTACCCGATCTTCATCTACAAGCATTACCAACCATTAGGTATTTGTCATGATAAATCACTAGCCCTGACCATTAATGGTGATGTGTCATCTCACAATGAATGCTTAGCTGTGACCACAGTCAGTGGTCCAAGAGTACTATCACCATCTCTACATGATATTTTTTAGCCACATTGATTAACATCCCATTTTTGGACTTTGAAAGTTCACCGCAGTATCTGCATTGGTCTAAATTTATGCTAACAACAATCATGAATTCTAAAGCTGGATTTATGATTTAATTAATAACGTGTGAGCTACGTTTTTAGGAGGGGATGTCATTGATGGAATGTCTATCTGATAGCCACTGTCAATATATTTCAATTAATTTATATCTTTCACAATGCGTGCGGATGGAGAAGATGTCTTCATGGACCTGAATTGTGCTTAAAATAAAATATATATATATTAAAACAATAATAAGGCCTTAAAAAATGTAGGGACTGCAGCATATCTCAGTGACCACCAATTGTTGAAATGTTAAACATAACCTTACATGTCCACAGAGAAGAAGATCATGCACCATGTGATGGGAGGTAGCCATCTCCTCAGAATATATCACCATCACATAGTTCATGATCGTCTATTCTGTAGCCAGGCTAGATTATGTTAACATTTAGACCAATAGATTGTCACTGAGGAGTGCTGAGCCTTGCCAGAGGGCTCCAACTCCACATGGCTGCATGCCCTCTTCCTAGTTGAGAGGAGTTGCAGGGAAGGCATCCCCCAGGAGGCAGCAGCACAGGTGGTGGTGAAGGCATTGAGCGAGGTGAGTGGCCAGGTTGCAGGTGTGTGAGGGATGCCTCTGGGGTGGAGGATGCAGTACTTGGAACCAGAGTGCTCTGCGTGGTGTCAATGTTCGGTTGGATGAGCATTCTCTGGTTATCTCATGATTGGAGCAGCCTGGCCATGTACAACTCCATCATGAGGTTGTGGCTCCTCAACTCCCTATACATCCTCTGTAGGCTGCTGTCCACGGAGGCTTGGTTTTAAGACACTGGTCTGGAGCCCTCAAGTAGCGTCCACTTGCTGACACATCAGGACCAGCGTCTCCCCAATGGCGGCCTCCAATGGTGGACCTTGGGATGGAGGTCTTATGTGGCCGGGCATGGCTGGAAACGTGTTGTTGTGGTGGTGGGCCTGGTGATGGTGGGTGTAAGCTACATGCTATACGGAAATGTATTGCTCTTTATTTTACTCTGCTGTGTTCTTATCTACAACATTATCTATAGACTTTCATACTGACCTATTAGGACATTATTTACACTGCTGGTCTGTTTCTCACTTAACTCTGGCCAATGAATTTAGTCTTTCTTGTTTCTCCAAATGTTTATTTTTTTCATCTCTTTCTGTTTACTGTTTTTAGTTCATATCTATATCAGTATCACTTTTTGAATTGATAAGGAGAGGCATTATCTCTCAAAAGCTCGTCGCTATATTATGAATAAGTTTGTCCAATAAAAAAGGTATCAATATTCACAGCAATACTCAACTATACATATATATATATATATATATATATATATATATACACACATAACAAAAGGTACATAGATTTATGATGCAGGAGACTTGTTTATTTTAGGGCTCATAAACAAGGGTCCAGAAGTTGTAATTAACTTTAAGAAAATGAAAATAAAAATCTACATAAACGTTCTTACTAAACATTCAGCTTCTCTGCTCCGGAGAAATATAATACTCAAAGAAAAATGAATCCTGTCGTACTACTTCCAGCGGAGGTTAGCAGGGTTTGCCTTTTCCCAGAGTCTTGTGTCTTTTTGGAGAGCAAACACATCAGTCTCCTGAATTTGGTAATGTAAGTATCGCCACCTTGTGGATTGGATACAACACCGTCTCTTGGTATTTTGTATAGTGCTGCCTTGTGACCAGGATAGAAACGGTCTCTGATATATGGTATAATGCCACCTTGTGGCCTGGAAACTAACGGTCTCTGATATGTGGTATAGTGCCACCTTGTGGCCAGGGTACCAGCCCACCCTTCTCTCCGAGTACCCACCTCCAGGGACCCTTGTAACGAGTACCAAGTGTACTCTAAAAGATAAAGTCTTTTGAAGCACAACAGTCTCTTCCCTGGGGGTAATGAAGAACGACAGGAGTTTCTGACCTTTCAGTATTGTAGTCGGCCTCGCAGGTGGCTTCAGTCTGCAGCACAGGTCCTTAGCAGATTGGACATGTTTCCAATAGCAGCTTCCTTGGTTTCTCTCTCTCTCTCTGATTCCAGCACCCACACTTTCTGTGTCTGTCCTCTTACTTTCCCCCAGACTCCATTTCCTGGCTGTTAGTTCTTAGTTAGGATTTAAATAGTCTTCTTTAATTCTGTCAGCACTGGACTAACGGTCCTGATCAGCCTAGTGCTGACATATCTTCCTTCTATAATGTATCCGTAGGTCCGCCTGACTTTGTGACACAATATATATATATATATATAGACATATATATATATATATATATATATATATATATATATATATATACAGACACATATATATATAACATATATATATATATATATATATATATATATTTATATATTATATATATATATATATATATATATATATATATATATATATATATATAGTGGATATAAAAAGTCTACACACCCCAGTTAAAATGTCAGATTTCTGTGCTGTAAAAAAATTAGACAAAGATAAATCATTTCAGAACTTTTTCCCCCATTAATGGGACCTATAAACTGTACTACTCAATTGGAAAACAAACTAAAATCTTTCAGGTGGAGGGAAGAAAAAAAAAGAAAAATAATGTGGTTGCAGAAGTTTGCACACCCTCTTATAACTGGGGATGTAGCTGTGTTCAGAATTAAGCAATCACATTCCAAATAATGTTAAATAGGAGTCAGCATACACCTGCCATCATTTAAAGTGCCTCTGATTAACCCCAAAAATAAAGTTCAGCTGCTCTAGTTGGTCTTTCCTGAAATGTTCTTAGTCGCATCCCACAGCAAAAGCCATGGTCTACAGAGAGCTTCCAAAGCATCAGAGGGATGTCATTGTTAAAAGGTATCAGTCAGGAGAAGGGTACAAAAGAATTTCCAAGGCACTAGATATACCATGGAACACAGTGAAGACAGTCATCATCAAGTAGAGAAAATATGGCACAGCAGTGACATTACCAGGAACTGGAGCTCCCTCCAAAATTTAAGAAAAAACGAGAAGAAAACTGGTCTGGGAGGCTACCAAGAAGCCTACAGCAGCATTAAAGGAACTGCAGGAATATCTGGCAAGTACTGGCTGTGTGGTACATGTGACAACAATCTCTCTTATTCATATGTCTGGGCTATGGGGTAGAGTGGCAAGACGAAAGCCTTTTCTTAAAAGAAAAACATCCAAGCCAGGCTATATTTTGCAAAAACACATCTGAAGTCTCCCAAAAGCATGTGGGAAAAGGAGTTATGGTCTGAAGAAAACAAGGTTGAACTTTTTGGCCATAATTCCAAAAGATATGTTTGGCGCAAAAACAACACTGCACATCACCAAAAGAACACCACACCCACAGTGAAGCATGGTGGTGGCAGCATCATGCTTTGGTGCTGTTTTTCTTCAGATGGAACTGGGGCCTTAGTTAAGACAGAGGGAATTATGAACAGTTCCAAATACCAGTAAATATTGGCACAAAACCTTCAGGCTTCTGCTACAAAGCTGAACATGAAGAGGAACTTCATCTTTCAGCATGCGAACGACGCAAAACATACATCCAAACCAACAAAGGAATGGCTTCACCAGAAAGTTTTGGAATGGCCTAGCCAGAGCCCAGACCTGAATCCAATTGAAAATCTGTGGGGTGATCTGAAGAGGGCTGTGCACAGGAGATGCCCTCACAATCTGACAGATTTGGAGTGTTTTTGCAAAGAATAGTGGGCAAATCTTGCCAAGTCAAAATGTGCCATGCTGATAGACTCATACCCAAAAAGACTGAGTGCTGTAATAAAGTCAAAAGGTGCTTCAACAAAGTATTAGTTTAAGGGTGTGCATACTTATGCAACCATATTATTTTATTTTTATATTTTTTCTTCCCTCTACCTAAAAGATTTCAGTTTGCTTTTCAATTGAGTTGTACAGTTTATAGGTCAGATTAAAGGTGGAAAAAGTTCTGAAATGATTTATCTTTGTCTCATTTTTTTACAGCATACAATTATACCTACGCACACACACATATATATCACATATATAGTTGTGAGCAAGCGAAGCGAGGGCCGCAGTTGCTGGCATGGAGCAGCGAGGCGCTCCATGCCAGCAACTGCGGACCTCGCAAAATTTACGTAGTTACGAAAGCAAAATACGAGACACATTACGACCCATTACGACCTCGCAAAAATCGTCCGAAACTCGAGCACATGAAAACATGAAAAACACATTAAATACACACAACACATACATAAAAAGCTTACCTACAGCAAGGGGGGCACCCAGGACCTCGAAAACTGAAGTTACACCTCAATTTATCTCCAAATAAAAGAGTTTAGACACTCAAAAATCCCCTAAGCAAGAGAAAAAATGGCCGACGAAAAAACGAAAACGAGGCTATCTAAAGATGCAAAACACCACCAAACACCTACGGATTTCCCGAAAAAGACGTCCGAGATTCGAAAACAAGGATGCAACCCGCGCGACCCAAAAAACATTACAAACACAATAAATACACACAACAAACACATAAAAAGATTACCCACAGCAAGGTGGTGCACCCAGGACCTCTGCAAGTAAAGTTACACCTCGATTTAACTCCAAATTTCGGAGTTTAGACACCCGAAAATCACCTAAGCAAGAGAAAAAATGGCCGCGGAACAAAACGAAAACGAGGCTAAAGGACCCTAAACGCGAAAAACACTACCAATCAGCTACGGATATTCCGAAAAAGTCGGACGACATCCGAAACGAAGGACGCTAAATCAGCCACAGCCGCATACCACACATTAGCCACCATTTTATAACAATAACTTATACAATCCGGAAGTACACAGCTACCCTAACGGAGTTGCCTCGCACACGCACACTATTACACTGCACACATTCATGACACTTACACAGCAGCTCCACAGCACTGAAAACACACATTGGATGCTGCAGCAACATCAAAACAGATTGCCAGCTCTTCAACACTTCGCTGCATATATTACTTGAAAATAGGTAAAGTATATTACTTTATTAATGTATTATTTATTTGATTACCATACACCAAACAGCATTAGCTCACTTACTATTTCATTGCCGTCATTTTTTGACGGGCAATATTCTAGTATATATATATACTAGCGAATTGCCCATCAAAAAATGACCGTCATAAAGGGCAGGTAATGCTGTTTGACACACAATGTAAGGCTTTTGGTCCTCTGAGTACCTTTGGCGCTCATTGAGAGCCTCGCGCTGAGCACCTTTGTCGCTCATTGTGTGGCTCTCCCCTCGTGTACTTTTGCTCCTCTGAGTACCCTGTGCGCTCATTGTGAGCCTCGCGCTGAGGGCTCCTCTGCTATTTGTATTTTTTATATATATATATATATTTTTTTATAATAATGAATTCATTAAATACTAAATTAATATACTTTACCTATTTCTAATTAATATACCCAGCAATCAATATCCTGAAGAGCTAACAATCTCTTTTGATTTTCCTGCAGCATACAATGCACATTTGGACTGTTGCTGACCTGAGGAGAAAGTGTCAGCAATTTGCCATGTGTGCAGTATAAATAGGCTGCGTACACGAAGCCAAACCGTTTGTTTAGTTGGGTAAAGTGGCATTTTAGAATGGTAATTTTATTATTTGCAAGCTAGTGTTTTAAAGTGGCGGCGATTGTCTATGTGTTACGTGGCTATCGAGCATTTTCCGTCCTCTTTAATAGTGTATTTTGTACCTCGTACATTCCTGGGTAAAAGTCTTATGTGCCTGGCGGTGTTTTGCGTGGTTATGGGTCGTGTAGCCTCGTTTCGTTTTTTTCGGCCGCCAATTTTTTTGTCGCTTAGGCGATTTTCGAGTGCCAAAACTCCTTAAATTTGCGTGCAACTTTACTCTCCTCACTACTTACTTTGTGATTTTGTTGTTTTTGGATGTGCGCGGTTCGGCCGTTAACTTTGTAAGTCCCGCTGCTTGGATTTTTTTTTCTAAGACCCTCTTTTCAAACTGCTACGGGTCTCGCATTGTGAATTGTATAATTGAGATTTCTGTTGATCTGTATTCCCACGGGTCGTAGGGATGAGCGCCTATGACACTCATCTCCACCAGTCTTACAGGGTCGTAGACTGATCTCCATCAGCGGAAGGAGCGCCTTCCGCAGTTGTGGCGGGCTCGCTGCGCAAGCTCGCAAGCGTTAGCAACAACCCGCAATGCTCACAACTATATATGTGATATATATCTATCTAAATATATAAATATATATATATATATATATATCTACACAAGTGTCTACATTTACATATGCATCTATACGCATAGGTCCGAGGAAGCCGAAGAGGTTCGCAGGGGGCCACAGGGGCCCACAAGGACCGAAAGGGCCACAAGGGGCCGAGGGACGCCACAGGGGGCTGGGAGAGGCAACAGGGGACTGAGGGAGGCTGCAGAGATCTGGGAGAGGGGGAATAAAGGGGGCTGTGGGAGACCACAGGGACCGCCCAGGGGACCCATGGGAGGTCCGCGGGGTCCATAAGTGGCCCTAGACCCCAAGGGGACCATAGGGGGCACTGGGGGCAACCGAGAGACACATGGGGGCCATAGGGGGCCAGTGGTGGCCCAAAGAGGATCTGCGGGGCCACAGGGGGCCCTTGAGTGGCCACAGAGGATCCGCTGGGCCATAGAAGAACCGCAGGGGTAAAGAAGGACCTGCATGAGCAATCAAGGACCTGTGGGGTCCATGGGAGGGCCGGGGGCCACTGTGGACCTGCGGGGGGCATTGGAGGGCCTTGGGGGCCACTGAGGGTATGTGGGGGCCACAAGGGCCGCGGTAGGTTTACAGGGGCCGCGGTACGTTCACAGGGGCTGCGGGAAGGTCCATGGGGGCCACTCAGAGGCCCCCTTGCACCGATTGCACCGGCAGTAGCTCTGCCTCTGCTCACATCTCTTTCTGCCAAGCCCACTGCTGTAACTGCAACTGCTACCTCCTTCATGGACTGGGGCCTGGGCCTAACTCGGCCCCCCCTGCAAGGATAGTGGCGCAGACACGAGTGTCACAGAGGAGGACCATCATCTCCTCGTGCCTGTAGGAGCCATGTGCTTGACTCCAGCCTCTTGCCCTCCTGTCCTTCCTCTGACTCTGAAGCCGGTCTCTACTCCGCACTACCACCATGGGTCCAGGCCCCTCTTCCTCTTACCCTGTGCTTGTAGTTCCTATCACTATGGACGAATCCCTAACTCACTTCCACTTCCTCCATCCTCACCTCCACTCCCCAGGGCCGCTTCTCTCTCTCTCCTCCTCTCCTCTCATCCTTTCCCTTCCTCTCTCCACCCTCTGTCAGAATCACAAAAATAATATAATGCTAAATTAAAATAAATGTATATATATATATATTTCTGTTTAAAAAAAATATTTTTTATGTGGATTTAAGTTAGGGTACTGGGAGGGGGGGAGTGACCTATCTATTTGTGTATCTATGTGTGTTATTACTCTGTGTGTATGTATATTATGTGTTATAAATTATTATGTGTTTTGATTGATTAGAAATAAATAAGTAACCAAGGATGTTTCCAGGAGTATAACACCAACTGAATACTAAAAATAAAGAAAAAAAATTGGAAACTTTATTGAATTAATTAGATAACAATGCTGCATGTGTGTCTTAAGAAGAGACCACTAAAAATCTCCATATGAAGACCCTGAGATACAGGTGAAAATAAAAGGAGTGATTCTACATGGTCCAGTCACATTATTCTGACCACCAGCTAATATCCCGAATAACTGCCGTGTGCAGCATGGACAGCAGCTAGACAGAGTGGTAGTGAGTGAATAAGATGCTGGAAGGTCGGCAAGGGTATCTGGAGCCATACAGACTGCAGCGCATCTGTCAGCTGCTGAAGAGTGCGTGGTGGGGGATCCATACAGCGAACATGGTGATTAAGGTGGTCCTACATGTGCTAGATAAGGTTCAAGGCTGTGGTAATTGGAGGCCAGGGAAGTAATTGGAAGTCTTTGCCATGCTTCTCCAACCACTCCCGAACAATTCTGGGCATATGACATGTTGCATTGTCCTTCTGGAAGATCCCATCCCCACCAGCAAAGACAGTCATCATGTATGGGTGTACTTCATATGCATGGATGCATAGATAACCCATTCTGTTGAGACTGCCTTCCATAGGTATGGGTAGACCCAAACAATACTAGGAAAATATCCCCAGACATAGCACTGCTGCCACCAGCTTGTGTTCTCCCCACAGTTCTTGCAGTGATTATTCTCCGACGTTTTGACTCACGAGAGAAGGCAATCAGAAGAGGTTCAATTTGGTACTGTTGTGTAAATTGAAGCTGTTTATGATGATGAACCCTCGTTAGCATGGTTGCAGTGACCAGCCGTTTGCTTCGGAGCTCCATACAAAACAGGGTTGGCTGTACTGTCATTTCAGACACATGTCTGGTAGCACCCTGGTTCATTTGGATGGGGAGCTGCTCAACTTTAGAGTGTCTGTTGGCTTTCAAACACCTTCGCTGCCGACGTTCACCTTTGACATCAGTGGCACATGGTGCTCCGCAGTTTCAACACCATTTATTCGTAATGGTGTTGTTTGACCAGCCACGGTACACTTTAATCACAGCAGCATACGAACAGTTCACAAACTGCAATGTTTCGGAAATACTGCCACAATTGTCCCAAAAGCCAATGATCCTCCTGTAACGGATCTCTTGGCACCCCGACCGGGTACCTCCGTTGATAGACGCGTCCTAGTTTGCGCCGAGGCCTACAAGCACCGCACCGGACACCACAACCACCACAGACTCCACAACCGCCGTAGTTTAGCTGGAGCCGCGCCGTCTTCCTTCCACCCTGTATGAATCTCCAGCATCCAGGATCGTGTGGGGAAGACCTCTCCTCCAAGGAGAGTACATCAGGAACAAGCGTTCAGTAGTTACAGCTCAAGGGAGTATGCAAAAGCATAGCAATCCCCAGTAGGATATAGCAATCCCCTCCAAGAACGAGATGAGACTACGTTTTGAAGGGTCAAGTAGAACTATATCTTTAATGACAGGGGATCTCCTTTTATGCAATGGTGCCCTCTGAAGGGCTACACCCACATAATTATCACAGCCAATTATATACATGGTACAACCCCCACGTCTCCTCCCCTCAGATAACAGGTAACACAATTAAAACAGACACAATTTTAACCACATTCTGGATGTACCCCAAAAACAGGGGGTACACCTTTAAGTCCAGCACCGTTCAATATCTCTCACCCAGGGGATCACCATATTAAAAAATGGCATGAATCAGACCAGGGGTTCAAAAGTTAGTAAAAGTATGTTTTTCACATAACACACAGACATTTCACATATCCCCCACACAATACACATATAGGACAATAGGTGTGGTCACCCCTCCCTGAGGCAACTTGATATAATCAGACAATGATTAAATCAGCCGTCTTTGTTCTTATCTGAGAATAAAAAAACACTTTATACAATCGACTCCCTTATCTGTAACAGGATTATCTCTCCTGCCAAGGTCTGCACTAGCCTGGGGCCAATATTCTGCAGAGCATAAACCAACATACATACAGTATATTACTAGGATCATATTTTAACCAAGAATTAAATAACAATTAAACAGGGTAAAACAGTGATGGGTTCCGTTACAGCTGGGATCTGAGTGCACAAAACTACCAAATAGCGCTCAGATCATCTTCACACAGTTCAATTGCCATGTAGCTAAAGTCTTTCCCATAGTCTTTCATTATATGAATGGGCTCCATGGCATAGCTATCTGTGGTATCATGGTTCACACAGGGCAAGTACCGAATGACCCCCCTGTATGTAAAGGGCCAGAATGAGTGACATACACTCTGGTATGGCCGAATACTGTGTTTAAAGGGCAATATGTCCCAGGGCCATAGTCGCAGGGCAGGAGGCTGGCAAACAGTCCTCTCCAAGACAAAGTGGCGAAGGGCACTTCGTCACACCTCCCATATTCAAAGTTGGATAAATTGCATATTTTACCCATGACAGTGATGGATGATAATGTTTACAGAATGCGTTATATACCCACTAAACCAGCTCACGACACATGCCCTATTTCATTGGCTACATGCAGCTGACCTCAAATGTAGGAGGTGGTCATAATAATGTGACCGTGTATTATCGAGAAAGGTATACCTCTTTCCTGGAAGGGTTAACCTTCATTCTTTATGAACACCTTACCCTCCACCCCATATTCAGTGAGATGTAGGCTGGGTCATGGTGATATTTATTTTCTCTACATGTGGCTAACAACAGATACCTTGAGAAAATACTACCAAGTGGCATCACCAAATTGCACTTATATTATCATGTAATTGTTAAGTACCTATTCTCTATAAAGCTCAGTGCACATAATGGCACTATACAAATAAAATACATAAGATACATACATACATTTAAAGTCATCTTTTTATGACTGAGAGGTCTCTCTATGATGGAAAACAGAGTCACCATGATGACCCTCCTCCCTTGTTTATCAGTTAATTATATGATTTTCTATGTGTTTTCAGTATGAGGGGAATACAATATATTACTGGATAATGTCAAGAGATGGGAGGAGGCCTCTGTTTCATGCATGCTGCTCAAGTCTATGGAATGGAGGTGCCCAGATGTTCATGTATTTAGCCTCTCAGACAGGGACCTTCCTAGGGCCAGCAGTGAGGCCCCACTCGTCAAATTGAGCTACTTGTGGGCCTATCCGATCATTCACCTTTTGGAATGGTGAATTAACTGAAAAGATCCTGGTACCTTTTTTCTCAGTATCACATTTAATAAAAATACCTGCAAGTTACACATTGTAGATGACTTAAAAGTATCAGCGATTCCTTGCTGAGATTTCCTTGTTTGGCTTTCCCCTCACTACATCTATGTGCATTTAGGCAGATTTTAAATTCCACTCTGACATTTCAGAATTCTGAAGCCCATTAAAAAGCCTTCACACTAAACAGCTGCATGATTATTTTTGGTGTACTTGGCCGTCCAAGTAAGATTGCATTTAACTTAAGCAGCTAGGTTGCTCTTTTTTGCAGGATATCTGGCTACTCTGCGTGCTTAACACTATGAACTTCACATGACAAAAAAAGAAAACAGAAATTAATAGTTTACCTGCAATCTTTGCTCTAGCAATAGTGACCCCTATTTAGGTCCAGCAGAGCCTCATAGTGCGACTAACCACAGAACAAATGACTCACAGGGCTGCAGCATGCTTCTGAAAGGGGGATGGTAAGCAAAGAAGGCCTACATTTCTCAGCATCCACATTTGGTGATTGACATAGGGCTTGATTACATAACCCCTTTAGAAACTCTTACAAGTAAAATTTTCACGTAAGACCTGTTACGATGCAGAATACTCTGGTCCTGTTAGCCTCCAGATGGTTATCATGGAGGCCCTTGGATTGTGTCAGGATGAGGCTTATCCTGACTCTTCATATAGCAATCATTGAAGCTTATGGAGGAAGATTCTGGGACAAAATAATATACTGGGGTCTTAGACCATGCAGATTAAACCAGGCATCGCTACTTGTTCCCAAAAGAGTGACATTTTATTCAGGGATTGGGTGAATATTTATACAGATTTAAACAATAGAGTAGCGTAAAACATTAACTTGGTAGTCTCAAAACAATGTTGCATTCCCTGCTTAAACACTGAAGAGCCAATGGGAGCTGGCCTACGTTGATGTGCCTGTGATTGGTTGGGAGTTAGCCAACTATCAGCTGATAGTTGACAACGTGATTCACACAATCTGCCTTGCAGTGACAGATCTACGATGCGGTAGCCCGGGCAATTCAATCATTTTAAAGATATTAAAAACAATGAGTGTCATGATCCCCTTAACCACCCTTTGGGCTCAATAGTTTTTTCATAGTTTTTTAATATGTTTTTATGTTATGTTGATTACCCTATGTATGTTTAATTTATGATGTTAGATTATGTATGTTGCATGTTCGGTTCATTAAGGGTTAACTGATTTAGAATGTAGTAATGTAATCTGTAACTGTCATCTTGAGAGTCAGTTATTAAAGTTTTTTCTGCTGGTTGATACATAAAAATGTGTATCTGTCATTTTAGAGAAAGACAGAGATAAAAATGTTTATTATTTTGCCAAGCATGCTTTTTGCCTCCTGTGTTCCTGAGGTCGTGAGTCAGTTCCTGCCCTGTAGAAGTCAGAAATGCTGAGATTACTAGAATCCTCAACTCAGGTTTGTGACAATTGGTGGCACACGGTTGGATCTCAACAGCAGTAACCAGTGGTAGCCTTGAAGTGGAACCTCTATCCCAGAGGAGCCAGGAAATCGTCTGCAGGCCGGGCAGAGGCAAAGAAGCTGATAAATACAGAGTACAAAGGAGTTCCAGCAAAATGGCCACCAGACACTGCAGGGAAGTGAACTGTAACGGATCTCCTGGCACCCCGACTGGGTACCTCCGTTGATGGACACGTCCTAGTTTGCGCCGAGGACTACAAGCACCGCACCGGACACCACAACCACCACAGACTCCACAACCACCGTAGCTTAACTGGAGCTGCGCCGTCTTCCTTCCACCCTGTATGAATCTCCAGCATCCAGGACCGTGTGGGGAAGACCTCTCCTCCAAGGAGAGTACATCAGGAACAAAAGTTCAGTAGTTAAAGCTCAAGGGAGTATGCAGCGCATAGCAATCCCCAGTGTGATATAGCAATTCCCTCCAAGAACGAGACGAGGCTATGTTTTGCAGGGTCAAGTAGAACTCTCTTGCTGGCACACCCAGCCTGGTTTTTATTACAGTCAGGTACAAACAGAACACACCCAGGGGGGAGGTATAGAACAATCAATAACACAATAGTAACGCCCGCAGTTTCCCTCCCCTCTGCTTGAGAGATAATTGAGTTTATTACTGTATCTACTCAATTATCTCCCAGCTAAAACTTACACATTTTTATACATTTTTATAACTTTATGATTTTACATAGTACATAAATAAAACTTACATTTTTATGAACAACATAAATTGTGGAACAACATATTAAAAAATGGCATGAATCAGACCAGGGGTTCAAACGGTTTTACAGAGGCCTCTGTACTGGAGACAATGGGGAAAGTAATCCAATTATCCAGGGATAGAGGCAGACTCCATTGAGCACATGGTTGCAAAAAGACATAAACCACTTTAAAATACATAAAGTCACCTTTTACACATAACACACAGATATTTCACATATCCCCAGATAGCTGGGATCTGAGCACACAAAACTACCGAATAGCGCTCAGATCCTATTCACACAGTTCAATTGCCATGTAGCTAAAGTCTTTCCCATAGTCTTTCATTATATGAATGGGCTCCATGGCATAACTATCTGGGGTATCACCGCTCACACAGGGCAAGTACCGAATGACCACCCTGTATTTAAAGGGCCAGAATGAGTGACATATACTCTGGTATGGCCAAATACTGTGTTTAAAGGGCAATATGTCCCAGGGCCATAGTCGCAGGGCAGGAGGCTGGCAATAAGTTCTCTCCAAGACAAAGTGGCTAAGGGCACTTCGTCACATGGACCTTCAAGCTCAATGGTAGGCATTTCTAGGACTGCGGCTGAGCATGAGCTAAATGACTGGCTGTCGGCTCTGGTGTGGCAGCAGGTTGATCTGAAGCAGCAGTATGCAGCCTGACTGGACCAGTAGGGGTCCCCGGTGTGAAGCCCTATTTTCCCTTGGAGCTGGAGGAGACGCTATGGGAGATTGTGTATGGCAATCCGGACTGTGACCTGGGCACTTCCCAGCGACAACTGAACTTACTTGAAAAGGGCTGTGACTTCCTGGGACTATGTCAATGGTCAGATGAGGCTTTTGCGCTGTTGCTCTTGATCCAGCAGGAGTTACAGCTGGAAGCAGAATTTATGGTATAGTTATTTATAAGAAGCAGGAGGGTTAGGGGATTAACTTGGCCCCCCTCAACAAAGGGTAATGACAATGGGGTATTGAATGAAGCAGCGGATTAGTGGGCACCTCCTAGTCTAGCCACAGGTGAAGGACCATTTATGCACAGGATTATAGCACATTTAGTGCCACTGTAGCTCAGTTCTTAATACGCTGGTGCAGCTTTCCCTTGTTCCAGATCTCTGTGTGGCACGTTCCAGCATCCTCTTTTCAAATTTCCATGGTTTTACTCTTCTGGTCCATCCCCTGCTTGCCTCGTCGGCGCTTACCAAATTGGCCATGTGTCAGCCAATGCTATATTGATTATATTTCAAAGTTCCCTACTAAAGATTAACATTTCATCACAACATTATAGTAGGCAGAGGCTCTCCTAAAGGTCTCTGCTTTAACCAGTGCAGCCAATCAGCGAGGCACCAACAAACTCAGGCAGTTGAAATGGGCCAATAGCTACAGGGCCTAACATATTTAGGCAAATATATGCAATTATCCACCGGTACCTATCGCAGCAACTGGGCCCCGGACTCCCTACACCCAGACACCAGCAAGTAGCTAATTTATTCTTCAGGCAGGGCCTTGAATTGCCAGGGTGAGTGTGGTAGGCACAGGGTGGCTTGGTAGCGGGCCAAGAAGTGGGATGTGGTACCCTAAGAAAGTTTTTACATGCAGTTCATAACAAATCCTTACATATAAAACCTAATGCGTGATCGCTACTTGTGATATTTTCCCTGCTCTATGTCTGTTTCTACCCAAAGTGCAATTGCATTGCTCCTGTTAGGAATTAATCCTAATGCTACATATGTCTACTTAACGGGCCTCTCAATGAGCGCCTCAAAAATGACAATAAAATTTGAAGCCTGTCAATGGAGTTTGCCACACATATGAGGCCCCCCCCCCCTCTAACCTGCCTGCCTCGCGATGAGCTCCTTTGGCACTCATCGCAGGCCTCGCAATGGGTGCCCTTGGCACTCATAGCGATCCCCTCCCTATGTCTCTTCCCCCCTCCCCTGTGACTCTTCTTCTGCACCTCTCCCTCCCCTGTATCCTCCTCCCCATCTCCCTTCCCTGTGTCTCTTCCCCCCTCCCCTGTGACTCTTCTTCTGCACCTCTCCCTCCCCTGTATCCTCCTCCCCATCTCCCTTCCCTGTGTCTCTTCCTCCCTCCTCTCCCTTCTCTGTGTCTCTTCCCCCTCCTCTCCCTCCCATGTGTCTCTCCTCCCTCCTCTGTGTCTCTTCCCCCCTCCTCTCCCTCCCGTGACACAATGAGCACGCGCGGCTGACGTCACAAAATGCGCATGCACAGCACAGTGCCGGGAAAGATGCAATTGTCAAACTGCGATTTGTCGCAAGCGTGACGACAAATTGCAGTTTGACAATTAGCATATGTGATGAATCTTATTTGTGTCGTTAAAAAGGGGATGGAAAACTAATAATTTTCTTGCATTTTTAAGAGCATCTTTTAAACATTACTGAACTTGTGTGGCATCCACTATAATATTTAGCAATGTGTGTGTATAACGCCAGCGCGGTGCTCACTGTGCAGGGGTCAGAGGTTGTTCAATATTAATAGCGTCCTAGAGAGAGAGAGACAGAGACAGGAGAGAGGGATAGAAGAGAAAGAAAAGACAAAGAGAGAGAGAGATCGACTGGAGAGAAAGGACACAGGTAGAGGAAGAGAGATTGACTGGAGAGAAAGGACACAGGTAGAGGAAGAGAGATTGACTGGAGAGAAAGGACACAAGTAGAGGAAGAGAGATTGACTGGAGAGAGAGGACACAGGTAGAGGAAGAGAGATTGACTGGAGAGAGGACAAAGGTAGAGGAAGAGAGATTGACTGGAGAGAGAGGACATAGGTAGAGGAAGAGAGATTGACTGGAGAGAGAGGACATAGGTAGAGGAAGAGAGATTGACTGGAGAGAGAGGATATAGGTAGAGGAAGAGAGATTGACTGGAGAGAGAGGACAAAGGTAGAGGAAGAGAGATTGACTGGAGAGAGAGGACACAGGTAGAGGAAGAGAGATTGACTGGAGAGAGAGGACAAAGGTAGAGGAAGAGAGATTGACTGGAGAGAGAGGACATAGGTAGAGGAAGAGAGATTGACTGGAGAGAAAGGACACAGGTAGAGGAAAAGAGATTGGCTGGAGAGAGAGGACACAGGTAGAGGAAGAGAGATTGACTGGAGAGAGAGAAAAAGAGACAGGAGAGAGAGAGAGAGACACACACACACACACACAGATAGGACAGAGAGAGACAGGAACATGAGAGTAAGAGACAGGCAAGAGAGAGAGAGAGACAGGCAAGAGAGAGAAAGAAAGACATGAGAGAGAGTGCACAGAGAGATAGAACACTTAGATTTTTGAAGGTAAAATTATATTATACCATCACTTATGATGGGCAAGTTACTAGTGAAAAAATATTAAGTTAAAACGGTATAAACTTCTTTGAAACTAACAGGAAGTGCACCAAGCAAGAGGACGTCTGTAGATTTCATTGGTAGTCAAATATGACCCCCAGATCAGTTAAAACATTTGAATCTGTTTTTTTCTGCATTGAGAGCTTTATTTGAAGAAAAGAAAAGCAAAAACACAGTGGTAAATTATCAAATACCTTCTTTCAAATGAAACAAAGAAGAATTATACAAGTTTTTCCCCGTTTTGGTGACACTGTTTTTGACCCTCCCTAATGTCCATTTTAACACCCTTATTAGTCCAGGTATAAATATAATTAGTAATGTAGATTTTGTTATATATACTTAATATTGCAGTATTTTTTTTTTTTTATTGACTAAGACTGTATTTTACAAGTCCATTTTGAAAGTGGTCTCTTCCCTTTATCAAAACTGTCACATCTTTTAAATAAAACAGTAACACACAACCAGATGTAGGGACCAGACGCTACATGGAAATAACACATTATATTATTAGATAAATTAAAGAAAATGAAATCATGGCCTTATATGAATTTCAGATAATTGAGCCAGAAATCCCAAATCCAAGTTTAGTCCTGTTTTTCAATTAAATACATTGGAAATATTAAAGATTTTTACAATATATGTGTAATATATAAAGCTTATTGCAAGTTTAACTGCTTTTCTACATCAACTACTAAATGCACTGATTAGTAATAAAATGACACTTACATTATATAAGACATTAGCTCATATACTTATGTAGCTCTGCTTCAGCATTCCATCATTTGCTTCTTTTCCTTCATTCATCAGTGCACTTTTTTCATTTAAATAATGTATTTTCATTTTCCAACAGCCCAGCAGAGGGTCCCATCTAGTGGTCATAAAGTGTATTGCACTAAAAAATGTCAGGCATTAACAAATACTGTAATATATCTTTAAGTGGTTAAAATATCATACTGGTAATAAATAAATAAACACTGACAGTTTTAGCACAGGCTACACATTATGCATTTTTATTTTCAGATTTCAAAAATGGCTGTTCTACTGTAAATATTAATATTTACAGTAAAAGCGCCATTTTTGAAATCTGAAAATAAAAATGCATAATTTGTAGGAACTTTAACAGTGAATAATATTAACGTTGTAAAATTAGTTTCTTTCTAGAACCTTTTCTCCTAAAATCCATTATAAATGGTAATAAGTTACTATGATTCTTAAAGCGTTTTTGGTTTTGGAAATGAAAACACAACTTTCTGATAAAAGACATGTAATGTAATATACAGAGATTAATGCCATTAGTAGAAAGTGCAGAAGGTATGCTTTATTGGTTTGATACAGTTCATAACATTGTTATATCACATATACCAGCATACTAACATTTATGCATCAGGATGACCACAAATTACATTTTCAGAATTACTGGACATCTGTTAAACAACTTTAAACTCTTAACACTTGCTGCCTTACAAATACTACTGTAGTTTGAGAATTATGTAAAAAGCTAATGACATTATTAGTTGTATAAGCCAACATAACGATTTGAGAATATTATAAGTTTACTTGTGTCTGGGGGATTTCATGTTGGACATTTAGATACCCTTGTTGGCCTGGAGCCTGAAGAGGAAGATTAGTCTGTTGGGAGTCACATGTCCATTTACATCTTATTCTTATGTCTCACAACAATGTGTCAGCTTTTTGGTAGAACTGAATAAATATATTATCCTCCCAAGTGAGTCATTAGGTTAGGAGAAAGGTTTCTCCCAGCTTAAGTTAATTATACAAGTAAAAAACTAAAGGCTGATTTTTTTATTTCCATCAACGTGTAAATTATTAGATCAAGTTCTACAAAATAGTATCTTATAAATATAACCATTAAGTGGTCTTTTAACTTTCTATTAAGACTTCTCTGAGTTTCTGAAGCTCCGCTGGGTTTTTACTTTACTTGTCACAGCCATAAAACTGTAAGATTTAGCTCAAATAACTGCACTTTATTCAGCACTGTAACATTGTCAAATCTCTACATGAGACCAGGGCTATATGTACCTTTTTGGAGCCCTTAGGCAGTGAAGTGGAGGAGCCCCTGCAGGTGAGAATGCAAGGTATGCACGGACCCAGTTTTGCCTTTTCTGTACATGTAAGTTCCCTTTCCTATTGTAACGGTCTTGCTTTAGGTGGTTACCCCCTAGTAGCCAGTTTATGAACTGCAACATTTCATTTTTTTTAAGCCAGGAACCATTTCCTTTAAGAAGTGCCCCCCCTAGTTGGCCTAATGGGTCCGGCCCTGCATGAGACTCAGCTTAGCCGTAGCAACATGTCTACAACCTCAAAATGACTAACACAGAGATCAAGGGAATACTTATTTCAAAGTATAATTTGTATTTGATACAATCACAATGATACTTTCAATGTACACGTGTAAGGAGTAAAATCCATAAATCACAGTAAGTTTCCAAAACTGCTCACATCCCAACTTCCAAGGATAATGTTTGCAGACACCCAAGGCAGAGAACACCCAAGGCAGAAAACACCCAAGGCAGAAAACACCCAAGGCAGAAAACACCCAAGGCAGAAAACACCCAAGGCAGAAAACAAACACCCAAGGCAGAAAACAAACACCCAAGGCAGAAAACACCCATGACAGAGAACACCCATGACAGAGAACACCCATGACAGAGAACACCCATGACAGAGAACACCCATGACAGAGAACACCCATGACAGAAAACACACATGACAGAAAACACACATGACAGAGAACACCCTCTCTGTTCTCCCCAGTGCTTTTATTATTTGTCTTTAAGTTTGATTCGAGGACGTGAACATGCTTGTTCTAAGCTACTTTTTATAACTTTTAATAATATGTATGTTAATGCTACTGCTTTAAATTGTATGTATAACTACCAAGTTCATTAAATATAATTGGATAAAACTGCAATACCATGTATCACACAAAGTCATGCATGGCAACTTTGAGTGAGCACAAGAGAAATAACCACATGGGCATAACTTTAAATATTGAGATGTAAAATAGTTTGACATGATGTGGTAAATGTATAATATTTTATTGAATATACATGACAGCATGGTGATTATAAACATTACTGGGCATACTTTTTTGTATAACTGCAAAAGTTAAAGTATATTTAAGGGGAAGTTCTGTGTGAACACACCTCAAAAAGTTTAATAATGTATATTAAAATTACAAAAGCGTGCCTTTCACTATGTGTTTAAGCAGCCATTTAAGAACAAAAATGTTACTAGTAGATCCTTGCCTCCTCAAACATGGAACAATACCAGTAGACTGGTTGTAGAATGATAAATGTACATATCTAGTGTATTATTTTTTATTTCATTATTATTTTTCAGTTTTTGTTGCTAATCGAATGAATTTATTATTTTTTTTTTAAATAAAACAAATAATCATCCACTTAAATATAGTTTTATTATCAAAAGGTGTGAATATGCAAAGTATGGTACAACAAAGCTGCATCGTATTATACACAGATTTATCTCCACGTGACTGCAGCCGTTTAACGTTTCTTCCATGTAAACTTCCTGCGGGCTCCTTCCTGTCCGGGTTTTTTACGCTCCTTCAAACGTGGATCAACTGTGAGTAATCCAGCTGAAAAATACAGTATTCAGAGTCAGATGGGTTTAATATACAGTGGATCTGTTCTGTGTAGGGACCACACAACCACTTGTACAGTCCACTTGCATCACTGATGATGATATGAAATTCCACATTTACCATATTCTTGTGGTTTGTTGAAATATATTTTGTACGAACACTAACTTTGTAACAATAAACCCAACCAAAGAGAAGTAAGCTATTTATTAATGAAGAATGCATATTTTAAGGTCACATTATGCAGATAATACCTGTACATAAAGAAATACATAGAACAGATCATAAAGTAGTTTATTCCACAATGAGCTCTATTCAGGCGTCTCCCTGGACCTAAAAGCTCCTGGCCAGTGTTACATCGATACCATCAATACAAAAGCTTGGGAGTGCAACATTTCATTTTTTTTAAGCCAGGAACCATTTCCTTTAAGAAGTGGCGCCCCTCACAGGGAAGCGCCCCTGGGCGGCTGCCTAGTTGGCCTAATGGTTCCGGCCCTGCATGAGACTCGTAGCAGCATGTCTACAACCTCAACATGACTAACACAGAGATCAAGGGAATACTTATTTCAAAGTATAATTTGTATTTGATACAATCACAATGCTTCATCAGCTCTGAAACATGAGGAAAATCTAAGCTTTGATGGGAACTCACAGAGAAACGTGAGCACTGGGACACTTTCTCTGAGCACCTGGACTATCCTCTGTGGAATACTTTCTTAATTGTAACAATTTTTAAGCAATGTTTTCATTTGTGCGTCATATTGCTTTCACTCGTGTTTTTTAATTAATGCCATACTGCTCCTCCTGAAGAAGAAAAAGTGTCTGAAAAGTGACAAAGAAAAACTCTCTTTAGAGAACTTCAATTTATGTTCAATTCTGTTGTCTTGATCTTCCACTATCATCTACTTTAACACGGTTTCTTTGCATAAACTGTACTAGCCCAAAAGGTTCTCTCTCATGGCGACCTAGCAAAGCTACACTGTGGGCTTGCACAGTAAATGCATAGAAACTGGATCTGGGTGGGTGTGGCTTGATGCCAAAAATGTGTCAGGCTATCAAATGCTTCTTCATGTGTTTCTACTGAACTGAACATCCGATAAAACTCTGGCCTTTCTGCGGTGTTACTTTAGTTGAACCTTGTCCATTAATTTAATTATATTTCTTAGTGGTAGTGTGCTGTTGAGCTCTCACCTTGTCTCATGTTCTCCACTTCCCTCTCAGAGACAAAGCTAAGCAATGCTCTAGAGGAGGCCAGGCGAATGGCTCCAGCCTGTGCTGATCTTCCACCTCCAGACACTGTGCAATCCATGTCATATTTCCCGAGTCGATCAAGGAAATGAAAAGGAAACATCAGCTGTTCTCTAAAATGATGAAGCAATGCAAATGAGCATGTGTGCTTATAGTTTAAAGGGCCACGGCAGAGGTATCAGTTATAGTAGGATAATAAAATACCAATAAAAAATAATGTTTGCAATTGGAAATTGTAAAGTAAAAATGCAATTTAGTAAAAGAAAAACAGCTTTGAAGTTACTAAATTGTGGCTGTCACTCAGCTTGAGATCATCCCACCAGGGCAACTTGTTTTCATTATGCAATTACCCTCATTGGTGAATTAATTTCCTGTTACAGCGAACGTCTGTGGTAACAATGGGGACTTGCTCTTCACGGACTACATGAGAAATTGCCTGCAGAAGTAAATTACTGTATTAATCAGGGAGCCAATCATTAATAATGAGGGTTATTGTTATTGATTAGAAAGGCCTGTATCGTGGGAGGATCTATGCAGCTGAGCAACATAATTCAAAAGGTGTTTTTCTATTACTAGTCAACATTTTTTTTAAGAACCTCAATTTGCAAATATTATAATTTTTATTGGAACTTAAGTAACCAACCACCTCTGCTTCCATTTACAAGTTATTGTAGTCCATGCTTTATTATGCATTTAAATTATCACATTTTACAAATTACAAAAGTTTTTTTCGTAAGCCAAGTGGGTCTATAGTGTAGACAAATTAAAGTGAGATAGGGGAAGTACGGTTTTCTCCTCCAACCACAAAAAAAAAAAAAACAAAGGGACTGGAGCCTTGTAAATCCCTGAACTGCAGCAACATTGTTCCTTTATTTAATTGTATTACTGTTAGGTATAAATATATCATAGGAAGTTTTGGTCTACAGTGGCTATTTAAAATCAAGCAAGTGCTTTGGATAGGACATACGGTAAGTAGCACTATATGGCTATAAAATAGCTTTGATAATATTAAGGGTACCCGCTACATAATTTCTATACATAGTCAGTATATAAACATTCACAAATTCTCCCAACATGTGTGCTACAAAATAATTTTTTAAAGAAAAAAAAAAGCAATGCTTGTGACAGTTTTTTTAAGTTATATACAAAGTCTGTGGGCACTTTGAACATACGGTATCTTGCTTCTCTGATGGCAATGACCTTATAAGACTCCTTAGTCCACCATGACCGAAATCCGCTCACAATACAAGACACCTGCCTGTCTGCAATGTTGTGCTACCGTGGTTTGAATTATTGCAGGTAAAAAGGCAGAACAGTCTCTAGTGGACTAACTTGCTGAAAGATTATTTTACTAAAATGTATGAACTGTAATAACGGGCAACTATTTTCTAAGCACTAGAAGACACCTCCGACATATGCTTAATTATTCTGGTATAGTATTGTTTAGAAAAGATAAAACAAAATAGTGTAGTGTCTATATAAAGAACTCTTTACTCTTATTCCCAGTAGGGGATGCTACAGAGACAAACATTGAAGGCAAAATGTTTCCTGATGCTACTGCAGCTGAACATGTTAAAATAATAAAATCGTAACGTTGTAGGACAGGATTATAGGATTTAATGCAGAGGTATTGCATTCTGGGCGATCTATCTGCGGTTACCTGTCCTGCAGCACTGTGAAATAATCCATATAATTAATTCCATTTACAGATATTCTTCCATTTCCATTATCACGAATTACAACTGTTGCCTGTGCAGTTTTCCTTTTACCTAGATGGGAAAGTATGAGAGAGATCTTATGAACAAGGATGCAAAAGCAAGAAAGCCAAACATGTTCACTTACATTCAAAATGTGTACAACATAGTTCAAGGTTTGCTATTATATGAACTCTGTGATTAGTATAATTCTCCCAAACCCTTAAATGTTGTTTGGAGAATCATACACTAGGCAAGCAGGTTTGGACTTCTTTTCCCACTAAGAGGCTACATTGACCTTCAAATCTGAATGGTACAATCTTAACAAACATCAAGGAAGATGTTACAATTCTTGATATTTCCAAAGGTGTGCTATAAGCAGCAATACACTTAATTTCCAAAATTTGCAGCACAGCATAAGGTTGTTTGCAAAGAGACAATCCAGTTGCATATTTTACTCCAGAAGATATGATAATCACTCACAAGCTGAGAACTAGATTGTGATATCCCCCATGAATCTCATTATTTGCACTGAATAAATGTTGCCTTGTATGTTCACTGTACAAAAGGAACAATATATATTCTTAAAGGCAACTGGAAGTTCATTTTATCTTAATAATCATGAAAAACTGTATATACATTGTATTAGCCATATTTCTGTACAGAAAATCATTCGGAGTTATTCAGATTTATTTGTGAAGCCCCTGTATGCTAATGTGCAGCTCAGATTGCGCAGAGTTGATAAGGGCGGGGGAGGGGATCCAACCCTAAGATAACATTGAGAGTATTGATTTGGTCACCTCACAGACAGACAAGCAGACTGTGATAGTAATTAACACATGAAAGCAATTAATATTTGTGAGCCGCTCATTTGCATATTACATGAATAACTCAGGAATGTTCCACTTTACAAAAAAAAAATGGCTAACACAACATATACTGGAATGTATATGTAGGAGTAAAAAAAAAAAAAAAAAAAATATTTTTGGGTGGCAGTCCCTTTCAGTAAAAAATATTTTCACATCAGTATATAACTCTATGGTACTTCTCTAGCAGCCTAATATGACCTTGTTTGCGGGGTGTAATGACCTGATGAGACCCCCTGCTCTCTGTTTCCATGCAGTAATCATTACTTCATCATCCACACGTTCCTGACACAGTACAGGCAGCATTATGTGATCATGTAAAGTGCAGGCGTGATTACCTTCCCCTGTGCTGTACGCCACGCCGCTCTCATCATACTGTAGAGGACTGACCACCTGCTTCTTGGACTGGACTTCCAGCTTCTTACGGAATGTAAGTACATAGTCCTCCTCAATGCTGCAGTATGGCAGACTCACTAAACGCTCCATCATCTGTATAAAGCGCAGGTACTGCAAGCAAACAACTCATTAGGAGGTGTCAGGGTAATTACCACAACTAGAGGCTGGTGCATAGCCGTGTAGGCCTCTCCTCACCCCGTCCTGTCAGGCTGACACTTTGCCATATGGATGTTCTGTGAGACATTACATCGCTATGCTCCACCAAATCTCCAGGACCAGATTTGCAGACAACAATGAATCAAAGCTGTTTTAAGACGCTCCTTAGCAATTTAGGGGATTCTGTCACAAACCATTCCAAAATTATATGAGCCTTCAAGAATTTCTCTCCACTTGCCAGCTGATTAAATCTGAATCTAATTTTTAAAGATTCCATAAATGGTCTTAATAAAATCTTCCCTTTAAAAAAAAAAAAGTTTTATTGCATTATTGATTTGAAAAAAAATACATTGCATTGATTTTTTTTTTATAAAATGGGAAATTATTTATTATCTGGACTGCGACTAAACTGTAGTGTTCAAAGTACCTTACAATACTCTTAGTGTGGATTGTAATGTCATATAAAAGAAATAAACATCATGTTATTGATGTGCTTTTTAAATGATCAAACAGAGCACCATGGCGATTCAGTTAGTCTTTTTCAAAGTTTATTTAATTAATGTGTGCTAAATTATTAGTGTCAATATTTTTTTCAATATAGTGAAACAAACTATGGACTAGGCCATCTTTTCCAAAGGTCTCCTGAACTCATTTTGTGTAACCAGGAGTCCCATGAAAAATCAACCTAAAATGTTTCTCTATGTATAGGCTTTGTGGTGGAGCCCATGAAGGTTGGAATGGCTGAAATAGATTCCAAAATACAGCACAAGGACATTTATAGAGATAGTACTGGCTACATACATATTTAGCCATCCTGGAAATGTGGTAGAAGCAGGTGAAAAGTTAACAAATTAAAAGTAATTAGGCTTGATATATTACTACAGTGAAAATAAATAACGCCAAAGAACAGACTAACTGGGAGGCTTAAAAGCAGATTAGAAAATGACCAGTTAATCATTATTATTCATTATTTTTATACACTTTTATTATTTTTCCAAGTGACGCAAGTAACAAACAATGCAGGGATTTGATTAGCAAAAATGGTTGGAAAATAGTGAGCCATATTTACTGAACAGTGCTATTCTAAATTACAATGTTCTATTATTTCTATTTTGCTGTATGGTGCATATACTGATGTATATGATTGGATATTTACAACTAATTTGCACATATAATGTATGTTTTGAATATATGCTATATTGTCCTTATACTTTGAGGACACTCCATATATTGCTATTTCAGACCTGCCAAACTATGGTAAAAAGGAAAGCGGTCTTCATTCTCTAATACAATCAGGGCAGGTATATATTAAACAGTCTGAGAAATAGGAACTAGTTTATTGTTTATTATCCCCTCAACAAAGAGACAATCAAGCCATTTAAAAACCCAAGAGGCACTTGGCTCAAAGGGCAGCCTCTTGAAATAAATTATTCCTGCATATCCCTGCGTTTCTTTCTGGCTCTTGAGCAAGTGATTAGAAAGTAAACATCTTCGTGTAACCAAAGTGGGAGCTGGCTCAGCTTGGTCTGAGATTGCGAGCTCTAGGAGAACTTGCTGGAAATTGTTACAATAAAGGATCTGAAGAAGTAAGATGGTAAGAAGCTAATTTAAATATTTTCTTACAAGTGACTAACAATCATTTGAACTTTTCATAAAAAAAAAAAAAAAAAGCAATTGCGCTTAGAATGACACAATGGAATTTCCACATATGGTATAATTTAAAACTATAGGTAATAACAAGTTAAGGTTATTAAAATGCATTCTCTCACAATAAATAGACTGATTGCAAAGATCAATGTACATCGGCCTTTCTAATCAATAGATTAAGCATACATTGAAAACAATACAGACATATAAATATGCTTGGGTAGATAAGAAAGACTGAATAACAGGTACAACTTGCAAAATGAAATGTAAATTTATGGCAAAGTTTTGTTTTAAATACGTAATCGTTATTAACTATAGTTTTAAACCTATATTTTGAGCCTTCTGTGTCACGGCTTCAACCCTCTTACTGATTATGTGACAAGTAGAATGAGCAATCAGTCTCGTCTGCAGGTACAAACAGAGCAATGGGCAAATCAGCTTGTTTTGTTTTTTCATCCCTTCCCTTGTACACCAAATACATGTATAGTGCTTAAAAGAATAATAACATTATGGTCAGTGGAAATAAAATGTAACACATACACAAACATACATGTGACTTTCCTTACACATCCATTTAAACTTTGATTCATGAAACTTGAGCTACTAAATGCTAAATTACAACTGCAGAAGACAGTCATATTTATTAAATTAAGCAATGGATTGTATGTGCAATGGTGCTAATGTTATTTATCTCAATATTCTAAATCTTATTCTATTCTAATTGCTAGTATTTCAGTTTATTACTGATTTGCACTATTCCTCTATTTGATAGTTCTTGCTATTTTTTGTCATTACATGCTGTTATTTTGACATGACATATGAATATAATGAAAGCTATTGGGGATATGAAAACACTGTCATATTCATGACAGCACGCTGTTCCTATTTAATTATTATGAAGTATGGATTCAAGTGACACTACCACCATGATTTCTGTGGAGCTTAAATGCAATATTATACACCAAAATGCAGTTCATGATTTGTCGAACAAGAAAACAATTTTAAGTTTGCCTCTGGTTCCTTCTCCAGATGAGATATAAGAACTTGGCATCTTGTCCAGATCCATTTTTAGTAAAGTTGTTTTTTTTTACACCATAAGGTAAGGGTATTCCATAGGTACACATGGAGCCAAATCCAGACCTCCATTGGCTTACAAAATGTATTGCAATGATTAAACAAGCTTTTTGTATTTACAAGCCCCTTTACGGTGTAAGCTTCCTTTCTCTGCTCTTTGGGATGCCACTATATTAACAAATGTGTACGTTTGTGTGCATAAATTATATGGATTCTGGACCTTGATTTCATTTTCATAAAGATACTTGAACGTTTGTAAAAATATATTGACTACTCCTATCATAAGACTTTTCTCAAATGCCACACTTAATATAATTTCAACTGTTACAACTTGTATAGAAATCAGCTTGTAGAAATGGAAAGCTAGAAGCAATTTTTTTTACTATACAATACCGTCTTGATTTAAACCATTTATAAATTGTAGTAAAAGCATCCCTTTAAATGTGGAGTATACGTTTCATTAGGAAGGTAGTGTATACATGAATATAAAACTACCTTATAAACAAACTTGTAACTCTTGGTAGAAATATAATGTTGAAGCAAAATGGATTAAACAAGTCGGGATACTGTTTCATAGATACCTACGGTAAGTATTTTAAAGGATTTGTTTATTTGGCACGGCTATTCAACAGAGCAACACACTGAGAAAAGGAAAATATTAGCATACACTCAGCAGGAAGTCGATTTAAATGTATTACCCCTTGGATTTACATGACGTGTAAAAAACACAAATGGTTATCAGTCATTCCTATCCTAAAATAGATATACAGCAATACCTTGTTTAGCGCTCCGCATGTGTTCTTGCATGTAGAAGCACTATATGAAACAGTGCCAAACGTACATTTTATCCCCATAGCGCTGTCAGAGTGGGGATTTAAAGGGCTAAATGGGACTTGCAGCTCAAAGACCAAGCTATCGCAAGGTTTAGAGGTAAGTGGTTAAATATAGGGAAAAATAGTGCTGATTTGCTGTAGTGCTAAGGGGCAACGCGGGGTATACCTGTATATTAAAAGCATTTGAAAAGAAGCAAAAAAACGTATCACACAGAACATACAAGCTAGTTTGAGCGCTGTGCAGACATTTTGTTCTGCGCCAGAGCGCTGTGCAGATATTTCGATACGATTCAGCCATAAACAGAAGAGTTTTCTCCTTTTATCCTAAAAACGATAATTACTTACATCATGGTCTGACAATTTCTCTACCAACATATCCTCCAATTCTTCTTTAATCAACCATCTACTGCCAATCAGATTCCTGTTCAAAACAAACACACAGCATTATACATTCTCTAATTATCCGGGCAATTAGAGACGCATCACCTGATATCACTAATATTGGCATCCGTGGCTTGATGATATACCTAAATGCTGCAGAAAATCACAATTTCAACTGCTTCCTATAAATAGAAATTTTATATCAGGAAAGTAGTTCAGCTCCAGTGATACAGGAGCAGGGATTCACGTGACCGCTGGGTGACAGAGCTGATCTTTTAATAGGAAAGAATAGGTCTATATATAGTCTTTCAGTGTGGCCAAGATCTCCTTGGTCATTAATATTTTTAAGATGCAGCTCCTTTACATATAATTATACACTAATATTTTATGTGGCTAAAACATGCATTCTTATTTTTTTTTTTCAAGGAGAAAGAATGTTATGTGTAACAAAGAAAACACTGTTCTTTTAGGGAAAAAAATAATTCTTACATCTGTTTCATATTTTCTAAGTATAAACCTTTATTCTTCAGCTGATCTTCATGCTTCTTGATGGATTGAAACTTTGCATAGACTTCCTAAAATTGTAAAGGAAGGAATCACAGATAAGAAATATATTTAACAATTTTTACAATGTTTAAAATACTCTTTTTTTTTTTTTAATTTGTGAGATTTCAGTACCCCTTTAAAGTTAATAGGTTACCAAGAGATTGCATTTGTATAGACATTCACACAGTATAAACTACATGAATATTTTCTACTAATTAAGTCAGTAACTCAGTAGCTACCAAATGTGTGTATCTGCAGACAGAGGAGAATCCATGTGATGTGACAGCATGAGATGCTGGGGAGAAGACAGACACTGATATTATCCAGTTTTTCCATCATTTTTAGGCTGGTGTTCCACCCACTTCCAACAGCTTGAAAAAAAAAGGAGAAGCTCCAGCCTAACAATGAGAAGTGGGTGGGGGTCTTTTCACAAGGGATTACCTCTTTTAATCACATTAAATTGTTCAAATAGATTGTTTTTGAGTAAAATCATTGCAGTGGCAGTTTAACTCTCAATCACAAATCTACAATCACAAGCCTCACCAAAATGATTGCCAGCATCCAAAGATCTTTCTAGCTTAATAATGAATAAAATAAAAAAAAAACACCTACATGTGTCAAGCAGGTCAAGAGACCTGTTTTCCACTAAATTATTCAGTGAACAGTGTCCCCATTGCCGCTAAGGATTCTGGGCAGTGGCATGCAAATGAGGTTCAAAATAGATCATCTTAGGCCTCTAGCCCTCTTTAAGACTCATGTTCGTGCCATGTATTTCATTATATTGTAAGTTAGCAAATCTCCTCACACAAATAAAGAGTAGTGGGTGGTGGCTGCAACCAGAGACCAATAGTATCTTTATAAAATAAAAATAGGGTGATGCATCTATCTTTAACGCTTAGGAAAAAGTTCAGGTCGGCTGATGCACAAATATGGTTATTTAAATACACATATTTTAACTAAGATTATGGAATAAAAAATAAAAAAAAAGTTTTTTTGGCTCACTGTGCCTTAGGGAGTTATCAGCTGCACCTCACCGACGAGATGTTTCTCCTGTTCAGGGTAGAATTGCCTGGTATTTCGGGGCTGGATCACTCTAGTGAGTGGGACCAGACTGATATAATACAGGATATTTCTCCCTGTGAAGGACACAAGTGAGCTAAAAGAGGTTGCTCTCAGAGTGGGTTATCATGGCTATAGAACTAACCTATTAAGGTTGGTTCGTTCTCTGATGAGCACCTCTGACTTAGTTGTTTTGATTATTAAAAATAGGTTGCATTTAGTGTGAAAGGCCAAAGTTAAAATGTTGTTCCTTTGCATTTACATGAATCTAGTAAGAAATACCTTAGTAGAATAACTGTAATATATTTTATTCTTTAGAATATATTTTCCTATATGTGATTAAACTATTGCTATATTGCTATAAGAGAATCTATGTATAAAAAACATACCTAAAATAGTTTAAATGTATATCTTACCCTTTAGTTTGACCCCTGCACTTAGTTTTCTATACTTGGAGTCCGATTCAATTGCAAGCCTGCATCTTGCGCGATACAGGCCATATATCTGCGGGTGTACTGCGGGCTCCCATTTGTCTCCAATTCCGGTGCTATTCAATTAAAGGAGCCCACAAGTTACGGGCCGAAAGCCGACTTCGTAAACCATGCACTCGTCCGTAGCAGTTCAGGGCTGGAATATGATCAATTAAGCAAGAACGTAACCTCCCATTTAGAAACAGCCAATAGAAAATTATTATTATTACGGCAGTAAATCATGGAGGTTACATGTCAATCAATTAGGTTTGGGGATCCGATATGCGATGGGACTCGCAAACCCTTAAAATACGAAATTATAAAAATGAATGCCAATACTGTTCTAGTCCATATGGGTGGCCTGATATGTATTAACGTATTGATTCCCGAGATCGATATAACCCTGAAAATAAACTTTCAAATAAAATGTCTATTTACTGCCGATTTGCGAGCTTGAGATTGCTGTTCAATTAATTCTAATGTCTTTTATCGATTTCAGTGCAGTATTGATTTTTTTATTTGCATTTACAGTGCTGCGGACAGGGGCTAAACCCCCTTGTGGGTCCTCTCTAGTACTCGTAAGATTTACTCCTACATTTGCCATTTTACATCTGTAGCTGAATGTATGTGTGTAGGTGTAGCATGCAGGTGTTAATTCCAGAAGGAGGGCTGGCAGCAGATGACATCTTACCTCGCCTGCTATTTTAATGCCTTGCGCGTTTACCATCGATTTAAAAAATGTCTTCATGCAGCAGAACACAAACAAAATTACATTTGCGGCCTTGGAGAACTGGAGCAATTGAATAGCGATATCCAATTTTAGAGATCGTACCACTTGCAGAATTGAAAGATCAAAGGCTTCGGGAGGCTGTAAGTTCCGGGGTTTAACCACCTCAAAGTTTTAAAGTCCGTAACCCGTCCAGGGGCCCCGCAAAAGGACGCCAATTGAATTGCAAATTAATTTACTTACGGCTCCAGTAACTTACGATTTCTCAAGTGAAATCGGACTCTTGGGCTACCAATGTACAGAGTATATTTGGATACTTTTGGCTGCAAAGGTTTCTGAGATGGCACCCCATCCCATCTAATCAAATCCCCAACATTACATTCCCATTTCATTAAATTGCCCACATCATATATCTTCTAACCCCCATGGCATAATTTCAGCCTTATCCCATACACCACTAACCTAATCTTCAAAACACAAATTTCACCACATCCACAATTGTTTTCCCCTGACCGCATCTGGTCAAGTCACACTTAACTTCTCCCTACATTCCTACCAAATAACCTTTGTTCTAGACAAATTTGATAAAAATTTTATTAAAGGACATTCATTACAAATTGACCCCATTCAATCCTTAGTTACCAACCCTGATGCCTCACTTTAGTGCCACTCAATATCATTTATGGTGCACCATACACAATACTTGCACAGATGTAAATGTATATATATATATATATATATATATATATATATATATATATATATATATGTCCCTTCATCCCCTGATGACAGGCATCTCAGCACATAATATAAATGCTTGCCAGCATAGTTCCCCTTTCCAGAGTGGGCCCCTCACAGAAGTGCCCCCTCTCCCACCCTGCCCATGGCCATGATGACAGTGTATGATTTGGTTTCTGAGCTTCTGTCCATGATTTTTATACGTGACTACATCTGTATCTGAATGTATGTGTGTAGGTGTAGCATGCAGATGTTCATTCCAGAAGGAGGGCTGGCAGCAGATGACTTCTCACCTCACCTGCCATTTTAATGCCATGCGTATTTACCATCGATTTTAAAAATGTCTTCATGCAGCAGAACACATACAAAATTACAGCAATGATTGTCACTCTTATTTTATTTGCAGTAAGTCCTTTCTTACACCCTTGAATCCCTCAAAAAAACTATTTAGAAATGTATCCAACGCGAAAGGTGGACAAGACCCTCAACTAATTTATGTTCTTTGCAAATCAGCCTCTCATAGACCAAGCACTTGGTAATGTTCATATGAAATCACACCACATTTAATAACATTTTGTGTAACTGCACATTTTTAAATACAACCTTGGAGAACCCTCTAATAAAACGAAAAAATTATTTTCAATTACAGGAGCTCGGAATAAAAAGGACTCATTTGTAATAGTTACTGTACTTACTGCTTTATTCTTATTCCTCTAGCGGATACATGAATTTTTGGGAAAAGTATATTTATTTTCCTTCTGTTCAAGTTAATATGGAAGTTTACGTGAAAACAAAGAGTGTCAATATTAACTGCAAATTAAGTCTATCCAGTACCAAGTCACTAAATAATGATGCTTATGTTTCAGAATGTATTAACTCTCGCACAAACATTCCCACTTCATCCAGTTAACTTATTGATACGCATCCAAGTTTTTTTTATATAGTTTGGTCAAATATCATAGAAATTTATCACAAATTGATCTATCTTCTCCCAGGTACTAAAGGTTCAATCATATTGCCACTGGAAAAGCGCCCAGTAATCACCCACCCAAAAACACTGATTGGCATACTTGGCCAGTGATCACATTACATTCTGCAGCTCCTACAAGCCAATCTCTAAATGTACTGGGTAATGGTAGAAGTTTTCATGTTGAGGGACAATAAGTAAAAATATTAAGTAAAACCTGTTTAAACTTCATTGTAGCTAACACTGGCTGGCAGCCAGCAAGAGAAGTTAAAATTCTGAATACGTTTTTGTGCTCTGATTAAAGCGATATATTATCAAATACCCAATTTCTGATGCAACAAATGAAAAAATGTTTCCATGTCCCTTTAACTTCCGATGATTACTCTGCAGATACTGCATGTTGAATGATAAGTGATCTAGATAAAGGAAGAAGGTTTCATAACAGCCATGACTTGTTGGGTTTTAATATTGAAACAACCAATCATGAGAGACTCTGCAGAATGCAATGTGAAAGATCCCACGTCATCAAGTAATATTACAAAGAACGTCGTAATATTATGATGCTTTGCTTGGTATCAGTTGATTGAAAAGCATATTTTTTTTACTGTCAGTATTCACAGTATTGTAGCCAAAATAATTTTAACCAGAGGAACATAATGAGTTTAAATTGTCACTGTGATGAAATGAAATGTTTACGATCTTAACTTTTTCTTAAAGGCCACTGTAATTCAAAAACAAAATAATTTGTTTGTGAAATGTGGAACAACTAACAACAGTAGCAACAGTATAAACTATATATTTTTACAGCCAAATCTGAAGGTAGGGATGTGGGAAAGGGGGACAGGGAAAGGTTAAAAGACTGTTAGATAATTGGATTTGTCACTACAACCCTTCCCCCTAACAGGCCTAAATAAGTGTTGCATTAATTGATGCAAGATCTGCTCTCCAGCAATATAAATGCTTCCTTCCCACAACTTTCATCAAAGTAACATGGATACCTCCAGGGTCCGACAACATGTTTTTTCTAAATAAAATCTAGTTTTATGACTTTTTTAATGTTTTCAAATTGACAATACAATAAACCATGTTTTTAGCAGTGATTAGAGTCATTCTCTAAGACAAGAACGCACTTGAGGCTATGAGAGCATTATTTGGTTATAGTTTTTAGAGTCTGAGCAATGCATATTCACATCCGTATATTATTAAATATGAATCTCCATGGCCCTTTAATAGATTATAGCTCAATGTAGATTGGTTTGTTTGACTTTTCAACAGCTACTTGGCCTCTAAATGACATAACAATAGGTTGAAATGAGTTGGTTTAAGAAAAGAAAAGACAAGTCCATTCAAGATCTCCTGTCTTGGCTGTACCCTATTCAGGTGCACCAAATGGAGATGTTTTTTTTCTGCACTCTATGCTATTGTTGCTGCTGCAATTACAGAAAATAGTGTAATTACTGTAAAAGAGATGAGATTATCCTGTATTAAAATGCATTTAGTTACCAAAGCGTCTTACAAGTACTGTGTTTCCCAGGCAGCTATTTCCAGAGCTCTGTGACCCTCCAATGAGCCGAGGACAGGCAAGAACAATGATGCTGTCAGTACAATAGGAGCCAGCGAGGCACGGGGGTGAAAGAGCTTATAGGACAATATTACCCATGACAGCACGTGTAGACGAGACCATTTATAAATCTTTAGGAAAATACAGCTAATATACTATTGGCTAACACCAGTCAATGATGCATGGAAGACGGATCATAAAACGTAACTAAATAAATGACAACATTTATTTATGGAGTCAAGGGTGAATAGAGAGGTGCCTGCAAATGGACACAAGTACATAATAAATGCTCTCACACTGGTAAAACCATACCAGTAATTGCTGAAGTAGCATCTTAAGTTGTGTAAAGTGTTCAGTGTGGTCATGTCTTTGTTACGGTTGACTGGAAGCTATTATGATCTTGGGTAATTATTGTTTTGCATATGTACAACAGACAAAAAAATGGGAACAATAGCAAGTGGTGGTGTAGCCAATTAACACTGACCTCTCTACTATGACATGGCAGTAATAGCATCGCTCACATCATTGGGACATGCACTGGAACATATGTCAACCAAAGTATTAAATGCGACCACCACCTTGCTGTCTATAATGTATTTAAAAGAGCCTTCTAATCTTTTTATTTTTAGTTACATGGCAGTTTTCTGCAACTTATTGTTTAACTAGTGCAGGGCCCAGATAACTCTTAATTAGTTAAAATGATGACCTGACTTTTGTCCAAAAACAACGAGTGGTTATAGGACCACTGTGTCTAATGGCTTCCATGCTATCCTTGTTCTGCATTACTCAGTGGCTTAGGGCAGTGCCCTGCCAATAATGTAAAGGACGCTTGTTTATCAAGTATGTAGCAAGGCATCAACATTAGCAGCTCTGTAAGCTGTGGGTATAAAACATTTTGGGAGAAAATCAGATTTTTCTGAGGTTATTCTGTTTCCTACTTTCTCAGGAGTCTTTAGTTGTAAACCAAGTCATTTTCCATTGGTTCTAGTTAAAGCACTGGAAGCTTTGGGTGCCCCATTTCCAGTGTGGGGAAAGAAGCTTTCTCTGCATTGAAAGTCTTCTCAAACCTAAGAAGTAAATAAGCAGAAGCTAAAATGGTATATTTCACCATATTAAAACTGCATATAAAAGGTAACCAGATATATCAGGTACAGTTTATCAAAATGGTATTTAACATATGACTACAGTGGTCTTTTAACCCTTTACTCCAGGTAGTAAATATAATAAGGGCACCAAGTTTCTTCGCTCAGACAGACTTATCTAACATCTTGTTTTCTGGAGTAATATTGGTTCTAAAAGGAAAAAAAAAACGCAACACGTTAGTTACACTGAGCAGATAATTATCTCTGGTATAATCATCAGTTAAAAATAGATTTCACTTGTTTACAACAGAAAAAAATGTATCATCCAAATGGAACCTGGCGACTCCTACACGGTCTGTGAATTATGAGCAGGTTTAATGTATTACTTATCATACAAACAAGGTTCACAGATAAGTAAAAATGGTAACACAATGGTAAGACGTTCTTTCAGAATAAAAATTGCCAGCTGGTATTTGAATTCTAAATTTAACATAGGATAGCTTTTATTTTCCAATATATAGAAATACTTTCATAAGCTGGACTTGCAGGGACTGACCCACAGAGCTGTTGATATTGAAAGGTTTCTGGAAAATACAATTAAAGGAAAGCAGAAGTCTCGCATAACGTTCAATGCATCTTTATATTATTAAACTAGCGAATTGCCCGTCAAAAAATGACGGCAATGAAATTGTAAGGTAGCTAATGCTGTTTGGTGTATAATAATGAAATATGTAATACATTACTAAATAAATATACTTTACCTATTTTGAAGCATTGTGATAAAGAGCTGGCAATCTGTGTTGATGTTGCTGCAGCATTAATGGTGTGGAGCTGCTGTGTAAGTGTGCTGAATGTGTGCACTGTGTGGTATGAATATCCGTAGGTCGTTTGTGGCGTTTTGCGAGTTTCTTGTGGTGTTTTGCGAGTTTAGAGTGCTGTAGCCTCGTTTTCGTTTTGTTCGGCGGCCAGTTTTTCTCTCGCTTAGAGTTTTTTTAGTCTCTAAACTCTTTTATTTCGAGTAAAATGAAGGTCTAAGTTGCATTTTTGAGGTCCTGGGTGCTCCCTCTTGGTGTAGGTAAGCTTTTTATGTATGTGCTGTGTGTATGTATTGTGTTTTACATTTTGTCATGTTCGCGAGTTGCGTCCGAGTGTTGCGAGGCCGTAATGTGTGTGAACGTGTGTCGTATGTTGTTTGCGAGTGTCGTAATGTGTGTGTCGTGCTCTTTGGGTTGCGACGTGAAGTTTGCGAGGGTCGCAGTTGCTGGCATGGAGCGCCTTCGGCGCTCCATGCCAGATACTGCGGCCCTCGCTTTGCGAGGTCCTCAGGTGCTGGCATGGGCGCTCCATGCCAGCACCTGAGACCCTCGGCCAGTGCCCTTGCTACGCGAGGGCCGCGACTCGCGTAGCGAGCCCGCAGCGTTAGCAACAACTCGTACGCTCACAACTATATATGTGATACCTTAAATGCGCTTATTTTTTATCTTCAATCAAAACCACTGATTCTAGAATGTCGTGTTTGAAATGTCATTTGCAAAGCATTAAAAGCAGGTGAGTCAAAGTGGAACCACTTTACGGACAGGGCTAATATTTTTGAATCTCATATTTCCACTAATGTATTATATATATATATATATATATATATATATATATATATATATATATATATATATATATACACATATACATATATACACACACACACACACACACATATACAGTGCCTTGCAAAAGTATTCACCCCCCTTGGCATTTTTTGTGTTTTGTTGCCTCACAACCTGGAATTAACATGGATTGTTTGAGATTTGCATCATTTAATTTACAGAACATGCCCACAACTTTGAAGATGTTTTTTTTTTATTGTGAAGCAAACAACAAATAGGACAAAATAACAGAAAAAGTAAATGTGCATAACTATTCACCCCCCTAAAGTCAATACTTTGTAGAGCCACCTTTTGCAGCAATCACAGCTACAAGTCGCTTTGGATAAGTCTCTATGAGCTTGCCACATCTTACCACTGGGGTTTTTGCCCATTCCTCCTTGAAAAACTGCTCCAGCTCCTTCAAGTTGGATGGTTTGCACTTGTGAACAGCAATCTAAGTCAGACCACAGATTTTCTTTTCGATTGAGGTCTGGGCTTTGACTAGGCCATTCCAACACATTTACATGTTTCCCCTTAAACCACTCGAGTGTTGCTTTAGCAGTGTGTTTTAGGTCATTGTCCTGCTGGAAGGTGAAGCTCCGTCCTAGCCTCAAATCACGCACAGAGTGGTACAGGTTTTGCTCAAGAATATACCTGTATTTAGCACCATCCATCTTTCCCTCAACTCTGACCAGTTTCCGAGTCCAGGCTGCTCAAAAACATCCCCACAGCATGATGCTGCCACCACCATGTTTCACTGTGGCGATGGTGTTCATTGGGTGATGTGATGGGTTGGGTTTGCGCCAGACAGTGTTTTCTTTGATGGCCGAAAAGTTCAATTTTAGTCTCATCAGACCAGAGCACCTTCCTCCATACATTTTGGGAGTCTCCCACATGCCTTTTCACAAACTCAAAATGTGCCATTTTGTTTTTTGCTGACAGTAATTGCTTTCTTCTGGCCACTCTGCCATAAAGCCCAACTCTATGGAGCGTACGGCTTATTGTCGTCCTATGTACAGATACTCCAGTCTCTGCTGTGGAACTCTGCAGCTCCTCCAGGGTTACCTTAGGTCTCTGTGCTGCCTCTCTGATTAATGCCATCCTTGTCCATGAGTTTTGGCCGGCGGCTGTCTCTTGGCAGGTTTGCTGTTGTGCCATGTTTCCATTTGGTTATGATAGATTTGATGGTGCCCCTGGGGATCATCAAAGATTTGGATATTTTTTTTATAACCTAACCCCGACTTTTACTTCTCAACAACATTGTCCCTTACTTGTTTGGAGAGTTTCTTGGTCTTCCTGGCAGTGCTTAGTTAGTGGTGCCTCTTGCTTAGGTGTTGCAGCCTCTGGGGCCTTTCAAAAAAGGTGTGTATATGTAATGACAGATCATGTGACACTTAGATTGCACACAGGTGGACATCATTTCACTAATTATGTGACTTCTGAAGGTAATTGGTTGCACCAGAGCTTTTTATGATTATATTTATCTCATTTAACTTCACAAACTTAGACTATTGTGTTCTGATCCATCACATAAAATTCAGATTAACAAAACATTGAACTTAAGGCGATAAATGTAACAAAACAGGTAAAAAGTGAAGGGAGGTGAATCATTTTGCAAGGCACTGTGTATATATATATATATATATATATATATATATATATATATATATATATATATATATATATATAAATAAAAATAATATTTAGTATGTATATGTACGTAAATATATTGTTTAAAAAATTGCTACATTTAGTTCAAATCCTTACCATTATTTTAAAAGCACTACAATGCCCATAGCTGCCTCATATTCACTCTTGCTTTATTATATAACCTAAATAACATTTTATTATCGAAAATATGAGGGTCTTGTGACACACCTGCAACACTAGCATCACAGACTGCAGCTTCACTTACTGTGCTATACTCTTATTTGATACTTTGAAAGCGAAAACACCGATATGTAGCTTCATAGGACTTATACATTGTCTGACTCAAAAGCAGAGCAGCAGATACTAATTAGGATTTATTACCACCATGCACTGCGAGGCTCATTAATGATTCAGAGACAACACACACTGAAATTCCCTAACTTCTACCGATCAGAACTTGACAAATACAGTATTAATTTTAAAAAGGAAAACACTTTTCCACTCGCTTGTCACCCTATATCGAACATTGTATAGCACATATGGTAAGTTCAGAGGCCCTTTAAGCTTCCATTAAAGTAGGGTTTCGTATAAACTATTTTAAAAGAGATACAGGTATAGAGAGTTACTACAAACACAAACAAATACATTAACAAAAAATAAAACAAAGTATGAGCTATTTTATCTACTTTAAATAAACTAAACTTCTAATGGTTTTCTTTAGGATACTAATATGTTTGTCGCACTGAGCAAAGAAGCAGCCAGAGAGATACCAAAAGCTCCTAGGGTAGAGATGTTGGTGATAAAATGTTAAGATACAATACAAAAAAAACATCATAAATCCTGTAAACACTCTTTCAACCTATTATATCTAGCCACACAAATGTAATCAGTGCTATCAGTAATTTGGTGTCGTTTAGTTTTAGATTTTGTCTTTGAAACTTCACATTTCAGCCTCAAGCTTCTGCCTGCATATTAATTGTATGCATTTGTTGTTTTATCATGATTTCTAATCGTATAACAAGTTTTGGGTTATATTATTTGTGTACATCACACTTTGCTTCTTCATTAACACAAATATTAGTATACTAGCAACTTGCCCATCAAAAATTACAGCAAGAAAATCTGAAGGCTGGCAATGCTGTTTGCCACACAATGGAAGGCTTTCATCCCTCTAAGTTGGGGGCCTTGCGATGAGGGGCTTTGCCGCTCATTGCAGGCCTCGACCGAACTGCCACTTTCATGCCTTGCAATGACCACCTTCGGCGCACACCGCCTACTTTTCTTTGACTCTTATTGTAGGCCTCGGGCAAGCCGCCACTTTCATGCCTTGCAATGAGCACCTTCCGAGCTTATTGTGAGCCTCTACCCACTCTCTGACCCCTTTGTCCGTTTTTCCCCCTCTCCCTGCCCTGTTTTGTTTTCCCCTCTTTTCCCTCTTCTGTGTCTTTTCACCGTCTCCCACCTGTCCCTCCCTTTTGTCTTTCTGCTCACTGACCCTGTGTAAATCTTGCGTGCCTCGCGATGAGCGCTGTTGGTTGTTATTTTTTAAGTCTTGCATGCGTCGCGAGGATCGTCCAAGTGTTATGGGCTTCATCCTCGTCTTGAGCCTTTTTGCAAATCGTTATGTTTTTTTGGCCTCTGTTTTTTTTCGATCGCTTAGCCGTTTTTCGATCCTGGCAATTAGGGCTCAAATTAGTTGCAACCTCACTCACAGGCTCCCTGGCCGTCCCCGAGTTGTGTGTAAGTTTTTTTTATTTATTTATATATTTATTTTGGACATTTTTCTTTTTTTGGCGGTCTTTCGAGTTGCGTGCTTGAGAAAATCACACCCATTAAAGTCATATTTTTTTTAAAAGTTTTGTGTGCCTCGCAGTCAGCGCCAAAGTTGTATATGTTAGAATTTGTATATGTCATGGCATATTTAATATTGCTTTAGACTGAATTTTCTTTTATTAATATGGAAGTATGTGGCCATCATGTTGACATTAGGATTAAGAAGGTGGTCTATACAACGGCTGCTGTGCTGACATTTACCCATTGTTGTTTGGTTTCTGCAGCTGAATCTTAAAGGGTTACCGTGCGCGCGCTCTCTGCAGGTGGATTCTTTAAGGGGCAGTTGAATCCTAAGGTGCTCAGCTGCCTTCAGAATGGTGACATTTCATTCCCAGAAGTGTCTGGGGTTAAGCTGTTTTGAAGCACAAACACTACAAATAAAAGCTTTATTCACTCCGAAATGTGTAATTTCTTTATTATGATGGAATGCAACAAACACATCTTGCCCTTGGGTTGCTCTGTTTCAGCCAAAACAAATGCAAATGGCTCGTGGGATGACAGCTGCTTGATAAGGCCCTCGACAAGACCTGCATGCTAGACTTTTTTCCCCCCGTGAAACTTGGGATGAAAGGCAGAAGGCAGGAAGAGAATTAATGTAGCATACAGTCTAAAGGCAATGCTACAACCGTGATTAAGTAGAAAAGTTAAAAGGCACAGATTTTCCACAGCCTCGCTGCGTGCAACCCATCCGTGTAACGAGTTGACAGGCCTAGCGCGTCCTCTCCATCATCCTCTCAGACAGCTAAAACGCAGCACTGCATCCTTTTTCAGAGGAAATTTGCGTCTGCACCATGAAGCGTTGTACATTATTTCTTAGCACTGCGGGGGGCTCAAGTCCATATGGAACCTTCACAAATATTACCACAGATCAAACCGGCGGCGTCTCCAGGCAGATTTGACATACCTATTTAAATGAACAGCAGGGGTCCTGCGGATGCCGGAGGCTGAGGAGGAGAGAAAACCTCTGTGGAAAGTGTGCTGCGGCTCCATTACTCAGCAAAGGCACTCTGTGCATTTATCACTCGTTTCATTTCTGCCAGGGCACGGAAACTCATTTGCTCAAGGTCAATGATAACAACAAAAACAATGTATATACGCTTATACACAGGATAATAAATATTTCATTCTCTATGTAATCCACACACATTATATATATATATATATATATATATATATATATGTCTGTGTTTATTTATATTTATCTGTACATATATTAATATATTTACACATAAATACAAATGTGTGTGTGTGTGTGTATATATATATATATATATATATATATATAAACATTTTTTCATAGAGCTCTGGGTTATAAGCAGGGTCCTCAACGCCTTTCAGATCAGTAAGTATACATGTATTGTTCTATTTATCATTTGTTCATTATACTCTGTATTTAGCATTACATAATGTTAGTGCTTAAAGGGATGGGAGGTTTCTGTTTTTTACTACATCACATATATAGTTGTGAGCATACGAGTTGTTGCTCACGCTTGCGGGCTCGCGTTACGACGTAAAGTTTGCGAGGGTCGCAGTTGCTGGCAAGGAGCGCCGAACAAAACGAAAACGAGGCTACAGCACTCTAAACACGCAAAACACCACAAGAAACTCACAAAAACACCTACGGATATTCCGCTACAGACGCATACCACACATTAGCCGCCATTTTAGAACAATGCGGAAGTACACAGCTACGCTAACGGTTTGGTCTCGTGCACGCACACTATTACACTGCACACATTCAGGACGCTTACACAGCACCTCCACAGCACGAATGCTCCAGCAACATAAAAACAGATTGTCAGCTCTTCAACACAATGCTTAAAAATAGGTAAAGTATATTCATTTATTAATGTATTATTTATTTGATTATTATACACCAAATAGCATTAGCTCACTTACAATTTCATTGCTGTCATTTTTTGACGGGCAATTCGCTAGTATCTAATATACATAATATATATATATATAATATATATATATATATGTATATAATATAATACATATGTATCTATTTACTTTTTGTACTTTGTTTTATTATGAAGGGCTCATAAGCTATGTTTTACAGCCTAATATCAAAGTAAAATACCATGTTTGGTTCTGCCCGCTGCAGTGTATACAGACACAGACTCTGTAGGGCTGGATGTGCAGTGTCTCAAACGAACCAATCAGTGACCATCTGTAAGCAACATGTTGCTGAGATGTGGTCTCGGATAGGCTAGGGCACTATACTGCATATCCAGCCCTACAGAGTCTGTGTCAGCATGCACTGCAGTGGGCAGACCCATACAGGTAATATTTGTTTGATTTTAGGAAGTAAGTAGAGCATACTGTAAATGGGTACATAAGTATATTATATACCTAAGTAACACATGTTTAATCTTCCTTGAAGCTAACAGGACATGTACAGAGCATACTGTAGTATGATACATCTAATTGGCATACAAGTACATCTATATTACTCCTCACTGGATGATAGGGAAAGCCCCCGGAGCAGTTAAACATCTGAATCGGGTTATGGTACTCTAAGAGCTGAGCATTTGAGGGAGTGCAACATGTGTATATGCAGATTTTCATTTTCAATCCATATACACTGATTTCAGATGTTTTATACTGGACAATGTACACAGTTCTTTATAGTAAAAATATACAACATATAAGGGATTTGTAACTATGAAGATGAGCATGAGAGTAATGGGAATATAAAAAACAAGCACAACTAAAATAGTACCATGGCACAAGTAAGTTAATAAAACCAAAATAAAATGGAAGACAATGTTTTCCCTTTTGCAGGTTTCTCATGGTTTTCTAGATCTACTACTATACTCCTACATCACACCCATAACATCAGAGTAAGAGCAGGTATACAGTGGATATAAAAAGTCTGCACACCCCTGTTAAAATGTCAGGTTTCTGTGCTGTAAAAAAATGAGACAAAGATAAATCATTTCAGAACTTTTTCCACCTTTAATGTGACCTATAAACTGTACAACTCAATTGAAAAACAAACTAAAATCTTTTAGGTAGAGGGAAGAAAAAATATAAAAATAAAATAATATGGTTGCATAAGTATGCACACCCTTAAACTAATACTTTGTTGAAGCACCTTGTGATTTTATTACAGCACTCAGTCTTTTGGGGTATGAGTCTATCAGCATGGCACATTTTGACTTGGCAAGATTTGCCCACTCTTCTTTGCAAAAACACTCCAAATCTGTCAGATTGCGAGGGCATCTCCTGTGCACAGCCCTCTTCAGATCACCCCACAGATTTTCAATCGGATTCAGGTCTGGGCTCTGGCTGGGCCATTCCAAAACTTTAATCTTCTTCTAGTGAAGCCATTCCTTTGTTGATTTGGATGTATGCTTTGGGTCGTTGTCATGCTGAAAGATGAAGTTCCTCTTCATGTTCAGCTTTTTAGCAGAAGCCTGAAGGTTTTGTGTCAATATTGACTGGTATTTGGAACTGTTCATAAATCCCTCTATCTTAACTAAGGCCCCAGTTCCAGCTGAAGAAAAACAGCCCCAAAGCATGATGCTGCCACCACCATGCTTCACTGTGGGTATGGTGTTCTTTTGGTGATGTGCAGTGTTGTTTTTGCACCAAACATATCTTTTGGAATTATGGCCAAAAAGTTCAACCTTGGTTTCCTCAGACCATAACACCTTTTCCCACATTCTTTTGGGAGACTTCTGATGTGTTTTTGCAAAATGTAGCCTGGCTTGGATGTATTTCTTCGTAAGAAAAGGCTTTCGTCTTGCCACTCTACCCCATAGCCCAGACATATGAAGAATACGGGAGATTGTTGACACATGTACCACACAGCAAGTACTTGCCAGATATTCCTGCAGCTTCTTTAATGTTGCTGTAGGCCTCTTGGTAGCCTCCCAGACCAGTTTTCTTCTCGTCTTTTCATCAAATTTGGAGGGCGCTCCAGTTCTTGGTAATGTCACTGTTGTGCCATATTTTCTCCACTTGATGACGACTGTCTTCACTGTGTTCCATGGTATATCTAATGCCTTGGAAATTCTTTTGTACCCTTCTCCTGACTGATACCTTTTAACAAGGAGATCCCTCTGATGCTTTGGAAGCTCTCTGTGGACCATGGCTTTTGCTGTGGGATGCGACTAAGAACATTTCAGGAAAGACCAACTAGAGCAGCTGAACTTTATTTGGGGTTAATCAGAGGCACTTTAAATGATGGCAGGTGTATGCTGACTCTTATTTAACATGATTTGGAATGTGATTGCTTAATTCTGAACACAACTACATCCCCAGTTATAAGAGGATGTGCAGACTTATGCAACCACATTATTTTTCTTTTTCTTCCCTCCACCTAAAAGATTTCAGTTTGTTTTTCAATTGAGTTGTACAGTTTATAGGTCACATTAAAGGTGGAAAAAGTTCTGAAATGATTTATCTTTGTCTAATTTTTTTACAGCACAGAAACCTTACATTTTAACAGGGGTGTGTAGACTTTTTATATCCGCTGTATGTACACAGGTATTACAGCACACATTTTTTTTAAACTTTTAAGCAATTCATACCATTTGCTTTAGGTTACAAATCACCAATGGCAGTTGTAAAGTTGTACTCCAGGCATTTTCTATTTGGTCAAGATACCTTAATCCATTTCTAGATAAAGTACAATGTAAACATTAGACTCAACGGCGACACATGCAATATGGTGATGGAACCAGCACCGAGGCACCCTGACACTGCCAGAATAATGACACAGTCTACTCCCTTTACCACTACCCCCGCTTCCATGACTAGAATGCAACTCGTGGAATATAGTGTTAAAGATGCAGCAAGAGACTTAAAGGCCTATTGACATATAGTACGTTCTATACTTTTATTTTGACTCAATGAGTAAAATTACTTTTCACAGTTTAAAATAAATAACTAGTCATTACATTTAAGTTATATATATTGTATACAGTTTTTCTTTAATGAGGACAGACATTTTGTCTTTGTTGCTAAAAGAATCAGAAATGTGATCGGAGTGGGATAGACTGTGGATTCAGATCAAATTTCTATATTGTTCTGTTGAAAAATGTTATTTAAATATCACTCTTGATTATAGAATGAAATATTAAGTCTCCATAGATGAAGCTACAGATAGGAATCCCACCCCGAGGAAACCTCTAAAATGTTGCATTCTTGTCTTGCATATATACTAATTTTGTTAGTCTGGGAAAACTTCAGAGGTTTGTGAAGTATAATACCAACTACAGTGTTTTTTTTAATATGGTTGACATAAGCAATGGATGATTTTACCAAGCTAATTAAACATGCCTAAATATTGGAGATCATTTCTAAATGTATTTTAACAAACCATATTTTGGAGATTAGATTATTGTATATGAAAATTATATTGGGTTTTGCTTATTGCCATGTGAAGAAAGAAAATACCACTAGTTTGTTACTTAATCATCTAATGGCGAGGCTTTGCTTGTTTTATATTTTTTATATTTAAGTGGTTATGTGATTTTTCATAGACGCTCTATAAGATTTTTGCTGCAGAGTTAAGTTGATTTTTAGAAAAATATGCATACTGTAGCAAAAAAAAAAAATTTTATATTGCAAATTAGTGACAGACAATTGTTTGTTAGTGAATTTTTTTCTATTCATTTATCCCTTTATGTTTCTATATTTGGTATTAAACGGACGTTTCCAAAATGTTTGTTTTTTTAAATAAAAATAAGCAGGTTAAAAATAGAAGGCAAAGTTTATTTTTTTAGGCTTTTCTAACATGTTCTATTTTCTAAGAATCCAGAGGTCTATAGGCCCTCCAACAAGACCAGGCCCCATGCTTATTTTCATATTAAAACCCATAGCACTCCATTTAGAACAAAAAAAATAATCACCTGGAAAATCCCAAATAATTGTGATTAGACAAGACAGAGCACTACAGAGAGATGTAAGAATCGCAGAATGCGTAGGGTCGTCTTGCATGTTTACTAGTATAGTTACTACCTTATAAATGTTGAAGTCTTTCCTTACATAGAATGTCAAGCCATGCTCGGATAGCCCAAGGCTCTTTCAAAAAATGATGTCCCCACATCTACGGAATTATAATCTCTTACAATTTTTAATGTAAGCAAAACCATATGCTCAAATGGTTATTTTGGAGGCATATGATGCCTTACCCTGGGCAACCATTAAACTACAAATGCTGTGACAATTAGCATATTTCTAAAGAGGAAGCCATGCCCTGTCAAGCATTTGTATCCTGTTCACAGACCTTAAAACTATCCTCCTTTATATCATAGTAGCGTTGTGATACATGCCAACAGGGTTTCTGTCAAGTATATACTTATTTACAAGAAGGGACAATCAAGTTTTTTTGTAGTATAGGAGAGTGGGGCACACAAAATCAGGCTCCATGGAGGGATCCAAAATAAAGTTACTGTCAGTATAGTGCATAGTGCTGGTCCCTCAGAGCAGTCTTCAGATTAACTATTGTGTTAAGTAGAAAGTACAAGCACACAAGAAGGTATAAGAATACTGAATAAATTGCAATAAAAATATAATTTTGTATATTTTTTTTTCTATAGTTAATATAGTTGTACAAGCTCATGTCTGCTTGGCAATGTGACCCGTGGACAGCTCTGCCTACCTACAGACAACTCTTATACATGTTTTACTAAATGCTCTATTTCATACAAAAACAAACTTTAGTGCCATCTAAAATATGCTCCTTTAAATGCATGATCGAAGCAAAGAATCTAAAGACAAATTGTAGCACGGGCGATCCTGCTGCGGGATCAAACAAGCAGGGGCGATCCTGCTGCAGGACCGAGCAGGAGCGAGCAAGCAGGGGCGATCCTGCTGCAGGAGCGAGCAAGCAGGGGCGATCCTGCTGCAGGAGCGAGCAAGCAGGGGCGATCCTGCTGCAGGAGCGAGCAAGCAGGGGCGATCCTGCTGCAGGAGCGAGCAAGCAGGGGCGATCCTGCTGCAGGAGCGAGCAAGCAGGGGCGATCCTGCTGCAGGAGCGAGCAAGCAGGGGCGATCCTGCTGCAGGAGCGAGCAAGCAGGGGCGATCCTGCTGCAGGAGCGAGCAAGCAGGGGCGATCCTGCTGCAGGAGCGAGCAAGCAGGGGCGATCCTGCTGCAGGAGCGAGCAAGCAGGGGCGATCCTGCTGCAGGAGCGAGCAAGCAGGGGCGATCCTGCTGCAGGAGCGAGCAAGCAGGGGCGATCCTGCTGCAGGAGCGAGCAGGCAGGGGCGATCCTGCTGCAGGAGCGAGCAAGCAGGGGCGATCCTGCTGCAGGAGCGAGCAAGCAGGGGCGATCCTGCTGCAGGAGCGAGCAAGCAGGGGCGATCCTGCTGCAGGAACGAACTAGCAGTGGCGATCCTGCTGCAGGAGCGAACAAGCAGTGGCGATCCTGCTGCAGGAGCGAACAAGCAGTGGCGATCCTGCTGCAGGAGCGAACAAGCAGTGGCGATCCTGCTGCAGGAGCGAACAAGCAGTGGCGATCCTGCTGCAGGAGCGAACAAGCAGTGGCGATCCTGCTGCAGGAGCGAACAAGCAGTGGCGATCCTGCTGCAGGAGCGAACAAGCAGTGGCGATCCTGCTGCAGGAGCGAACAAGCAGTGGCGATCCTGCTGCAGGAGCGAACAAGCAGGGGCGATCCTGCTGCAGGAGCGAACAAGCAGGGGCGATCCTGCTGCAGGAGCGAACAAGCAGGGGCGATCCTGCTGCAGGAGCGAACAAGCAGGGGCGATCCTGCTGCAGGACCGAACAAGCAGGGGCGATCCTGCTGCAGGACCGAACAAGCAGGGGCGATCCTGCTGCAGGAGCGAACAAGCAGGGGCGATCCTGCTGCAGGAGCGAACAAGCAGGGGCGATCCTGCTGCAGGAGCGAACAAGCAGGGGCGATCCTGCTGCAGGACCGAGCAAGCAGGGGCGATCCTGCTGCAGGACCGAGCAAGCAGGGGCGATCCTGCTGCAGGACCGAGCAAGCAGGGGCGATCCTGCTGCAGGACCGAGCAAGCAGGGGCGATCCTGCTGCAGGACCGAGCAAGCAGGGACGATCCTGCTGCAGGACGAGCAAGCAGGGACGATCCTGCTGCAGGACAAAGCAAGAAACTGCTACATGATAGCTGGCACCCTTGCCAGGCTGCTCAGAGTTGTTAATCATTCTGGAGGAAAAGACACCCAAAAGTAGACTACTGAAAAGTAGTGCCCTTTTATTTGAAATAAGAGAACATCTGTGCTCTGACTACTACTCAGAGAGGTTCCCTTTATGCTTGATGTAACCTTTAACCTATTTTAAGCTACAAATTAGAGAGTTCTTTGTAAAGAGATCCATCAGATCCCCATGTTTTTCTTTGTGCATCCTATTCATAGATTTAATAAAAATATATTGCATCTCTCACACTTCTGTAGCACTATTATTTCAGCAGAAATCTTTTAAAGAAAGAATGTGATTTATATAAAAGTAACAATAATTGTAAAATATAAACTATTATCACAATAGAACAGCTGAGTCTTTGGGGTACAGGTCCATTAAATATATATCAGGCATGTCAGAGAAATGTAATAACTAGCCAAGGGTGTAAAAAACAAACAAACAAACAATGGGACCCACAGCAATATAAAAGAAACAGATGAAACGCTAACCCTCACATTCTACAAACCTGCACCAAAGAAGCTGAAATATACTCCTGTACTTGGCAAGGTATAATGTAGCAAGTATATACATCAATTTATCTTGTGTGTACTCTGCATGTATCGGTTTAATACTGTACCACCTATACTGGCTTTTAAAAAAATATATAAATACTCAGAACTTCTCAGCTAATTGCGTGTGTGTGTACTGTCTTGTTCCTTATCAATAGCAACAATATTAACATGTTTTATCAATCAAGAGAAGTATTCAATATCTTCCCTAAGCCTCCCTGTTCACTGACAGAGAGCAAACACTTTTGGATTTCATGCTTTCCTTGGATTTGATAACCTGTGTGACGGGTCAGGTGCATGAAAGGCCCTAGCCAAGTAATTCATTCCCCGCAGCCACTAAAGTGCAGACCCATTGCGACTATCAAGACATTTCATTATTGTCTTGGAAAGAAATGAAGAGACCCAGGGCCTCTTTGAGAAACTCCCGGGAGTAATTTAGTTTTGGCTTGCAGCTCACACTATTTATCATATGGCATAAAATACTCACGTGCATTAATGAGTAATAGGACTGCTTGCCAGTGTAAAACAGAAAGTGGAATGGACGCCCGTCTTCTCCCCACTGAATTGCTGTGAAGACAAACAAAATAAGACATCTTAATAGATGTGTTAATTGCTTTAGGATATTTGTATGTGTATACATATGTTCTACTAAATTCCCTTAACACATACTTATTTTTCCACATTTTATCCACACTATATTGTATGCAGGGCTTACCCACACAATATGTTGTCCATATTTTATCTACACTGATATATTTTGATAGCATTTGCCAAAAAACCTTAGAGACGTGCAGTTTTAAGGACTCATTGGCTGTATATGTGGCGCTTAACATGAGAACCCAAAAATGCATCTGGACTGTCCATTCCATCTATCTAAAATGGGACTTAATTAAACTCCAGGATAGATTTCGGTTTAAATTCCTTAACCGTGTTTGACCCTGGCACTTCCACTGGAAGGCTGTGTCTACTTATCTACGACCATTTCTGTAAAGTAGTACTTTCACACATTATCCATAAATCTTGCACATTCAATTCATGATTTTGTAATCTCTATTAAATGATCAGATATATTTGAAGGTTTCTATAATATCACATCACTCCCTTCTGATCTTTAAGACCATGCAGCATTCTAGTTACTCTCCTTTGAATGGTTTATTGTTTATTAAAACACATTTGGAGATACATTCTCCAGAACTGGACAAAGATTATTAAGCTGAGGTGTGACCATTAGGTTACTCCGTGCTGCATTTGGGTCCCTGAAATTCAACATTATACAAGGGAGAAAGAAAACGAAAATCTCCTTGTGACTTAAAAGTGAGAATTTATTGTGTTTGGCCAGTTTGGATCACAGCAAATTATCCCTTTAATAGTAAAATAAGTCTTCAGATATTATTTTAATGCACTTTTAGAACCCACCATCATAATGGTAGTTAAGATTTTATACAGAGTCCGAAATCTTAATAACACGTTTTAAAAGCAAGGTAAAAGTAATGTACCCATTTGCAGCGTATCTGAGAAGTTGTAAAACTATTTATTGCTGGTATCAATAACAGTGCATAAAGGAGTCCACATATTGTACAGATGATTTGAGGGAAATAGAAAAATACAATATATATAGATTAACAACACAGATAATAAATTGGGCCATTTTTCCCATATTGAATCTTTTTCGTGCTAAAATCATAGTATCTCAGTGCAAGAGAGCAGCTATTTTAAATTGATTTTTCAGCCAAGTCTTAGATTCTGCCGTAAAAATAAGTAAAATATAATGTCTGCAGATTTTTTTTTTTTTTAGAAAACAAGAAAAATGTTAAAGAGCTAATTAAGTCCCAAGTTTTGTAATCATAGTTAAAAGAACATTTTAATTATCTTAAAGGACCACATTAGTGATCTTATATATGTATCTCTAAACAATAGTTTGCATAAGTGCATAAGAAAAAACCTTTATGAAATGTATACTGTACATTTAAACAGTTACGTTTTTTTTTTTTTTTTAAATCATGCCAAAAGCTGTATAAGCTATAAATCTATCCACCTTCTGAATCATGTATTGTCTCATAAGTGGGAGTAACCAAGGGGAAAGGTTCATATTTAAAACCTTTTGAGACCCCTCAGTAAAACACACATTAGTAGCCGGCACTATGTACCATGAGCTGCTAGCAATGTACACAAATACACTCTGTAGTCTCCTCCCACTTACAAAGTGCAAGTACGGTATGCCTGTTTGGAGAGCATTCACCTCTGGGTGTCTCCCACGCCAGAGACAATATATCATTCAGTGGGTGGAGAGATAAGGAATTCATACTACCTGTGGTATGATTAAAAATAGTAATTCCTTGTTTAAATGCACAGTTTAATAATAAATTATTTTGTTTTTTATCAGGCCTTACCTTTTCTTTACAGAGTCCTCTCTAAAGTTGCCCTTTAATATGCAATAGGCTTTGAACAGGAAATTACACAAGGGGGCATGAATTAACCACCATTGTCACAAGTGCTCTGAATGCTCACTGTGTGCAGTTATCAATAAGCCGATTGGCCGGACAAAAACCTATACAGATTATGAGCCTCATTCAATTGGCCAAATCTCAATTACTTGAAACAGGAATATAGCCTGTACATGTTACTGATATTCAATCGGATACATTTTGCTACTCGCGATATACAGGCTCAAAATCATTGCGGTTGTCAAAAACGTCCTTTCTCCTCCTTTGATGTTATAAGCCCACAAATGTTACCAGTGCTAAAGACAGAAAATCGATATTTATTTACAAAAATTCAACAAGCCTGCAATTGCCTTCAAACCCATAAATGGCATACAAGTTCTAGATAGGACACGCAAACTTGTTAAACACCTATTCATAATACTGCAAAAGCATATAAACACACACTACTGTACTTAAAAAATATTGGGAAAGTAATGATAGGCATTAGCATTAATTGCACAACAGTCTCAAGCTCGCTAATCTGCAATAAAAAATATTTGTAACTTTTATTTACGTGTTATATCTAGCCTGGGAATCAAGGGATTAATACATATCATGGAACCCGAATGGACTAGAACAGTTGCTTTAATGTTTTTTATTGATTTCTACTTTTCTGGATTGCGAGTCCGATCACAAATTTTACTTCTAAATACTAATTAATCGTAGTATAAACTGTGTCTAAGAAGTATTGTGAGTTTTTAAGAAGTAAATTCCAGGCTTTCTTAAATATTGTCAGATCATATGATCACGCCTCCTGAAATCCTACTTACGAGTGTATGATTTCTGTGTGGAGGCTGTGAGAGGGCAGTTGCGAGTTAGAGACAATTGAATACATCTAAATGATTGGAAAAATGTTACCCACAGCCAAAAGTTCAGTATGGAGGCAATTGTGAGGTTGCAATTAAATGAAGCTCCATGATTGGATTAACAAAATAAAACCCATTTATAAATGCTTCGGCAAACTGAGGGAGATGGAGAAGAATAAAAAGTAATTACTGGACATATTTTTCCATTCAAGAAGTTTTTTTCTAATGTTTAAAAACACACTGTTAATTGTGGTACTTCACTGTCCCTTTGATAATCTGCATGCAGGATTGAATAGTTTGAAGCATTTTCCTGGGCTGGTACATTTCTCTCTGTTTGAAATGGTATCCTGCAATTTGTGTCTTCAAGCAATAAAATGTCCAGGGAGTGATCTCTTTATAGTTTTTTTTTTTTTTTTTTTCTTCAAGCAAAATTTGTTATTTTGTAACTATAAATGAAGTGTTAATTTGTTCCAAATCTACCACATTTTTCAAAGAGACAATAACCAAAACTGAATGATAATTAGCAATATTAATAATAATAATAATAATAATAATATTCAACTAGTTTTTTTTTGGTAATTTTTTTTTAGCTTTTTTTTTTTTTATTACAAAACTCGTCTTTGACCATTTCAAAAAACATTTCTAAAACATAAAAACATGTAAATAGTTAATGTTTTGTGCTAAAGAACCACAGTTTTCTGTGGGCAACCAAAATAGTTAAAAAATACAAACATTTTCTGTTCATATCTTATGGAAAATGGAAATATTTTAAACACACATTTACAGTTTATCTACAATATACCACCATTTATTACCAAAAGGGTAAGCTAATTTGGTGATGGGGGAATACACATAGCTTTGCATGGCAGTCTTTAAAGGGGACTTTGTGTCATGTGTTTAGAAATGATCATGCTTTAAAAAACATTTTTTGCATGAAAGATTTATATTCTGATACCTTGTCTTAATCTCTGTTTGGAAAATTGTAGGACTCTCCTTTAACAAGATTATAAAAGGTTTAGCAAAGAAAGTGTCTGGTTACTACTTTTAAAGAATATATATTTTTCTTAAACTTTTAGTATTTAAAAGCTGCTTATAAATTTCTCTTTTTAATATGAAAAGGAAAGCAAATAAATAATAGGAAATAAATATTTTAAACCTGTAGGATGTAATAAGTATTGTGTCAACTAAATGTATTTTATAAACAATTGCATTAATATTACATTGGAGTTTGTATTTTTCGTTTATTGATCTGATTTTCTGATCCTCACCTTTAGATCTCTGCCTTATTTATGTGTTAGAGATAAATCACTGCCTATCACTCCATGACATTCATATATACTCAAGAGTGATTGAATGAACTGTGAATTGAAAAGCTGAATTGTGTTCTTGGCCTCCATTCACTAGTGTCAACCACTGTGAGCATGTGTAAACTCACAGTGATGTCCAACGATCATCTAAAGCAAACATAAAAGGAAGACATAGAGAGATGATATGATAGAAACCTTCAAATATATTGATGATTTAACAACGTTCAGGAAGTAAGTGCCCCTCAGAGAGAACAAGAAGAACAAGAGGTTTTGAATTTGGAGGGTGCTGAATAGGTAGAACAGCCCTCCAGAGGAAGTGCTAGGGAATAAGGGCCTCATTCAATTGCGATTTGGCCAATTGAAAAGGGCTCTATATAAGCATATAGCATAGTGAACTTCTATCCAAAAGCAAGGTCTTCACTAACTAAAAACTTCAGTAAAAAATTCAATTAAGTTTGTGCTTATATAGAGCCCTATTCAATTGGCCAAATCGCAATTGAATGAGACCCTAACACAGTCAATGAATTCAAGCTTGCCTAGGAAATACATACTTCGAGGCGATGCTGGTAAATAGATGGGCTAGCAGTTATCTGGGGTCATACATATGTTTCCAGGGTAAAAAAAAATGCTATTTAGAAGACAAAAATTATAAATGACAATGTAATTCTTTTATAGATGTCAAAATAATTCTACTGCTAGAAAAATGCATTTTTACAGCATTCATTTGGAAAATATCAATGCTTTAAACTGCACCATATATGTCTCTTTAAGGCAATTTATACTGTATCACTTCCTACTATGGAAGGGACTGGGCAGTCATTTGAGTTGGCAACAGATGCACAGACTGAGTGGCAAGAGGCCACCAGACTAATTATGGGAATTAGTCCTTCCTTCGTAAACTTGTGAAACAGGACTCCACGTCCAACAGTAAGCGGGACAATGGGATCTTCAGTAGGAGATGCCACAATATGATCAGTATGAACGCTCCATTACACTCTATCCATTCCCAGATATAATGCACCAGGAAACACAAGATTCCCAAGAGACATGGGGTCTTCCAGAGGAATAGACATGGCTAGTCAGATATGGGAACATGTTGCTTCTAGTCATGGGTGGATGACTGTCTCCAAGCACCTGCTGGTCTGTAAATGAAAGGTACTGCTCTGCAACTGCTTTTAAAGTGTCAAGGCTGTGAAAAGCCATGCAAACAGATATATGGGGATATCTTCCAGAGAGGGACGAAGCATTCCATTAAGTACAATTAGGTGCTTTAAATGGGCACACAAAATGACAATTGAATGTAAGCTGCTGTGTAGCACAAAACCCAAAATGGCATGTAAATTCAGATACATTATAAATGAAATGAATAGCGAGCATACCTCTCTGCTTTGGAAATATCTCCTCGGGGTGCTGTGAGAATAAATGACAGTATATTAGAATAGATGAAATCATACAATGTATGTAAGATATACAAACCATTTTTGTATGCCTCTAACAATATACACTGAGGTCCTCATTCAATTTGAAATTTGTCAATTGAAAAGGGCTCTATATAAGCACATAACATATTTTTTTGACAGAAGTTTTTAGTTAGTGAAAACCTTGGTTTTCTATAGAGGTTCAGTAACTAAAAAGTTCGGTGAATTTTTTTTATATGTGCTTATATAGAGCCCTATTCAATTGGGCAACTCGGAATTGAATGAGGCTCTGAGTTGCTTAAACTAGCAGGCTTTAAACGTAAAAACATTTCTTTGCACTAAAAGTTTTGCAGGAGTTAAATCTTTGAATCTTTGTACAAACTTCTTTTGGAACAAAGTCAGAACATCAATATGAATTTTTTAGCTGCACCAGGTTCAGCCAGTGTAGGGAGTCAAAGATTTTTAATAAACCTCTATAACTAAGAGTTGGTGCAGTTCTCGGATACACCTTAAATAGAAATAGTCACTTGTACATGGATTCAGTCATTTAGGTAGTGTAAATAAATTTATATATATATATATATATATATATATATATATATATATATATATATAATATAATATAATATAATATAATATATCTTAAAGTTTTAGACTTTTTTTTTCTCAACCTCCACATTCTGCACTAAACACTATTCCTAAGCTCATTTCCCATACACTCGATTTGGCTGTGCTTGCCTCACAGATGTTTATGATATGTATGAACATAATTGGTAAATGTGCTCCAAAATAAATTCAGGAGCCCTCAACACTGCAGACTCCAGATGAAGGAATCTCTGCAATCACAAATCTATCATTACCTAGAAAATATTTTGCTCTTCTGGGACAATCTCCCTTTAATTGAGAGTGCGTCAAATTAGCCTGCCAGCTTCAACTTGGCATAGAATCTGGTGCAGAATTAGAGGTGCTAAACATACTTTGTAAGCTTCAGGCACATCGTTAAGGGTAATAAAATGTTTACTTTGACTTAAAACTGAAGTCAACTTTGGAGAATGAGTGTTGGTAGTCCTAAATATGTTCACTCTGTGGAACAAAACACAAAAATGTGGGCATATTTTTTTTTTTGTCCATGGCTCACACAGGTGCTAAAACTGTTAGTTTGGCACATACTTGACAAATAAATGTATTTTTCATTTTTTTAAGGATTTGTAAGCACTAGACCTGATTTATAATGCAGCAGAGGTCCGGAAGAAAGAGAAAGGTCCTGATTCGGACCCAGATTTGCTAATTAACTAGCCCTGCTCTGTCACAACCTACAATGATGATGGAGTATAGAGGATCCTAGTCCTCTTATCTCCTGTAGGTTTTAGACCTAAGATTTGGGTGACTCAGACCAATGGACCTTCTTTGCGAATGCAAGAGCATAAGTCCCAGCTTTTGGTAGTGTGCCTGGGAAAACCTTGGTAGGGAGTCAGAAACGATCTCCTCTGCCAGCATATGCCCTTGGGTCAATAATACACCTGCACACAAAGTCTTGATGAAAATTATGAACTACTTTATTTTGAACACAACATCTTTTAAACAGGCATACAAAATCACCAGGAGGGCTATCTTTAGTCAGCCCCTAACTGCCTCTGGCCAATCAGGCAGGGAACCATGAGACTCCTCCCGGGTCCGCCCACTAGGTGTGGCTACCTAATTCAGTTGCTGCCTGGCTCTCAAGGGAGAAACATCTCCCTGTCCTCTGGACTTTGCCCTGATTCTCTGAGTGAGAATACCTGTAGACCCCCTGGGGTTATGGTGCCTCAAAGTCTGTATAGACCCCTTTGTTCTGGACTTGCTATCACTTCAAGTGTTTACTTTAGGTGATAGCTGGAAGGCAGATGGGTGATCAACTCAGGTTACATATGCAGTCAATATGGATGACTGCACACAACATGGCTCCAACATTCCAATACAATATATTTACAGATACAACACACAATGTTTCACACACATACAACCAACACATCCCACCAGCTCCCTCACATGACACCCATTACAATGAGCCTAAACATGGAAGGGATGGGGATATGCTAAGGGGTAAACTTATAATACTTTATCCCCTTGACCACAAAATAACAATATAACTTTAACAGTATAACAGGGTGTCTGGGAGCCCCAAACCCCCAGGTATCGTCTCTTGTCAACAGTCTGTGACAGACATCTGTCCAAGTCCCAGATGACTGCCAAGTGAGCCATGACAATTACCCCCCCAAGTACAGATGTAGGTATCCTGTACTCCAGGATGCCTATCTGGACTGACAGTCAGGGCTCTAGTTGGCGCGACAATGCATCTGCGTTCTGGTGGAATTTCCCTTTGCGGTGTTGTACCGTGAAATTAAAAGTTTGTAGGGCTAAACTCCACCTCAGTAGTCGGCCATTCTCTCCAGCCACTTTAGATAACCAACAAAGAGGGTTATGGTCTGTGGTGACTGTGAACTGTCTTCCGTACAGGTAGTGCTGTAGTTTGCGTAGAGCCCAGACTACTGCTAAACATTCCTTTTCTATAGTTGCATAGGCTGTTTCTCGTTGCAGTAGCTTCCTACTAATGTAGGCCACTGGGTGCTCAACTCCCTGGTTGTCTGGCTGACTCAATACTGCCCCTATGCCATACATGGAGGCATCAGTCTGTACCACGAAAGGGCGGTTATAGTCTGGGGCAGCCAGGACTGGGGAGCAGGTCAGAGCATCCTTCAGTGTTTGGAAAGCCAACTGGCACGCAGAAGTCCAATTCACTTCCCGGGGTAGCTTCTTCTTGGTGAGATCCGTCAGGGGTTTGGCTGTGCTGCTGAAATCAGGAATACATTTTCGGTAATACCCAGTAGTACCTAGGAAAGCCATCACCTGCTTCTTAGTTTTAGGGGTGGGCCAAGCTGCTATTCCCTCTACCTTGGCTGGTTCGGGTCTTAACTTCCTATTCCCCACCAATGACCTAGGTATTGCACTTCTGCTCTAGCCCATTGACATTTGTCAGGTCTTATGGTCAACTTAGCTTGGTGAATTGCCTGCATAATTTGGCTAATGTGCCTTATATGGTCCTCCCAAGTCTGGCTAAAAATGGCTATATCATCCAGGTAGGCCTGGGCATACTCTTGGTGCCCTTGCAACAATGTGTCCACTAGTCTCTGGAAGGTAGAAGGAGCATTTTTCATCCCAAATGGCATTACTTTAAACTGGAAGAGTCCAAAGGGGGGGGTAAAGGCAGACTTCTCCTTTGCAGTCTCTTCTAAAGGGATCTGCCAATATCCTTTAGAGAGATCTAAAGTGGTTAAATATTTGGCAGTACCTAGCCGGTCCAACAACTCGTCCATGCGTGGAACAGGGTAGGCATCTGTTTTGGTTTTATCGTTCAGTCTACGGTAATCCACGCAAAAACGAGTGGTTCCATCTTTTTTGGGCACCAATACCACTGGAGATGCCCAGGGACTACTGGATTCTTCTATCACTCCCAACTATAGTGCGTAATTCTGCCTGAATGTTGGCCCTAACTGCCTCTGGTACCCTGTAGGGGTGTTGCTTTAAGGGGGCACATTCCCCGGTTACTACGGGGTGGACAGCTAAGGGGGTACACCCTGGCTTGGTGGTGAACAGGGAGTGGAAGGGTTTTAAGCTGTTGGACAGCTGCTCTTTCTGCTCTGCGTCTAATTCCAGGGTCTGCTGAATACTTTCTCCTACTGTATCCTGGTCTGCTTTGTTTAGCATATCTGGGATCTGTCCCTCTTCTGGTTCGTCCTCTGTGGCCCTACAAATAGCTAATAGGTGAGCTGCTCTCTGAACGTACACCTTAAGTCTGTTTATATGGGCAACTCTGGTGATGGCCCTATCCGGGTCTATCATTACTACATAGGCCTTGTTCCCCACTTTCTGGCTGATTGTGTAAGGCCCTACCCACTGGGACTGTAATTTATTCTGGGGGTGAGGTTCCAGCATAAGCACCTTCGTTCCCTCTTCCAGAATTCTATCACTGGTCCCTGCCTTGTAGTATTTCTGATCCCTCTGCTGGGCTTTCCTCATGTTTTGGCTGACTATTCCAGTTAGTCTGGACATGTTCTCTCTGAAGGCTAGTACATAGGTGGCCACTGGTATGGGTTGCTGCCTATACTCCCCTTCCCATGTTTCCCTAATTATGCTTAAGGGTCCTCTCACATGTCTCCCATACAGGAGTTCAAAGGGGGAGTGCCCTGAAGACTCCTGGGGTACCTCTCTATAGGCGAACAGCAAACATGGCAACAACCGTTCCCAGTCTGGTTCCTGGTCTGTAAAAGTGTGTATCATATGTTTAAGAGTCCCATTGAACCGCTCGCATAGACCATTAGTCTGGGGATGGTAGGGGGAAGAGGTAATATGCTTAACGCCACACGTGGCCCATAGCTGTTCCGTGACCTTGGCCATAAATTGTGGGCCTTGATCGGACAAAATCTCATTGGGAAACCCTGTTCTGGTGAATATAGTCACCAAGGCGTCTGCTACCTTTGGAGCGATTATACTGGACAAGGCTACTGCCTCAGGGTACCTAGTGGCATAATCTACCAGGGTAAGGATATACTGCTTCCCCGTTCTACTGGCTCTAGCTAGGGGCCCAATGATGTCCACAGCTACCCTCTGGAAGGGTTCTTTCATTACTGGGAGGGACTGTAACTTGGCCCTGCTGTTCTTCTTGAGAGGCCTGTTCCTTTGGCAGGCATCACATGAATGGCAAAACTCCTTTACATCCTTATCCAACCCTGGCCAGAAAAATATCTCTTTCACTCTGCTCCGGGTTTTCTTCTCCCCTAAGTGCCCTCCCAGGGGTATTTCATGTGCTACTTGTAGCACCTTGCCCCTATATAGCTGGGGAACCACTAATTGTTTCCTGGGTTTTCTGCCTACCTCATTATTTATAGGTACCTTGACCCTATATAACAACCCCGTATCCCAGATAACGCTGTATAGGTCATCCACTCCTTTGCCTTGTGCTGCCCTGTCCCTTAAACCAGCCAAAGTCTCGTCTTTCTGCAGAACTGCCCTGATCTCCTCTCCCTTGGCCCATCCTAAAGTTAATGTATTAGCAAGCAATGGACTTACCTCAGATCTTGGGTATCCCCTCTGCTCCTGGTATGCCTCTCCAGGGTGGGTGCTCTTGGCTTGAGCTCTGGTAATGGGCTGTACATATTGGTTCGTCATGTGGCCCAAATCATTGCCCAGTAAAACATCCGCGGGGAGCCCATCCATGACTCCTACTTCCTTGCTTTGGTTCCCCATGCCCCAGTCCAAATTAACGCGAGCCATGGGGATGGTTAACTGTTCTCCTCCTGCTACCATCACCCACATTTCCTTTCGGATAGAATCTGTAGGGCGTACCCATTTGGGTAGGACTACTGTGACTGCTGATCCAGAGTCACGGTAGCCAGTAGCTTGGCGTCCTTGTAACCACACGGCTTGCCTATGTTGTTCTCCAGACAGCTTCTGCGGGTTCCTTACAGTATAGACCCCTGAATATCCTCCCTCTGCTTCTGGCTCCCAAAGAGCTGCGTTGGAGCTCGCCGGCCCCTCAGTCCACTCCCCCAAATAATGTACATGGCGGTGGGGAGGTCCTCTAGAGTTTTTGGGTGCCTGAGGACAATCCTTAGCAAAGTGACCTCGTTGGTTGCAGTTGTAGCATTCTGAGCTCATTGGTTTGGTCCCCCATTGTGTCCTGGGAGCAGGCTGGGACTTGGTAGCCCGGTGGTCAGATGTTTTTACTGGCCGTGCCCAGGGCGCATTACGCATCTCAGGAGCTGATCGTGCTGGCACCACCTCTCTGGGGCCCCTACCTGTATTTAGGCTAGGTTTTGTTCCTTGGGACACTCTTTTGGCCCTGGTGCTGATAAACCGATCTGCCAGCGCAGCTGCTTGGTCTGCAGTGGTCGGTTTTTGATCTTGCAACCATTCACCTACTTCTGAGGAGCAAATGTTCAGGAATTGTTCCATCAGTACCACTTCCAATATCTGTTCGGCTGTGATGGCTCCTTGTGTAGACCACCACTGGGTACACGCTCGCCTTAACCTGCACATAACCTCCACATGAGTGTCTGCTGGTCCTTTGGTGGTGCCCCTGAATCTATCCAAAAATGTCTCAGGCGTCACAGTATATCTGCTCAGCAACACAGTGCACAAATATTTATAATCCTGGGCTTGTTCTCGTGGAAGGGCTCCACATGCCGCACTGGCCCTTCCTGTTAACTTGTTCAGCAGCAATTTGGCCCATTCTCCATAGGGAATATCTTGGACCCCACATTGCTGCTCAAACTCCTGAAGGAATTCATCCATATTGTCCATACCATCCTGGAACTTCTTAAAGTTCTGGTATGCCATCTTAACTCGTGCTGGCAATTCCTCTGTGCGGCAACCAAGTCTTTGCTGAGCTTGATCCCGCTCCCCAGTGCGCTCCTGCCAGATTCTCTGGTAATGCTGGTCCAGTACTTTGGCCACCTCTTGTGCGGTCATCTCACTGGGGTATAGGTGTCTGGCTTCTTCATACCTCCTTGTTGCCTCTTTGGTGATGTCTTGCTCTGGTTGGGGTCTTGGAGCCCTTGGTGGTCCCTCACCCAACTCCTCTGCTTCCCCCTGCTCTGCATCATTTTTTCTCAGGGCTGCAATAATCCCCGCTCGTTGGTCTCCCTTCCTCCTAGGGATTCCTTTCTGCTTCATCGCCTCCCTTAACTCCGCTGAGGACCATTCCTCGTATTGCTGCTCCATTCTTGGTCTTTATGTAGAGTCTCTCACCACTGCCACCAATTGTCACAACCTACAATGATGATGGAGTATAGAGGATCCTAGTCCTCTTATCTCCTGTAGGTTTTAGACCTAAGATTTGGGTGACTCAGGCCAATGGACCTTCTTTGCGAATGCAAGAGCATAAGTCCCAGCTTTTGGTAGTGTGCCTGGGAAAACCTTGGTAGGGAGTCAGAAACGATCTCCTCTGCCAGCATATGCCCTTGGGTCAATAATACACCTGCACACAAAGTCTTGATGAAAATTATGAACTACTTTATTTTGAACACAACATCTTTTAAACAGGCATACAAAATCACCAGGAGGGCTATCTTTAGTCAGCCCCTAACTGCCTCTGGCCAATCAGGCAGGGAACCATGAGACTCCTCCCGGGTCCGCCCACTAGGTGTGGCTACCTAATTCAGTTGCTGCCTGGCTCTCAAGGGAGAAACATCTCCCTGTCCTCTGGACTTTGCCCTGATTCTCTGAGTGAGAATACCTGTAGACCCCCTGGGGTTATGGTGCCTCAAAGTCTGTATAGACCCCTTTGTTCTGGCCTTGCTATCACTTCAAGTGTTTACTTTAGGTGATAGCTGGAAGGCAGATGGGTGATCAACTCAGGTTACATATGCAGTCAATATGGATGACTGCACACAACATGGCTCCAACATTCCAATACAATATATTTACAGATACAACACACAATGTTTCACACACATACAACCAACACATCCCACCAGCTCCCTCACATGACACCCATTACAATGAGCCTAAACATGGAAGGGATGGGGATATGCTAAGGGGTAAACTTATAATACTTTATCCCCTTGACCACAAAATAACAATATAACTTTAACAGTATAACAGGGTGTCTGGGAGCCCCAAACCCCCAGGTATCGTCTCTTGTCAACAGTCTGTGACAGACATCTGTACAAGTCCCAGATGACTGCCAAGTGAGCCATGACATGCTCTACATGCAGAGAACAACATCTGCACACACAACACTTTTGGGTTTTATATGTGCTTTTTCATAGAATATCAGACAGTGTTTTGACACTATACATTACTGTTTCAATGTAAACATTAAAAGTTAAGCCATTTAGCTCTCAGAAAGGATGCTTCAGTTTGAACATATCTGAGAACACTTGTTTAAGAAAGGCTCTTTTTAGCGTCTCAGTGGGGTTGAGGTCTTGACTTTGAACTGGCTGTTCCAAATTCCTGCTTCTTTGTTTTTCAGTCATTCACTAGTAGATTTGTTAGGGTCTTTTGGATCATTGCCTTGTTTGATTACCCACTTTCAGCTAAAATGTAGTTGTTGGACAGATGGTCTCACATTGTCCTCTATTTTGCACTGGAATAGAGAAGATTTCATAAAGGACTGAATAATTATGAGACATCCACGTCTTGTGGCTGCAAAGCCGGCCAAAGTCATCAACCCTATGCCACTGTGCTTGATAGCTGGTACGAGGTTCATGTTGTAATACTGTGGTTTTCTAAAAACATGCCATTGTCCATTCCAGCAAAAACAGACACCATGTTGGTCTCAACTGTCCAAAGAAAATTGTTTTAAAAGACTTGAGGTTCATTTAATTGCTTTTTTACAAACATGATGATAGAATCATGCACTTGCACGTTTTCCATATTGACAAAGGCCTGCAGATCCCTGGATAAAGATTTGGGGTTCCTTGTGATCCCAGTTTTATCTTGGGGTGAATTTGCTACCCACTACTTGATAGATGGATAACCACATTGAACATTTTACATTTGTAAATTTATCTTCCTATCTATGGAATGGACACATATTATTCGACTATGACTTTATTAATTGTTCCCAGACTGATGAGCAGCAGTTTCTCTGAGACAGCCACAGGTATTCTCTGAACTAGGTAAGACATGGTACCATGAACCTGAATACTCCAGACCAAACTGACAACGTATCTGATGGTAAAACTTCCTGATGATCAAGTAGTCATGAGCACTTGTTTCAAAGCACATTCATTTACTTATCTTCTTAACAATTATAGAAACAGTACAAGTGCACTTACAATTTCAAATAAGGCTTTTCTGAATTATTTGTATTATTTATAACATCAGGTTAGATGTATCTACTGATAGGACTGGAGAGTACTAGTTAATTAAAGGTCTGGTTTTGTCTTAATTTGTAAAATCACTATTTATATTATAAATTATATATACTTATCATGTAACTACAGATGTGTGTCACTTAGAATCCAGTGCTAGATGTGCCTTTACAATTACCACTTCTTCACTTGGATAAAGACGACATATAGTCTTACCTTCATAATTGGCCGTGCCTTCTTATCAAATAAGCCAGAAGGGAATAGATATGCAATGGCTTTCTGAAACAAAGAGATAACGTAATTACACCATTGTTACAAAAGAGGGAAAGGAATGTTAGTGCAAAACAGTTGCGCCATATGTACTGCAACCAACTATATGTTTTTTCAGATACAGTTGCTTTAGACCAATTTTGCTCAATTTTTACCTTTGTCATATAGCTCAGCATGTCACAGGTTAACATTAGTGGCAAGTTAAAGGAATACAGAACTCCCAAATGACTAATGTGCATTTAAACAATAATGTTTTACGCATAACCAGAGATGTATTTAGGTTATATGCTGCCTTAAACCAACTTGGATGCTTCCCCTCCATTGGAGTTACCTTTTTGTACCCTTTTTTCTTTTTTGTCTTTGCACAGTTTTGCATTCTTGCAGGATGTGCACAATGCCATGTAACCCATTGTGATTGATGTAAAGATGCACAGATCTCCTCTACCTTTTGTATGCTATAACTATGAAATCACCTAAAGGCATTTATATACACACCATGTATAAAGCGTCAGGCCTTGTAACTACGCAAATTACCTATGATTCTTCCAGTGAGCTAAGCTAGTGAAGGTCACACCCTTCAGCAAGGCTGTGAAAAGAGTATACTTAATTGTTGTTAGAACAGTATCAACATACCATATATATTAAAGGGTACCAAATTACGGATTGCTTTTACACTGTTTTTTATTTTTTTGCAATACCTCAAAATCTGTTTTACAAGAATATGTGCTAGAGATTTTATTTCTTTGTTTTTTTTTTTTACATATTAAATATTTCCTTTAAAACACCAATGAGTAATACGTAGGTTCTAGTAACTGTGACCGCAAAGGGTTCACAAAACAATTGCGAAAGCCTTTTTTTTTAAAAATGTATTAAACTATTAAGAGAGAATATTTCAAACATTACAAGGAGTGGGGTTACGTTAAAAGGCAACTTGCAAACTTGCTCCCTGACATCATATTTGCACAGGAGAAGTTTTGCCTCCCTAAGCAATCATAGTCAATAAAAAGGCAATCTGTTTTGCCAAATTGCTTTTTCTGTCTATGCAAAAAAAAAAAAAAGGAAAAAGTCAATAAAAATGGGCAAGTATTCCTCTTGTCAAATACTCACAATGTCGAGGTGGGCTGGATGAATAGCTGTACTATGCTGTCGTTAGTCTTTATTTATAAGAATCTTTCTTCTCAGAAAAAAAAAAAAACTATTGATTATTACCAGCTTGTATTGAACAAGAGGCACAAGAGATGAAATTGAAATGAAAATGTCCGCTGGACAATAGAAAAAGCAAGAGGGTTCCTGACAAACATGTATTTTTGCTTTATAGACTATTTTAAAGTCTTTGGATCACAACAAAATGTGTCAAGTTCTTAAAGAGATGGGGGGTACCAGATTATCTGATCCGCCTCATGAGGAATCTGTATGTGGGCCAAGAAGCCACGGTCAGAACTGAACATGGGACAACAGAATGGCTCCAGATCAGAAAAGGAGTGTGACAAAGTTGTATATTATGCTAATTATTCAACTTATATGCAGAGTACATCATGTGTAGTAATCCAAAGCCAGAATTAATATTGCTAGTAGAAATATCAACAACCTCAGATAAGAGGATGATACTACTCTGGTGGCGGAAAGCGAGGAGGAACTAAAGGACCTATTAATGAGGGTAAAACAAGAGAGTATAAAAGTTGGCCTGCTGAAGATGAAGATCATGAAAAAACGCAATCTCATTTCCTGGCAAATAGATGGGAATGAAGTGGAGGCAGTGACAGATTATATTTTTATGGTCTCTGCAGATGGTGACTGCAGCCATGAAATTAAAAAGATGTTTACTTCTGTGGAAGAAAGCTATGACAAGTCTGGACAAGCTATTAAAAATGTAAAAATATTACTATCAACAAAGGTCAGCATAGTTAGAACTATGGGATTCCCATTAGTAACATATGGATGTGAGAGCTGGACCATACAGAAGGCTAAACACTGTAGAATCAACGCTTTTGAATTGTGGTGTTAGAGAAAACGGCTAAGAGTCCCTTGGACTGCAAGAAAATCCAATAAAATCGGTACTACAGAAAATCAAGACGAACTGTTCACTGGAAGGTATGATCATAAGGCTGAAGAACAAATATTGTGGCCATATCATGAGAACACAGATTCCCTAGAGAAGACTCTGATGCTGGGAAAGATTGATACACATGAAGAAGGGGACGACAGAGGCGGAGATGGATAGATAAGGTCTATGAAAACAATAAATATGAGCTTGAAGGAGCTCGGAGGGGCAGTGGCTGACAGATGGGGTCCATAGGGACAAGGAGGTAAACAACAACAAAACTGAATGCTATAAATTATTGTATTAGTTTTTAATATTTTCCGAGGTCCTTAATATCCACTGTATGCTTCCAACCCATTCTCAACCTTCTCTTACTGTGTGATACCAAACATAACCTTTACATTTTGTAGTTTTTTTATGCATTTTTTCTTTGCTGCAGGAATTCAATTGGCCTTCCTACTGAGATTATTGGCACTTCTTACTGCCATATTCCCATTGTTCAGACAAAAACTTCCTGTATACTCAAAGTCTCCTCCTAGCACAGGAAGTGATCTGCTAAAAGCAATATGGAAGATTCCCCAGCAGCATAAATGCATCTAAAACATAATAAAGAGGCGGTTATATTTTTATGTTATAGTCTCAGCACATGTTGAATATTTTTAAGTGAAACTGGTAAAAACAGTACATTTTAGAAATATGACAACTGTATAATTTCTAGTTTTTCTTTTTTTTTTTTTATTAGTGTACAGACAATTTGGCACTGCAGTGTTTCTACCTATTCCACTTGTGCATTAAGTTGTACAGTATGAGGTGTAGCATTACAGCAGTCATTCATCATGAGGAGATATTAAAAGGCATATTTAAGTTTCATGGATTAGGAATGCATTTGATAGAAGAGGCTCAGTAGTGTATGAAAACTTTTTTTTCCATGAAAAATACCAAAATAAACATTATTCAATGTATCCTAAAGTTTCATAAACCTCTAGATTTTGCTAGAAGCATATTTGTATTTGGCCAATCACAGGCAGCTATAATTGTTTCTGTGATGACAGTTTGTGCAGCAAGGCAAGGACTAATGGAATGTGTTGTCTTGTTTTTTCCCTGCACAAGGAGGCAAGGAGGAGCTCAGACACTGCTATGTGGACCTCTGCATTGTGCTGTTGGCTTGAAAGTTAGTATATGGGTAAAAAACATACTCAAATGCAGTGTTTCTATTGGTAGGTACACTGTGCCTATGTAAGTAGCTCTGGGGGTGTGGAAAACAAATGTTATTTTTTAATAAAATATATCTGTGTGTATAGAATGCCTCAATGTAATGTGTGTGTCTGACATAAGCAGCAAGTGTTAGATTAGAAAAAGGAAAAAACAGGGAAACTTAGAAATACCTTTAAGTTTGTAGTGCACCCCCCACAATTCTTGGCACCTTACTTTGACAGGTGAACTTTTTGAAGTTTATTTTCTCTCCCCATCCCCAAAAATAACTCAGAAGGCAACAGAGCATACAGAAAAATGTTTAAAATATGTTTTTTTCTCACAAAAGGCAAGTCTACGATGCATAAAATACAGAAATGCATTTAGACATACAATGAGCCATTCTAGACTAATAGAAAAATTAAACTTGTCCCTTTAAGGCTTTTATTCAAATTAATTTACTAGCGCCTTATTTATGTCATCATTACAGAGAATAAACTCCCTATGGACTGAAGTAGATTTTTTAATTGGATGAAGTCCCAATACATTGATATATAATATACTGATTTATGATAATGGTTTTTAGAATAAAGAATATGGCATTGACAGATATGTGGCAAGCATAATTCAATCACACCCAAAAGGAAATTATGGATTAATTACACAGCAGTAAAAGTTGACAATTACAAATTTGTGATTATCTTCTCTTATGGAATTTACCAAGTCTGGGTGCAGAAATAAATCAATGTCTGCAATGCATTTGTTTTTCCATGCCCTCATCATTACAGGAACGTGCAATACATTTCTTATGTTGTATTATGTCAAAATGAGAAACAAGTACTCTAGGACTAGTTTCTTTTAACAAATATTTCAATGCACTGGAGAATGTTCTTGATATTAACACGTTAACTAATACACCTGACATCACATAATGTCCATTGTTATATCAATACGGCTTGTCATTAGTTCACAGTCAAAGTTCTCTTGAAGCTGTAGACACAACCACTACATGAATAAAGTTCCCGTTTTGTTTGCGGCCAATACCAGAAGACCTGTTGTGACCTGGGTTTGATTCTGAATCAATACTTGGATGGGAGACCACCTAGGAATACCAGGAGCTGTATGCTGTGGCCCACTGGAGAAAAAACGGTGTGGTGTGTTACGATCTATGAAGTCACTGAGTTGGAAACGACTGAACACAAAAAAAAAAAAAACACACACGCACACACATGGCAGCCACTAAGCTCCAATACAGCTGTATGAGTATCATAACGTCACTGCTACCATGAACTTGTGCACTCACAACAATTTCCTTGATTAGTATTTATGCTGTCTGAGGCCATATAAATGTATGTGCTTCCCATCCGTAAAGTGCCTGCATCAATATAACTATATGTGTGAACATGCTTGCTTATGTATCTATACAACAAGTCAGAAAGTGTTAGCAGTCGGGTTCGGATTGTCACTCGGCTTGAGTGGCGGATGACTTGCTGGCATGCGTTGTGTGGCTATGTGCCCGCCTGGCTGCTACAAAATGCTTGGGAGAGCACTGTGGCAGGTATACTTAAATGCTCATTCAGTGTTTGGTGGCACAGCCCTAGCTAGTCAAGACAGCCTACTCCGCCCCGGAAACGGTGCTGCCCTTGTTGGCCTAAATAAAAATATATCCCTTACACCTATTATTTCTACTCTACTTTGTATTCCCACTTCCGTTCTATTCTTTGTGATCACTGCAGCATGCTCATTCACTGCACCTGAACTCAAATGTAGGCTTTGATGGTCCTCATCTCCTACAGTACCTTTTTCAGGGGAAATCTCCTTATCCTTCTTAGCCTCTCATATGTGCCTCTTTACGGTTTTCCAGCCCTGATTATGTTTTCTGGTTAAACCTATCTTCTCTAGGAGAAATACAGAAGCCTGTAGTGTCGACTCTACAGAATACATGTGTGTTTGGATTGTGCATGTGTTGGGTGGTGTGCTTTACTATACAGCTCTCCCCTCCATTATCTCCGTCACAGGACAATATAATACCACACTCGGATGTGTGCATCATATAATATTGCAAATGCCACAATGGATCGGTCAAATAATCGCTCTGCCTAAACCTCCCTACCAGTTATCTCTGGTCCCCAGACATGCATCTTCACAATACCATTGGTACTGCAACACAATACAATGCCAACTTTAACTACAATTTATTAAAGTGTTTTTAAGAAAGAAAAAAAATGGTTTGAATGTGTACATCTTCATTTAAGTACACTTCGAAAAGCTGAGAATGTTTTGTGCCTTTCATTAACAATAGTCACGTTTCTCTGAATAGTAGTAGCAAAAAAAAAAACTAATATCCTTTCAGCATTTTGGTTTACTGAAATACATAACTTCTTCAAACAGAAAAGTAATCCACTTCAGGATGTGGTAGCCAAAGGACTCATAAAAATCCAATCCCTTCTAGCAACAGATATTGAAATTGCAATAAACATTCGTCTCTTGGATATTATTTGTTTAAAACGTTTCAGCATTTTGGATTCATAAATCTGGATCTCTAAAATGAATCTATGAAGAGTTACCAGTGTTTGTAACAGTATGGATCACATATATACAGGAGAGAGAAATTCATTTAAAGGGTGTATTTTGTGTACTTGCAAGTTAATATGTTTGTTTGTTAGGAAAATACTATTACAAAAAGTATGATTTTTAAATTAAATAAAAGTTAATATTTTTTCTTACTTTTGAATATGTTTGCTTCCTCAAGCAGAGCTGCTTATCTCCACCTCCTGTACCTATCAGGGGGTGTGGCGTGGACATCATAATCTGGTGTATATTCCCCTTGAAATGACCAATGTAGATTGGGAAAGCTTCACATTTTTGGGGGAAGAATGTATCAATATACCATAAACTAGGAGCATAAAAATACATCTTAAATGTGGAAGTCTATGCATGTGTCATGGGCATTCCCATCTTGATAACTAACTAGCACTGAGAGTAAGGGGTAGCCTCATTGGACTTGCTCTTCTAATCCAGTGTCTTTTAATAGCTACAGTCTTTCAATAGAAATGAATGGAGATATCTGAATTTAAGGTTTCTCGTAGTTCTCCATTTTCTAATCCTGTTGTGAACAAAAAACAAAATTGAATATAATTAGTTAAAAACTAAGTCATGCATGTATTTACTGCAAACTTTCTATAAAAATGTTGCCCGTTATGAAGGGTAAGGTGAGAATATACTTGTGATACTTTGGTATCAGGACATATTTCATAAAATATTGTGTCAGACAATTCACCAGTGGGTTAAATTATAATTTGACGTGCTATTACATGGTACAATATTTATGCTGCTCACAATACCCATACTAAATAATACCACTCCGGGCTGGATGAACCTTTTTATACCTTGGGCAATGGCAGAGGTAGCAAGCACACTTTATGAGCGTGGGCACTACATGTCACACACCGTATATTTTATTGCAGAGATAGGACAAGCTTGAAGATATTGAGCAGTAAAGAAGCAGATGGTGACAGAAAACAAGCTCTGATCTACATTATGAATACACACAAGTGAATATTTTTTTTATCACAAGTATGTTTATTGCAAACACCAATATGTCAAACAAGAATGCAAACCTCAGTGAGGTGAGACAAAATCATCATTTGGGAACTTTAAACAAAAGGAGATATATTTAAAATTAATCAATAAAAAATATAAAATGCGATCAAGTATAATCAGTAAATAGGTTAAGTCAGGATAGATGCATTGAGAGTAAGGAAGCAGCTCCTTTCTGCACTCTTTTTACAACCATAAACTAAATGGATGTGGTAAATAGCCTTCCCACAAGATCTAAATCTACCGCTCTAGCCCCACACTGATGAGATCCATTTTAAAATCAAAACAGCTGTCTGTGGGTAGGTTTACTAGCTTGTGCATAATCCATCCTATGCTTTAAATCAGTTATGTGTGTTTGGGTCATTTAGTTGTGTCCAGGTCTCTGTGACCTCATGGACCGCAACACACGCTGCTTGGTTTTCATGGCAGAGATATTGGAGTGAGTTGACAGTTCCTTCTCCAGTGGGGGCCACGATATACAGCTCCTGGTATTCCTAGGTGGTCTCCCATCCAAGTACCGACCAGGCCCAATCCTGCTTGGTTTCAGGGTGTTGTGACCTCCTGGTTCCCTGACTTGGAATCAAACCCAGGACGCATCTGTGAAAGCCCTGAATCCTAACTACTGGACTACCAGGGAACCCAAAAGCAGTTAATACAGCGAGCATATCCAAATATGGAGAGAGAGAAATATGAGAAAGTACTACTTTACAGAAATTATGTTATATATATATGATATATTTGGAACTAGAATGGGGACAGTAGATGGGCCCTTTAGTTCGTATCCGTTGTCAAATCCTTTTTTCTATAATCTGATTATCTTGACTCACAAGAGACAAATGAGGACAGCAGACACATTCTGCGGTGAACACTTTGGTCTTAATGTTGACCCACAATACGTTCACTTGATTTCATGTCTTGGGTGAAGTATATGATCGATGAATTTCTCTGTAGGACTTGCTATGCATTTTCTTTTTTTATTGTAAATGTTCTGTGGTCTTGTTGATACACTTCTTCACATCTTTTTATTCAGTTTTCTACTTTGTCTAAGAGACTATTTCCTTGCATCCATCTGCCCCTCTGATCTGGTATGTGTGCTGGGTTTAGTGTATCTATATCTTTTTGTATATATTTATTTGCTTTTGGGGTACAATCAACACATTAGCAAGAATTGTATATACATGTTAGAAACAGTGTGCAGCACACACACACTCTTGTTGGATCCCCCATGTTACTGCCTAGGGGCTCCAAAAAGCGAATTTCTGAGCCTATACATGGAAGGTTTCTGTATTTCCTTGGACAAATAAAGGCTTCCAAAACCTTCTTTAAAATCAACACAAAACATAAATTAAAAAAAAATATTTAAAAAGAGATATGAAAGGTTTCTGGATTTCACTAGGAATATAAATATACCTATGCATCTATTTACTTTTGTGTAGTTTATTTTATTAAGAAGGGATTAAAGCCTCTGTTTTCTTCCTAAAATCATACCAATAGTTCCTAACTGGGTTTCCCTCTGCAACTCATGAAGACAGGGCACTTCTAAATACAGGAGTTCACTGCCTCATCGTATCCAATCATCTATTCACACAAGTGTAAATGGATCTTTCAAATTTGAAAGAGAGGCTTCATAAATTAGAAATGTAACCAAATAGGTACAAATTCACTAATAACAAAGTTTAGTAAATATAGTTTCACAAGAATAATTATAAATCTATGGGAGTACTGATTTGAACAAGACAACTTATTTAAAACTAAAATCTTAAGGGATGTACTATTCATTTAATCACTTCTCTATCATATGAAATCACATTGGATGCTATTGAGTAAAAGAATAGAAAGTTCATTTTATTCTGCTTCCATTAATTACTTTATCCACTAAAATCTTCCTCACTAACTAGACTCTGGGAAGCAGTGCAGACTCACGGGAGGCATCTGCTCAGTATTAATCTATTACTTTGCATGTCTTCTAGTAAATCAAGATTTAAAGACCCTTCCCAACCCACCTCGTGATTAAATAAGGCTGCACAGCACCTACATAACACCGGACTTTTCTGCAAGACAAATGTGTATTGTAGATGTGTTACAAGAGCCAGTGGAAGGACGAAAAATGTAAGTTAAGAATGGCATACAATAACTAGATAAGAATTAGCAGTGTTGTACTGCTGCAGGTCTACCTGGAATTACATTGTACACAGCACAGAGAGCTTGGTAACATGCATAGTGCACTTTTTGAATGTCACACTGCAGGAGATACCACTTACACTATTCAGAAACTCATAATAATGATAAATATGATTTAGTCATAACATGATGATTTTTCTGTTCAGTCACATTAATTTGACAGACAAGCTTAAGAGTATAACTGAGATTCTAAATTTAGTTATACACCCCAAGATATAAAATGAAAGAGCCTCAGTACTTGTAAAGGCATATTTAAGTTTCATGGATTATGAATGCATCTGATAGAGGAGAATCAGTAGTGTAGGAAAACACCTTTTGCAAGAAAAAATACCAACATAAACATTAACAAACTTACACTAAAGTTTGCAAATGTCTTCAGTTTTCTGCTACTTAATTTCAAGGCATACAATTAATAATTAATTTGACCAATCACAGGTAGCTAGCTATAACATGGTTTCAATAACTGGGTATTCAGTCTGTGCGGCAAAGAATCGTGGGATGTGTAGTCTTCTTTTTACTCTCCACAAGAAAGCAAGGAGCTTGGACATTCCTTCTCTGGTTTTCTGCACTGTGCTATTTTTAGCTTGAAGGTGAGTATAGGGTATTGAATGACTCAATGTAATGTGTGTGTCTGAAATAAGCAGCGTTAGATGAGAAAAAAGGAAAAAACAGAGAAACTTAGATATACCTTTAACCCAGCAAAAATATAGACATAGATATCAACAGTAATATTAAATATATATATTAATATATTCTGGGTAAATGCATGTGTTTTTCCACAGCTTTACCATAAAAAATCACTATTAAAAAACTGTATCATCAAGCCTTTAAAATGTTAAGATTTTTCAAAAAATTGGTGTTCAAGGGATGAATTAGATAAAATTAGGTTCCTGGATAAACCACAACCAAATTATCTCTATTAATCAACTTAGGATAAAATGTGACATTCCTCTAAAGGAACATTACAATTACTGCAAGATCAAACACTTAATTTCTACAAGGATCAAGAGATGGGGTACTCCACAATCCAGTTGGTTCCCTCTTATATGCAATAAGGCTCCTCTAACTAAAGGAGTTTTAAGTTCCTTGAATATAATTCTAAATTCCCCTCCTGTCAACATTAAGACAACTTTTATGTACAATTGGGAAAAAGACATGGGTACCCAGTGGGACACACAGGATTCTGAAAAAAACACGTTTAAACCTAATTAAAAGGTCCTTGTAATTATAGTCTACAGGAAACATCTATAAACCCTTCATAGAGCCTACTATACCGCAGTTAAACTGAACAAAATTAAACACCATTTCTTTATTATAGGCATTGCTTAAACCCAGGCACGTTTTTCTTACTTGTGATGGCAATGTACAGTAGTACAGTCGTTATGGACTTAATGTCCTAGAGCTAGCCTCTAGAGTCCTGCAAATCACTATACCCCCCACAATTGAAACATGCCATCTAGGCAAAATCAATCCCTTGATATCTAGAAAACAAAACAAAACAAATGGCTACAAAACCTAACAATATCAACGAAAAGCCACAGAGCCCAAAAATGGAAGTCTTCTACTTTACTTTAAACATTCAAGAAGTAATCAACAAGTTAAAAGGGATATCTAAGTGAGCTAGATTAATACATTGCTGCACTCCTTGGGTAAAAAGCAGCCTATATGTATACATCACATCTCATAAAACATTTTATTTTTATTAATATCTAAACATCCGGCTAATGATTATGCTGACACCCCCAGAGGGCTCCTACACAAGTTCCTGATCCCCACCCAATCAGCATGCAGTATCCGGGGAGCAATACTAACCCACTTTTTACCTGCTCTTGCTTGCTCAGCCAATAGTAGAGCAGTGTTGTCAGCCTCCCAGTTGCTGCTGGGATAGGACTCATCCCTGCTTTGTAACTATGCTGTGTGCTGTTGCCATAGCAACTAACATATTGCTATGTCTCAAATCTTTCATCTAACCGTATTGGCCAAAACAAATTAGAGGGGGTGTTAACCTTAATTTTAAACTATCAGAAATTACAATAGATTTTGCTGTAAACATTTTTTTTTTTATATATACTATTAATTCTCCTCTATCAGATGCATTCATAATCCAGGAAACATACATATCCCTTTAAATACCATAATGATTCATGACAGACTGTCGCATTCTTTAGCAAACACATACCCTCAATTTCTAGAAATATGGAACCCATGATTCTCCTTAACGCAAGCTTTAGACATTCTGAAACAGATAATTACACTTTACCTATATAAGCCTAGACTGCCCTCAAAAATAAACCTGGATCCCCTTTCGTCGACCCCAGGAGACGGATGAACTCGTAGTATAAGCTGGGTGAGTGACTAGCTGCTGGTCATTTCCTAGTCGAACCAGGTACGATATTTGGATTATATATGATGATTCCGATTCGCTCATAGGACACATATCAATTTAAGCTCAAGCTACTGTATTGTTTGTTCAAAGTTGATTTTTTATTTATTTTTTATAATTTTTTTCTATCTTTTCATTTCCTTTCCATTTTTATAAAATTATGTGAAACATTGATATTTTAAATCTAGATTCTGTGTTATTTGCAACATAAGATCTCAACCAGTATTGTTTATTTTGTATCTTTATCTTTATTTATTTTGTGTCAAGATTGTTATAGACTTTCTTACAACCTTTCAATTTAGAAAATGTTAAAATGTGTTCTATCAGTGTTAAACAAATAATATACCCTGCATAACAAACAAATTCCTTCTTAAACATTGTACAACTTTATTAAGCAAAATGTTTGTAACAACACTGGCTTTGTTTAACAATAAAAAATGATGAAACAAAAAAAAAATTTAAGATTTACATCTAAAGGTAACGAGTAAAAATAATAAACGCAAGGGTAATAAAAATAAATAAATAAATAAATAAAACAAAAAGTCTAATTTGCCTAGAAACGAACAGTAGGTCAATGAAGCTATCTGAAGTTTTATCATTTATCAGAGTAAGGAAAGTCTGCTTGAAGAACAGGAGAAATAAATGAAAGCAGGAGATAGAAATCTGCTACAGACTTTCTGTAGGATTTTTCTCATAGGAACAAGAATCAAAGGAACCCCTCAGACAGCATAAAATGAGAAATAAATGAAATTAACATTTCAGTAAAGTACAATTAGAAACCACATCTCCAGGAATATGCCATCAGAGACAAAGGAATTTGGCAAAATAAACTGCTTAATGGTTGGTATTGAACACCACCTTGCCCAATGTCTTGAGCACGGTCTCTCTAATCATAGTAGACACCTCTAATATGGTATTTGTAAATCAATTAGATTCTACTGGCAGTCTCAAGAGTATTATAGATAGGATAATTATTGAGTTATTCCATTAGACAAGATAAATTTGTGTCCACCTAAAAGGTCATTTGCACCTGATGAAGAATCCACTGAAAAAGTATAAATTGTAACCAATAATCCAATAAAATGTATCATAATATTTAATTTCTCACTTTTATCATTACATTGTAGGAAGGACCATCAAGGTTATCTGCACATTAAGAAGAACATTTTGTAATGTTAAAAGACCATAGTCAGCAGAGTTAAATGTATGCTTTTAGTAAAAGCTCTTGAAAATGAGTACCTCTGCATTTTACAGGTTTGTTGTAACCTGGTGATCTGTCTAATTTCTTCCTGTCCTCCCCTCATCGGTAGGTTTTGGTGCTCACAATCCCCTCATCTAATAAACTGCTAAATCATTTCCTCCAATCAGATACAGACACACACTTTATAATAAGCAGCCTCTATGATTAACAAGCAAAATGCTGTCAGAATTCAGAGCAAAAGATCAAATAGTGACTATGTAAAAACCATGTGCATAAATGTACAACAATTTAAAGGATCACTGTAGTATTCATAAAAAAAAGGGTATAATTTGTTTACTTATTACCATAATTAATAGTACATTTGTGCTCATAATTCCCAGAAATACAGTTATTGAACTGCACTCTGGGAAACTGGACAGGGACATGCAAACGAGCCAACAATGTATTCACTCTTCAGCGCCTTAGCACTATATACTTGGCCCCTTTTAAGCATATGTCTGCTGTATTACACAGCTTTAAAGCATAGCATAGTTATATGTAATAACCAAATATAAATACATTTGAATAACAATCAATGTAACTTTTATAACGCACATGTAAAGTTTAGCATTTTAGACTTAAAGGGACATAGAAAGGATCAAGGTGTTGATTTACTTCTAAGTACTTCATTGTATTATGAAGTGCTTAAAAGCTCTGTTTTTCTGCCTAAAATCATTCAATTTGTACCTTTTTGGGTCTACCCTTTGTAGCTCATGCATACATAGACTGTGAAGCGCAAAGTTTCAAATTAGCCTGTCAGTGATCTCTCTCCAAGTAGAATGTTGCAGAATGTTGCAACTGATCGGTTACTATGACACAGGGCAACCCCTGGACCTAGAAGTACACGGTGTTCATGAGCTGCATAGAGGAGATAACTATTTGTAATATTTTAGGCAATAAAATAACAGAGCGTTTAAGTTCTTCTTAATAAAAAGTACACAAAAAGTAAAGTGATACATAAGTATTATATTCTAGTGAAAACCAGAAAACTTCCATGCCCCTTTATTGAGACCCATTTCTCTCCACCTCCCATTAGGAGTGCAATGGAGCAAAATACATCCTGGGATTAAATGTCTGAGAAATGAAAATGGAATTATTGATGTAAAAGCTAAATGGCAGGTGTTTTAGTTTTAGAACATGGAATCCTTATTCTTATTTGGATTCCATGAAGGAGAAAAGTAAAATCCATGACAATGGACAATGTCTTCTCAGGTGAGAGTTTTCCGCCATAAACATGAGAAGCCCACTGAAGCAGAACACATTTCTCCAGTTTCAAAATGTGGATTTACACTACAGCCAAACTGAAAATTTCACTTCAGACGTAAGAATGACAAATAATATGTTACTTGCTGCATCTTTCCATTCTTCTCCAACCAATACAGAGTGAAGTACAAGGCAGCAGCAAACAAAATCAAAGTTAGAGGTGGTCAATACGATAACGAACAACACCTAAGAAGGTTTGCTCTATAGGTCTGGTTACCTGCTCTGAGAGCAGCCTCTTTTAGCTCATGTGTGCCTTTCACAGGGAGAAATATCCTGTAGTAAATCAGTCAGAGTGATCCAGACCCAAAATACCCGGTAATTCTACTTTGATCAGCAAACCCCAGACGTACATTTCAGCTTCTCTGGGCCTCGTCAGTGAGGTTGCCTGGTATTTGGGGCTGGATAACTCTACAAAGTGAGACCAGACCGATATACTACAGGATATTTCTCCCGGAGAAGGGCCCAAGTGAGCTAAAAGAGGCTGCTCACTGAGTAGGTAACCAGACCTATAGGACAAACCTACTTAGGTGTTGTTTGTCCTCAATTCAAGTACCTCTTTGTTAATGTGTATGCTACAGGAAACATATCAGGAGAAGACACAGCAAGCACTCCAGATCAGGCACAGAAAATCATATAAACTGGTTTAGAAGTCAGGCAATATCCCTCTCTTCCTCTGCTCGGCGCTCGATGTGTCCCAGCCAGCAAGGAAATGGTTGAACCGAGCACCAATCTGACAGAATCAGAAGAGATTGCAATTTGCGGTCTGGGAAAAGCACTAGGTCAGGCCTGCTATCTCTATTAATTAGCGATCCCAGCTGGGCAGTGGGTAGGCAGCTGTTAACGTGATCAATGACTTACCTAAATGTCATCTCGACTGATTCGCTTATAAATTACCAGCAAGTGAGACTAATGTACAGGTGCTAATTTATTTAAACTGTTCTCTGCACTTCTACGTAGCATTAGAAACTGCATCTGGCACCTAATGTTAGCTGTCAGTTGTACTTAGTCATGCCTGTTCTAATGACTCTGTTCATTAGAAATGAGCACAAATTATGAAATATTGTGAAAAATGATACAGCAAATAGAACGGACACAGCAAATCAATTAGAGAAATTTCCTGCAGAATATTCCTTCCTAGCGGGAGGAGGACATGCAGCTTTCAGAACAAGAGCGCAGATAACAATTAAAAAGCAATTGAAGAAAAACTTGGCAGCATTATTTATCAATCTACTCGCATTGCGGTGGTAAGAGAAAGCATGGCAGGTTAAAGCAGGATTAAACCTATGCTGGCGTTCAATGCCAGTATACTGCAGATCCAGAGAAGAGAAACTGCGTAAGGAGGATTTACTGCTAAGCAGAGCTGTAAGAATAAAGTATTACATTTTACTACCATTTAAAATAGTTTGTTTACCTGTCCATTGCTTTAATTTTCAATTCTAAGCTCTAATACATTACTAAATATTAAAAAGTGTTTGCAATGTCATTGCTAAAAAACAAACAAACAAAAAAACCACACAAGAATACAACTTTGTAGATAACAATTTACCCTTCAGAGACATCCCACTTGGATATTTTCACATACATTTATACATTGTCCAGTCACATTATTATGACCATTGCAAGTGCCTTCCAGAGGTATGAGTAGACCCAGAGAATGCCAAGAAAACAAACGTCAGCATGGGTGACCAGCCATTTGCCTCAGAGCACATAGGGTTTGCTGCACTGTCATTTTAGACCCACATCTGGAGTTGCTCAACTGTAGTTTGCTGGTTGGCACTCACACACCTTCGCAGCCGCCATTCACCTTTTACATCAATGCCACTCAGTGCTCCGCAGTTTCCACACAGTTTATTCGTAACAGTGCCATTTGTCCAATCATAGTACACAACCGGCTCACAAACTGCGCTGTTTCAGAAATAATGCCACCCTTGGACCGAAAGCTAATGACCATCCCCTTTTCAAAGCCGGATAAATTGCACGTTTTCTCTCATGACAGCAGTGGTTGATATGTTTGCAGAAAAAATATTTCAAATATTCAAAAAGTATTTCAACACGTTTTTAAGAGATCTTTTCTTTGATGTGGTCCAAACTGTGCTGAAGTAAGTGGCCCTTTAAGGATCAGATGCAAGGCCCCTGTTGCATCAGTTGTTGTTGGATATGCAATACAAAGATCAATAAGAAAAATGGGCTGTCCTTCAGTACATGAGCAGGCTTGAGTGTGATTGAGGAAATGTAAGTTATTCAGATCATTTTGCATCAGTGAAAATAGTCAAAACACTCTCAATATAAAATCAGTTTGTATTTTGTATCGGGCTGAGGAACATCTATAACAAATATCCATCGCAAACAATGGATGAGCCCACTTACACTTTTCATACACACAAGTATACATTTAAACGGCCACAATACTGTAGGGCTATTTGTTTATTGAGTTTCAGATTAGCAATAAAATCATTATTTGAAGAAAATAGTAAAATGTAGCTTTTAAAATGTTTGAAATTAGCATTGTTTATTGTAGAAGATGTTCTTCTCATGGCCCCGTGTTAGGTGCCTACAAAGGTGAAAATGTCTGCCTAGAACAAGGGTACTCAAGTTCGGTCCTGGAGAGCCACACACAAGCCTAGATTTGAAGATATCCTTTCTGTGCACCGGTGAATCAATCAGGAGGCCTGAAGAGGTGATTGACTCACCTATGCGCAGTAGGGATATCCGCAAATCCAGGCCCTCCAGGACCGCACTTGAGTACCCCTGGCCTAGAAGGCTGTTCTGAATAGATGTGTCTGTAACCGTCGCTGAAGTGATGTAGGCAGATAATCACTGTTATGATAGAAAACAAATAAAGACTTCTCTCAGGACAGCCTTCTTGGCAGATCTTTTTCCAACCCCTGGGCACCGGATAGGGGATGGAGAGCAGCAAGGTTGCTTAAATCTAAACTACAAACAAAAATATCAAAACCTACATTATTTTTTATTTTTTAAATAATCATTTTAGTGCTAATCAATTACAAGCTTAACAAATGAATCTCTATTGTATGATGCTATAGGGGTCCCTTAAGTATACAAAAAAAGAAGCCCTAGTACTTGCTGATACAATCTCAGTATATGCCCCCTTTGTTACTCTTATGTCTGCTTCGTCTCTCAGTTTCTGTTATGAATGGAGAATTATATTTGAGCCCATTGATTGTATACAGGAACGTCTTCCACTTTCTGTTTATACACACAGAGCCAGGATAAAAGGTCTATACTAACCAGTAAACAGACTGCTGCCATATGTAATCATCTGGCACCAAAAGACAGCTTACAGCATAGACTTCAAAGCATCGAAAGGTGCAGCAAACTGCTTAGAGAACAGGGTCCTAACTAAAAGGGTATATATGTCCAGAGTGTATCATTTGGAAAGACACGCACCTTATGGTCAAGATGAGTAACATTTTTCATAAAAATACTTTATCGTCTCTATTTTAATATTATTTAACCATTATAGCAATCTGTTCTGTAAGTACACATTAAAGTCTCACTGTAATTATATTTCTTCATATACTTGTTTGGAGAACTATACTTGATAACAGGCAAAATGATTACATTTTATATGCAGTTATTCAACAGTGGAAGCGATCATTTTAGTTTCAGCTTTCTGAGGCAGGAGAAAGCTTGTATCTGCACAATGGAAAAGTAGCAGCTACAATGCCAGTGTTTAACAGGGCTAATGAAAAGCTCATCAGTTTACAGAGACATATCCTCCTGAAAGAGCACATCGGAAAAGCAGCTAAGAAAAGAAAATGGAAGAATAATAACATATGAAAACATGTAAAAGGACTGTCACCCCACCAGGTAATTGATTACATTTCAAAGAGCATTAAAAACTGGCTGTACATTGTACTCACATTTTTGTCTAACAGTATATCATTTCTGAAATATTTACAATTGGTTTTATAGCTCCTGTATGTGAATGTGTCTCATTATTAAGCTCAGTAGGCTAGTTAAGGGTAGGAGATGGGGTCTAAATGCCAAATAACATAGCAGGTCTCTATTTTGTCCACTACCAAGACAGACAAGCAGATTGTAATCCAAGGTAGCACATCAGTGCAGCTAATTAAAATGTGTGAGCTGCTCATTTTTGTCAGTTTTTCATGCTCTTCAAGAATAACATTTGTCAGGTAGAACCCAAAAAAATATATACACAAAATGGGAACACAGTGGTCCTTTAACACTGTATAATTCATTTCCATGTGAAATACCACACTGACTGCTGCACTACACGTGAGCTCCAGGATCCACATATCATCTTTACCAGCCCATTCACATTCCCACAGAGTAGCTATCAATATTGACCATTAATTACCAGATTTAAGATGATCCTTCCCCAGAAGTCCAAAGTAATATGAAGAGGCCTAGCGAGATATATTTAATTACTCCACTTATTGTGTTGGACTCTCAAACTAGTGCTGCCCACTGAGCTTAAAGAGCCCCAAAACATCTATTTTCACATCTGGCAACAAGAATACAAATGCAATTACGGTGCTTCCTTTTTGCAGAACTCACTGAGCAGTGGAGATCTGCCATGTGGCGGAAGAGGGTAGCTGCTTTTGCCCACTACATGTACCCACACAACCACACTACACTTCCTATCCTGGGAAACTTACCAGTAGCTGCTTGCAAAGCCAGCGTCTCTACAGCCTTGCTTGCATTTATGCATATCATGGAGGACACTACATCTACTCATACACAACCACAGATATTCCTAATCACAAAGCATTATACCCAGCTTTCCAATACAACTCCTGCATAGAGATGCAGCCACTCCTTTGAAGAGCTGCAGGGCTAATTAACTCACTTAACACCGTGACCTCAAGTCTTTTATCATCCAACTGGCCCCGCCCTCAGCGTACAAGTAAGGAGACAGAATAATAAAATTGGCATCACTTTCTCCACATTGTTGCTGGTCTTTGAACAGCTCTACAATACTGGTCCTGATTACTTGTACAGAGTTCTGCCTTCAGTATGTTCCAAACAAATGTTCTATCAGTGATGAATAGTATATCATGTGAAACTGTACACTGGCTATATAAGTTGTACATCTCATCATTCAATTTCAGGATCATCAGTCAGTTTTAATGCTATATATGTTATGTTCCTTCCCTCTCCCACCACCTCAAGGGCTGGTAGGAAAGGGAAAAGATTGTGAAGGGCATTCTTCTATCTTCTCTGAACTTCTGTAATAAAAAAAAGTATTTAACAACCCAAGATGGCTATGTTTTGCTGAAGCTCTCAGGGGGTATTTGTTTAGGGGCCATTTTTGTACCTCAACAGGTGGTACTGCATACTCCATTTGGATCTCTGTGTAAAGGTTTTGCTGTTGTCACTGGATGGTGACGCAGACATACTGAACTAATACGGATCCATACTCTTTTTCATCCTGGCAACTCTCCACTTATTCCCATATCTGTATGCACCAACTACTCACATGGCTGTTTTTCAAGGCTGACTATGCTCTGCAAATCTATACCCCACCTTACCGGGATTAAACCCCAAATAGTAAACAAGAGATGCCATTTACAGACTCTGATAGCAGTGTGCATAGGTTGTATCATATCACTTAGTATACTTTACATTAAAGCGGAACTATTTGCAACTGGATTGTATGACTGCCGTAATATTAATTAAATAGAACTGATGCATTTATCTCCATGTCCTTACATCTCTCAGTCTCCTGGGACCTGGAAATTGTTATGCTTGTTTAGGACTTCCTTTCTTCCCTCTCATACAATAAAATAAATATGAGTCTAAAGCAAAAAAAAACACTGTTTAACCAAAGTGATCTTTTTTTTTGCATAGGTACACACTAAATCTCCATAATAAGGCTTTTTATGGAATTGGGATTGATACACTTATACACTTATAAAATAAAGTGTATGAAGCAGATACAGTTGTATCATGTTGATGGCATAGTGCACTATATGCAGGTCTATTCACATGACCTTATATCTTGCACCATACGAGATAAATACACTAATGCAGAGTAATTTGTGGCCAGTAGACTGGAGATGTCTGCAGGGCCACATATGCATGGTTATAGACATCTGCCATTTAATGCATGTCCATACCTAATTATGAACTGTATAATGAGCATGTGCTACACACTCATACTATTCTATGTTTAAACCCATTCCTTTGTTGGTAGCTTTTAACAGGCAGTACCACATGCACACTGTTCATAATAAAATATAAGTGAGGCAGATAGACTAGACTAGATGTGCAGCAAGATAAAATCTCTACTTTACATGTGTTAAGAAAATGTGTATATGCCAACATATCAGAATTACCTTTATCGAAAATACAATAGTGTTCACAGCAGTGTTTCTGTGATAACCAAGACATGTGCATTCTGAGTTCTTGTTTCAAGCAGTATTGCAAAAGAATGCAACTTGGTGCAAATACACTGAGAAAGAGGGAGCACAACAAATTCTGGGTAATGTCCATGTCTTGACAACCAATTCACCATTTTTAACCAAATTATTCCCACACAGGAAATGGAGTGAGGACACTTAATGAAAACTGTAGTCCCTATAGTTCTAAATCATGAGTTTAAATGAATAGGTTTTATATATTACAAAGTTCTTGCATGAAAATTGGGTGGTTTTTATCTTCAAACATACAAGAAAGAAGTGGCCTCTGCTGATCCTGACCTATTACATAGCAGAGAAGGCAAGGTGTCTTGTTAATCTACTTTATGATCACAAGGTTGTTCTTTATTTTCATATTTATAATGTACAAACAGCTATGATAAACAGATAATGGACTTAAAGGAAGCCCTCAATAATGTCTCTTCACATATGTTCAAATTCACTAGTCAAGTGAAGGTATTAACACTATAGTCTGGATTCATTTGTGCTGTGTGTTGTGTCGTCAACCGTGTTCCACTCTCCGTGACCTCATGGGCCATAACACACCATGCTGGTATTCATGGCAGAGATACTGGAGTGGGTTGCCAGTTCCTTCACCAGTGGGCCACAGCATAAAGCTCCAGGGATTTCTGATAGCTCGACTTTCAAGGGCGCATCAAATTACATCACATGCAAGCACACACAAAAGTGCACCCGACAATAGCACGCACGACATATGTGCTCAGGTAAGGTGGGCTAAGGGGTGTTAGGGGTCTTTGCGTGGGCTTAGGGGTGTTAGGTTTCGGGTTAGGCTTAGAGGTTGAAGGGTTAGGTTTCATGTCTAAGGGTTAGGCTTAGGCTTAGAGGTTGAAGGGTTAGGTTTTGGGTCTAAGGGTTAGGCTTAGAGGTTGATGGGTTAGGGTTAGAGGGGATCAGAGCATTAGGGGCTAATATTAGAACATTGCATGCTTCTAACGTCGCGCATTTGGCAGACACTTCTTCACAGTGTGCGGATGTCAGCACGCTCTGGTCGGTGCGCATTTGGACCGAGCGCTGAAGTGGGTGTGCTGGTATTCCTAGGTGGTCTTACTGGAATTGACCCAAGTTTGCAGTGGTGAAAGCACTGAATCCTAACCACTGGATCACCATCATTTGTGCTACATTGGTGCTATTTTTAATATAATTTATGCTCTTATAAATACCCAACAGAAAATGTGGGACTCTATTTCAAGCAAGTGTGCAGGTGCTGAACAAGAGTAGTCACTGCTTTGAGAGCATGGATTGTTTTTTTTAAATCCATGTTTTCAGTTAAATAAAGTTGCCATTGGCTATCATAGTCTGACTCCCACATACTAAACAGAGCCATACAATACACTGCAGGCTCCTCTGGCTTAATAGGGTTGTGTAATCCTGTCTCTGGTGAATCAGAAAAAAAAAAAAGAAAGAAATCAAAGCGCAATCGAAGGAAAAAGTTTCAAATGTCATTAAAACCTCCCTTGCGGCCAACATAACCCAATAACAGAAAGCACATTCCTCAAGTTAGAGGAAACTGGTGTACAACAGAACAATATGACAACGCTGTGATGTACTATTAGATATGACCACTCCAATATCAGACAGAAAGCCAGGCAGACAAACATGCCCGCCATGTACAGCAATGTATCCTGCCTTGTTCCGACAGTTTGATTAAAATTCACAGGGAGCTAGGAGACTCACTCTGGAGTTAAGTGCTTTCAATATGAAGCTCCACACTAAATTACTTCTCCAACAGAGCAGCTATACTTACATCAATATCCTCTTGGGTAAACGTCTCTGGATCCTCTCCCATCATGTTGGCTAAATGTCTCTTTCCAATGTTGAACTCTTCAATCTGTTTTTTAATAAAAGCCTCTGTGTACTTTTCACGTCCTGGGGCTGCAACATTTTTCCTCTGTACTGCGGTACTGGTACCTATTAGCCGAGAAGCCTGTGCCAAAACAAGGGGGTATTAATGAAATTATTATACTAATGGGAGGTTTTAGTAAAATCAATGACATGTTGTATATGAACACATTTATTTTGTTATGTGATATGATATATCGTGATATAATAAATGGTTTAATCCTTGGACTCTTTACATACAAGACTAAACTTACCTGCTTTCCACATTGTAATAACATTATAAAAGACCTTGCAATTCACATTTTTTATGTCCACCAATGCATGATTTAAGTGAAGTGAGCCAGAGTAAGGTAACCAAACCAACTCATTTGGAAGAAAATAAATTCCTTACCAAAAAAATAATTAAAAAAATCTGATTTTTCTCTCCAACTACCTAGGCAATTTTATGCTTTGTTTTACAAAATAGCTCAAAAAGGGCAAAATACATCTGTACAGTATTGATAATATACTGAAGCTCAACTAAGAGGACATCTTTATTTAATTAACATGAAAATAGATTTTTTTTATAGCTGATAAGACGCAACTGCTCAGTTTATCTGCCCATTCTCCTATTTATATTTAAACAAGTAGCCCAGATTATTGCTCAAGATAGTCCCACTAATTCCCAAAATCAGATTGTAAAGTGAAGTCTGGCATATTATTGGTGGTAAATTATCTAAGATAATGATGGGAGAACAGTTTTACGTTAAAAAGGGACAGTTAATCTGATTTTTTAGTTCACCATTGATTAACATTAGAGACATGTACAAACAGCAGCAAATCAAAGATTTGGCCAGAAAATATAATTTAGAAATACAGTTAACTCATTAATGACCACTACTGTACCCCTCCCCACCGCTCTCATTGCCCCGAAATGACATGAAAGATTTCAACTGCGTTTTATGTAGACTTATGGATAATTATGAACAGAATGAGGAAATGGAGAATATGATCTGTGTTTGGGGATGGAACAATATAGGGCAAGAAAATGTCACAGATGTCCATTCAGGAATGGCAATGCCAGATAGAGCTGTTCCCTCTAACAGCCGGGCGAACAGCTCTACTGGAGAAGAGGGAGGGCAGAATAGGCAGAGCAACAGACATGTTTTGGTGGTAGGGGACTCTATTATTAGGAAGGTAGACAGGGTAATTTGTCACCCAGATCCCAGCAATCGAACAGTTTGCTGTCTCCCTGGTGCTCGGGTTCGGCATGTTGTGGATCGGGTGGATAAATTATTGGGAGGGGCTGGTAATGAACCGGCGGTCTTGGTACATATTGGTACCAATGACAAAGTTAGTGGAAGATGGAGCGTCCTAAAGAATGATTTTAGAGAATTAGGGAATAAGCTTAAAGCAAGGACCTCCAAGGTAGTATTTTCTGAGATACTACCAGTGCCACGTGCTAGCCCAGGGAGGCAGAAGGAGCTTAGGGAGGTTAATGCGTGGCTAAAAAAGTGGTGCAGTGCAGAGGGTTTTGGGTTTTTAGAGCACTGGGCTGACTTCTCACTTGGGTACAATCTCTATAGCAGGGATGGATTGCACCTTAATGATGAGGGCGCTTTTGTGCTAGGGAATAGGATGGTAGAACGGCTGGGGGAGTTTTTAAACTTGTAGGTGGGGGGGAGGGACTATATAGAAGTATTGGGGTAAATAGGGTAGAGAGGGAAAGGGATGAATTATTTACCCATGGGGGAGGAGAAGGGGGGAGGGTTACAATAGAAAGTAGGGAGATATTAATAGGGGCCTCAAATACAGTGGCAGGCACTTCACATCAGCAGAGCCATAGCAACATAAAGTGTATGATTGCAAACGCAAGAAGTTTGCCTGGGAAAATGGATGAGCTAGAAATATTAGCAGTACAAGAAAAATGGGGCTTAATAGGCATTACGGAAACATGGTGGGATGAATCTCATGACTGGACTGTTAATCTGGATGGTTATAACCTATTTAGGAAAGATAAGGGAAATGGTAAAAGAGGAGGAGGGATCTGTCTTTATGTTAAGCCTGAATTTAAGCCTATAGTTAGAGAAGATATTTATGCTGGCACTAACGGCATCATTGAATCCTTGTGGGTTGAGCTAAATAGTGGAGGAGCTAATTCTAAATGCATATTGGTGGGAGTATGCTATAAACCCCCAAATATAGCTGAAAGTGAGGAAATACAATTATTGTTACAGATTGGAAATGCAGCTAAGCATGGGCAAGTTCTAATAATGGGAGACTTTAATTACCCTGATATAAACTGGATAAATGAGACCAGCAGCTCAGCTAAGGGGAGCAGGTTCTGGAGTACACTCAGGGATCATTATCTAGCCCAGAACAGTGATCACAACACAGTCTCATTTGAGATTGAATACAAAAAACAGAGTTGTAAGGGGCCAACAAAAACTCTAAATTTTAAAAGGGCTAACTTTAATGGGCTACGGGCAGCAATACAACATATAGACTGGGACAAAGAACTTACAGGGAAGAATACTGAAAATAAATGGACAACATTCAAATCCTTACTAAATAAACATACTCATCAGCATGTACCATGTGGAAACAAAATGAATAGGAGTAAATTACATCCCATGTGGCTTAACAATGACTTAAAGATCATGATGAGGAAAAAGAAATATGCATTTAAATTATACAAGAAGGAGGGAACAGAGGCATCTTTATGTGACTATAAGGAAATCAACAAGGCTTGCAAAAGGGCTATTAGACTGGCTAAAATAGAAAATGAGAAGTCAGTTGCAATGGAAAGTAAGACTAACGCTAAAATATTTTATAAATATATTAATGGGAAGAAGGCCAGGAAGGAATCGATAGGACCATTACAATGTGACACAGGCCATCTGATAATTAGTGACCAGGAAAAGGCAGATGAGCTAAATAGGTTATTTTCTTCGGTTTACACAAGGGAGGTACCAGTGGTTGGGACACTGCAACATAATGGGGCTACACTACCTTCACTAAATAATTGGTTAACGCAGGAAGAAATACAAAAGAGGTTGGAGAAAATAAATGTTAATAAAGCCCCGGGTCCTGATGGAATACATCCAAGGGTACTGAGGGAGCTGGGTTCTGTAATAGCCAAACCATTATATCTAATCTTTAAAGACTCGCTCACTACAGGGTCTCTACCAGATGACTGGAGAAAAGCAGAGGTGATACCTATATTTAAGAAGGGATCTAGAGCAAATCCGGGGAATTATAGACCAGTGAGCCTCACTTCTGTAGTTGGGAAGCTTTTAGAAGGGTTAATAAGGGACAGAATACAAGAATATTTCTATTTGAACAGGATCATAGGTAGCAGTCAACATGGATTTATGAAGGAAAGGTCGTGTCAGACCAATCTAATTAGTTTTTATGAGGAGGTTAGTAGGAACTTGGATCAGGGCAACTCAGTGGATGTAGTCTTTTTAGATTTTTCAAAGGCATTTGATACAGTGCCACATGGAAGACTAGTGAGCAAACTAAGGGATACAGGAATTGCAGTAAATATCTGCTCATGGATCGAGAGCTGGCTAAAAGACAGGAAGCAAAGGGTTGTTGTAAATGGAACATACTCCGATTGGTCTAATGTGATAAGTGGGGTTCCTCAGGGCTCAGTATTGGGTCCTCTCCTTTTTAACATATTTATTAATGACATTGAAGTAGGACTCGAATGTAGTGTCTCCATTTTTGCTGATGACACTAAGTTGTGCAAGGTAATAAAATCAGATAATGATGTACTTTCCCTACAAAAGGATTTGCATAAATTAGAGAAATGGGCGGCTAAATGGCAGATGAGATTTAATACAAATAAATGTACGGTTATGCATTTGGGAAGGAACAATAGCCAAGCAATCTATAATCTTAATGGAGCAAATCTAGGGGTATCAGATATTGAAAGGGATTTGGGAGTACTAGTGGACAACCACCTAGGTAACAGCGCTCAAAGCCAAGCAGCGGCTGCAAAGGCAAATAAAATATTAGCATGTATTAGGAAGGGTATAGAAGCCAGGGAAGAAGATATAATTCTGCCACTATACAAATCTCTAGTACGCCCTCATTTGGAATATGGAGTACAATTTTGGGCACCACCTCACAAAAAGACATTTTAGAGCTGGAAAAAGTACAGAGAAGGGCTACAAAACTAATAAGGGGAATGGAGGGGCTAAGTTATGAAGAAAGACTAGCAAAATTAAACTTATTTTCGCTAGAAAAAAGGCGTCTAAGAGGAGATATGATTACGTTATTTAAATACATCCAGGGTCAATATAAGGCTTTGTCAAGTGAACTTTTTGTAGCAAGAGATTTTCAACTGACAAGAGGACATCCGTTGAGGTTAGAGGAAAAAAGATTTCACCTTAAACAAAGAAAAGGGTTCTTCACAGTAAGGGTGGTTAAACTGTGGAATTCTCTACCAAAGGAGGTGGTGACAGCGAATTCGATAGACAACTTCAAAAAGGGGTTAGATATATTTCTGAATAAAGAGGGCATTCAAGGCTATCCTAGATAACTAGCAAGGAATATTGATCCAGGGAGAAATTTGATCGCCAGTTTCTGGGGTCAGGAAGGAATTTTGCTTTTTTTTCCCCTTATGAGACAATTGGCAAAGTTTCAATGTTTTTTTTTTTAATGTTTGCCTTCCTCTGGATCAATTAACAATTAACAATAATAATAAATAGTCCACATTAAAAAGATCAATAGAGATCTAAAAAGGTTGAACTTGATGGACTAACTCTTTATTCATTCTCCAATACTATACTATTAATAATTATTTAATCAATAATTTAATTAATAACTAATCCGCATATTGCAGATCAGAGGAGATCTTAACAGGTTGAACTTGATGGACTGAAAGTCTTTTTTCAACCTTAATTACTATGTAACTATGTAACTATGTAACTATGTAACTATAAAGTCTATGGGGAAAAATGATATAAGAGGTGATGTCTTTTCTCATAACATATGTATGGTACCCTTTTTCCCTATGGTCAATATAAAAGCTACGTAAAACTATAGTAGTGTATAATCAAATTTTCAATTTATATATGAATAACAATTCATCACTACGCAAACAAAATCAACATGAGCTATAAATCAATGTAAGTCAGTATATAAATGTTTATGTACCGAATAGTGATAATTTCATGTTCTGCATTCACAACAGCCAACATGTGACTCTTTAACAGGAAAGTGTTTGCTTTGCAGTAAAGACAATGTTATAAGCATTAATGCGGTCACCCCAAAATGAAGTTGTACTTTTAGGTTAATCCTAAAGTGCATTAAATACCATCTATATGTTGTGTTTTCCATTTTTTTCTAAAGTGAATCAGTCATGGGAAATTCCATGTTGTTGTTGCAAATGAGTGGCTCACATTAAAATAAATACCTGCAATGTACAATGTATAGCTAGTTTTCATGCTCTTTACAATGAAATAAACGTCCTGTTGCTGTGACAGAGTCCCTTTAATTCAGATTCAAGTAAACAACTGTTTATTACTATAAAAAGTTATAATGAAGCCACAAACACTAATTTGTAATTTTCATACAAGTGTCAATGTGTTCGTACTTTTAGAAACCTCCTACCCATTTCACTGCCTAGACGGGATGCATTCATTTCATTACACAAACTAAAGCAATCTGTTATACTATTAAAGCCCTACAGACATTGGGACTTTTTTTTTTTTTTTTAAGGGAAATTCAGCTTTTTCCATTAGTTTCTCAAGACATATTAACCACATAATGGAAAAAAACGATATTTTTTTTAATGTAGTGAGAAAATAAACATTCAGAGAGGACTTGTATGACCCTGCAGGATCTAAGAGTTTCCACATTTTCTCTCCAGGTGTAGCTGAACTAAGGACAACACCTAAGTAATCCGACACATTGAGTACTTTAAAAACTAAAACTGTACCATTGAAAAATAATTATAAAATTGTAATAAACATCAAAATGAAAAAAATGATTTTGCTCTACGTGTGTGTGCAGGGTAGTATGATATTTAGTCGTACAGTTGTGTCCAACTCTCCGTGACCTTATGGAGCACATAACACCAGTCACATATTGTGTCTGGTTGTGCACATCCATAAGGTTTTCTTGGCAAAGATACTGGAGTGGGTTTCCCAGATCCTCCTCCAGTGAACTGCATTTTTTGTCTGCCCATCTTGGGGGACCTTACAAGGTACAGCTCACAGCTTCACTGAAGTACACAAGCCCCTTCACCACAACAAGGTAGAGATCCAGAAAGGGCAGGGTAGTATGCTTGAGTATATATTCCCTTTAAGTAATATTCCTTTAAGGACAGGGCATTCCAACTTATCAGACTGTTTCCTGTATGTCCTTTCAGTTGGCAAATGAGTCATGCTTTCCTTAAGACGTAAATACAGAATGAACCCCAAGGTTGATCTTCCTGTGGTGGGCAGCACACCCTTTTCTCATTAAGCTGCTATACCCTAGGAGCACAGCATTAATGCTACTGCAGGCAGTGCGGGCAGCGCTTCCAAAACACTGGCATCAATTTTACTGGAAGCCGCAAAGCATGTGCTTCAGATTTGTGTCTGCTGGATCACCTAGAGATGCTTAATTCTACATGGCAAAGGACTTTCTGACATAAAATACATTCATGCTGTATACTAAATCTAATAATAGACTTCTGGCTTCTTTCACTGTTTATAGCAGCAATTAAACAAATAAACACCACATCGCACAGAAGGGAAAACATTGACTCTCCAAGAAGCTAGAAATCATGTCAAGGATTATGTTTCACAGCCCTTTATAAATAAAAGTGCAGCATAGATTAAGTCGGAAAGAAAAACTCTATTTCCAGATAGAACCAAACTATCTATAGGTGTCAATAACATAGGACAGGGATTGCCCCATACATACAATTAGAGCATTTAAACAAGCCCAATGCAAATGTTTTATACTAGTTATCATACTAGTAGTATAATTGCCCTTCCCCCTTTAGACAGCTAGTGGAAGTATTCAGTATTTGATGAGACAGACATTTGAATGGATAGCTGAACGTGTATAAGCAATACAAAGAGTCAGAGGCGCTTAATCTGAGAACGGGCGACACCTAAGTAGGTTTGTTCTATAGGTCTGGTCATCCACTCAGAGAGCAACCATTTTAGCCACTTGTACCCTTCACAGGGAGAAATATCCTGTCTTATATCACTCTGGTCCCACTCACTAGTGTCAATTCTATCCCAACAGGAGAAACAGTAAACTTCAGACGTACGTACGTTTCGGCCTCTCTTGGGCCTTGTCAGGGAGTGCAGCTACATCTCACTAAAGGCACAATGGGCAAAGAGTCCACATCTGAACCTCCCCTGTCACTCTACTCCAAGAGTCATTTGCATAAGCAATACAGACTACCGTATTTTTCGCCGTATAAGACGCACTTTTTCTTCCCCAAAACTGGGGGAGGAAAGTTGGTGCGTCTTATACGGCGAATATGCCTTTTGAAACTGCCTCTGTCCTCTTGATTTCACCCCAGCGCTTCCTACCAGCATCGCGTCGGCCGGTGCGTCCTAGTGACGTCACACACGCAACGCTGCAGTACACGTGGAGTGCTGGTAGGAAGCGCTGGGGTGAGATCAAGATGGCAGAGATCAGAAGGAAGGTGAGGATCAGGGGGATCAGGGGGGTCAGGGAGGGTCAAGGACTCCCAAATGCTGCAGTATATGGATATGTATGTGTATGTGTGTGTGTGTGTGTGTGTGTATGTATGTATGTATGTGTGTGTGTGTGTATGTATGTGTGTGTGTGTGTATGTATGTGTGTGTGTGTATGTGTGTGTGTGTATGTGTGTGTGTGTGTATGTGTGTGTATATATGTATGTATGTGTATGTATATTTATGTGTGTATGTATATGTATGTATGTGTATGTATATGTATGTATGTGTATCTATAAAGGTGAGGATCAGGACGGTCAGGGAGGATCAGGAGGGTCAGGGAGGATCAGGAGGGTCAGGGAGGATCAGGAGGGTCAGGGAGGGTCAATGGCTCCCAAATGCTGCAGTATATGGATATGTATGTGTATGTGTGTGTGTGTGTGTGTATGTATGTGTGTGTGTATATGTATGTATATTTATGTGTGTATGTATATGTATGTATGTATGTGTATCTATATATATATATATATATATATATATATATATATATATATTTGTGTGTAATGTAGGTGTGTATCTGTGTGTAAAGTGTATTTGTGTTTGAGTGTATTTGTGTTTGATTCAGATTTTTTTTTTCTTGTTTTCCTCCTCTAAAAACTAGGTGCGTCTTATCTGCCGGTGCGTCTTATAGGGCGAAAAATACGGTAATAGCTCACTGTGCCTTAGGGAGTTCAGCTGTACCCCACTGATGGTACTGGTGCAGGGGATGATGGTGCATATATATATATATATATATATATATATATATATATATATATATATATATATATATTTATATATATATATATATATATATATATATATATATATATATATATATATATAATATTATATCAACTAATTATTATAAAGACACATACACACTTATGTCACTGCATTTTTCCAATCTCTGATCTTAGGTCTTTCTGTATTAACTGGTATCAATGTGCATTTTTGTAGTCAGTCTAGCTTTGTCTACAATGGCTATTGCAGAGAAGGGCGGCAGATAAAGGCCCTTCCTGGGCAAATCTCCTGCACCATGACACCTAATGAAGGGTGAAGAGAAGCAGATTTGCCTAAATCTGCAAAGCTAACATAACAATGGAACGTTTGAAGAATATATTTAAATGTGTTTTTTTTACCTCAAACAATAATTTTACTAGTAATCACTTATTGGATAAACAATGGTCCTTTAATGACCTTGCACAGGCACAAAATGTGGCTGTAATTTGCACAACACAACACACACTAAAACATGTAAAGCACTGGTTGGGATTCTCTCTCTAGAGGAATATTTGCACATAGCAAAAGCCAAAAGTATAATGTCCTTCTTTCTACGTGGCCAGGATGAACATCATTACAGAAAGCAATGCCCAGGATAACACACAACAGCGCAGAATAGCCAAGTCCCACTTAACTTCCAATTGTCAATAAAAAGTACCCTGGCACTCAGCCCAGCGAAGGTCTCCTTTGGAAGACATCTCTTCTTATTTCAAGTAATTTACAGAAAACAGAAGGAGGGGAAAAAGTCTGACCTTGCATTGATATTTTCTGACATTGAAAAGCTCCCTTTTTCCCTGAAAATGACTCAGATGAAATAATAACTGTCTCATTGTTGAGCACTCCTCTCCATGTGCACTGATGCAAAGCACTCTGATCAATTTATACAGGATGTAAACAGTTTGTGGTGTAAATAGAGACAAAGAACAAAGCCGAGGGCTCATTACACCCCTTAGCCCTGGAGCTTGACTTAAAAGAATACCAAGATATTGTTACAGGCTAAGCAAATACTGAAATAAATCCACTGGATGTTTTTATATGGACACAGAGCATGTTTTTATATATATATATATATATATATATATATATATATATATATATATATATACAGCAATTATTTCACATATGGTGGGCTGATAGAAGCCCTCCACCGTACAAATCTGTTTGGGTATGCCTTCTGTAGCTATTGAAGCTTATGAATATACAGACTGTGAAGTGCAGTGTTTCAGTTTAGCCAATCAGTGACCTCTCTCAGGAGCATGTTGCAGAATGTCACCACTGAATGGTTACTATGAGACACCGCACACCCTGTACTTAAAGTAGATTGTATTTATGAGATGCAGAGGGAAGAAAACAATTAGGAACAATTTGTAAGATTTTAGGCAGGAAAAAACTGCTTCTAAGTACTTCTTAACAAAATAAAGCACAAAAAGATACAAAGGTATATGCAGAAACCTTCCATGTCCCTTTAAGAGAGTTAGGATTTGTTTTAGAATGTCAAAACAAAATAAAACATCCTTTAAAAGGCCTATGGTAAAGATATCTTTCTTGAATATGAAATATGAGTATCTAATAATGCTTCACAATATGTTTTCTTTTTAAAAATGGAGATTTGGAAGCAGAATTAACTGATTCTAGTATATTCCCTGAGAAGTTGATGCGGTCAGCCAAAAAGGAATAATATAGATATATGAGTAATGCTTTATAGCCTATGATCAAAACTTAACACATGAATATTTTTATAATGTATATAAAAAAAAGAATGAATTATAAATGGACATACAATGATATTTAGTACAATATATTATTAAAATAGAACAGGGATAACAATACAGAAAGTCCTAAACATTAGATTCATTGCTATTGGATACTGTAGATGGATTACAGGAGATTATTTTGGTGAAGGAGTAAACACCAGATCCTTCACGGATTCTCTAAGCTAGACAAATAACTTACCCTTTGTATAAGGTTTAAAAGAAATATAAGTGTAGCCCCACCACTTTTTCTTGACATCACTTGCTTTCTCACTGTTGCTAGCACACACATGGTGTATAGTCATGAATTGCACATGAGAATGGACTCCACAGAGAATATGTAACAAGTACTCCATGGCACCTCCTACCATTCCTTATTCACAAAGAACAAAAAGTGAATAATAATGTGTATCCTGTAACTACCCAGCTGCTGGAAGTTTTTAAATCTATTCAACTAGTGGCACATCAGACAAAATTATTTTTTGTCACCTTAAAGGAAGTACATTTTGATAGTACAGACTAAAATAATGCTTGGTCAAAAGTGCTCCAAAATTTGGAAAAAAATTGGGAGTATTTAGGAGCAAAGACAGTATTGACGTAAATAGTCATGCATTATGGGGATTTTTCTGGACAAACACTTAATTTCATGTGACAAGCTTTCATGAGATGCAACACAATTTTTTTCAAAGTCAAAAGCAGTACAAGTCATATTTTTTTACTCCAGGACACTATAATAAATCTAACTGGGTTTACCCACTTCAAAAGTGTAGGCATTGCCACTAGGGCCTTTAAAGCTGCATCGCCCTCTTGATATTTTCCATTCACAACAACAATAGGCAAAATAAAAAACAAATAAGGTAATTACTATATTTCCATGAGATTTTTTGCCTCTAAGTGCTTTTTGTTGCCAATCATTGCGCTTTCTTTGTATTAATCTTAAAGATACACATCTCTAAATCCTCAGTACGTCTGAATGGTAAATATTAATATATCCTAACATGAATTTAAAAAAAACAGATCATAATAAAAAGTATAATGGTTATTGAAATAAAATTATTGATCTGGAGAATAATTTTATTTCCTGGGTAAAGACATTGTACAGACGTTTTTCTAACATGCCATACAATGTTTACACATAGAAAGATTACCATTTCCAAAAACCACGGCAATCACAAGTATAACAATGACATGTATATTTGCCAGACTGCTTTGTGATCCCCAAACCAATAACTGGCCATATCTATTGCTCACTCCACTTAGAATTACTTTTGTTTCAAATAATATGTTTTGCGACTCAAATGACTTACCTAGTAAGAAATTCTTTAGAATAACTGATTAATTGTTTAACTACCATAAATATAGAAGTAAAATACAAAAAAATGTTTCTCAAACTATTTGGTCTCCAAAAGTGTTGATACAATTCCATGACTCCAAAATTGGTTCCATGGAAGCCCGAAAATCCTGCCCTGTACCCCAGTGTCCCATATGAAATCAGACTATATATAAATAGCAAGAATGCATTAATTGAATGTGATTTTTAGAGCAAACTTACCGTACATAGAAATGTGTATTTTATACATGACACTCAACCCTTACAATCTACCGATCAAGCTAGTGCTGTTGTCAGCTTTTAATCAGTAATAATTGAGAACTATTACTAATTAGGTTCTGCATTATTGTTTTCAGCCTAAAGCAGTGGATCTCAATCCTTTTTGATCTGGGCACCAACTGGTCACCTTCCAATGCTCACTAGGACTGGTTGTGAAATCCAGAACATGTTTAACAAAGTGATATTTCATGTGACTTAATACATTTGCATCTAGCTTTGCATGGAATGGAATAGAGTACAGTTTAACTGCATATATATGTTATCTTTCCTCATCGTTGAGGATCGGTAGATAATGTCTCAGCAGCACCAGTCCAGGGAGAGAGTCTGTTGAGGACCACTGATCTAAAAGCATTTGGTGAAAAAAAAAAAAGGGGGGGGGTTATTAGCCTAATAAATCTCTGATGTTGGCACACGCTCATATTCTGTCCAGAAAATGTCTTTAGATTGAAATCAATGCATGTAGTCCCCCTAAAGAGTAAAAACAAGTAGAAATAGATAAAAGCACAGGGTTGGTGGGCGGAGGACAAAGACTTACAAACAGATAAAGATGAGCCTTAGATTGTAAGCCTGCAAGTTTTCAATCTTGCAAGGTGCTTTTGGTAAGCACTATGGAACTGGATTCTAAGACAAGATCCTCCATTTTTTGTAATGTGTTAATATTGCTTTGCCTTGAACACAATCTATGGAATATGTTGGTGCGTTCCAAATAAACAATAATAATAATACATTTCAACACAAGTTTACTGTAAGAAAATTAATTTTTTGGAAGAATATTAATTTGAAAAGGTACTTGCCATCAGCTATCAATTTAAATGATACCACGTTTGGAATCTCTGCTGTTGCTTTGATTATTACTATTGTTACTTAGGAATATGCATTTTAGCCATTATTTACATCAGAAAATAATGCTTTTATTTACAGATAAAATGTTAGTTATCATTACAGGGACCAGCAGTGCCACTACCCATTGCAGGTCTTATTATCCTGCAGCCATATTGGAGAGCCTCACACCTTTGTGATTGAGGGTTGTACAGAAGTGCCGTATTCTGGCTCCCCAGCCCTGGTACAGCCTAATGCCAGTCACATAGATCTGTGCCGGCTCCTCTCATTGTACATTAGCTGCACACTGGCTGCTGTACAGATACCTATTGTGTATGATGCTAATAAATACACTGCTGGCACAAAGCACCAATTTGGAGTCAGTAAACAATCTGCCTACTGCACATTCACTTCTTGTTACACAAACAGAGTAAATTAAAACGTTACAATAAATGGACGAAACCTTGCAGAGCTGTACATCTAAAGCAATTATAGGCTACTGGCCAAGGGCTGGGAAAATAACTGGATACATTCTTCTAAGGTATTACCACTGGGAAGTTACATTGTTTAAGTTCATCTTCAAAATTTCACTTAATTCTATTATATTAATTATAAGCAAATTATTAATAGTATCCACGTATCAACATACTTACAGCTTTTAATGGAAACACTGTGGTCAGAATTTTGTTTTAAATATCTAATTTTGATAATAGGGCAAAAATATACAATATAAACACAACCGTTACAATAGTACCTTTTATACTGTACAATTTTTTAATGCATTGATCCATTTTCTCAGCTTGATTCTATTATTTATTTAATAAAATGTATTTTATTTTATAATTTATACCATTATTATTATTTAGTCTATTTTAAGAGCAGTTCTTCAAAAGAGTGTATTTTAAGTATAGGGCTAGAGTGGTCCTTCAACACAACAAGAAGTGCAGAGACTTCGCTAAGATATAAATGCCATTATTACTGGATATCATACTGATAGGAGCTCTGTAGTAAACAAATAATGCACTGGTATGCTTAACTCATGACATTTTGTAAAATTAATTAACACTAAAACAATGCAGAAATATCAAAAGCAAATTGTTTGATTCACTTTGGTCCGATAAATTAAATTGGTGAGGAGTTGTATCCAGTGCTAGTTACAGAACATGAATATATTTGGTTAGCTAGATGTGCTAAAATTACTATTTAACCATTTATAATGATTATATAAAATATTAAATTCATTTTCAAAAATAAGACATTCTGCCTCCAGAAGTGTTTGTCTCCACCCTGATAAGGTTATTAATGGTGGTTTGGCCGAGAGGCAGGTCTCAAGGGTTTTAAGAACAATAAGATAAGATAAGAGAATAAACAATCTTTGATAGGTTCGTCCCACAGCAAAAGCTTGTTGCCAAAGGACACCTCTTTCACAAGGCTTGGTAAATGTTATCACAATCTAGGATTCACTTGTGGGTTTGTGTACAGACCAGCCACAGATCAGCCCCCAGGGACCCCCAGAGGTGAGTAGCCTGGTTGGAAGGAGTGCTATACTGTATGTAAATCTATAAAGGGGATAAAACCAGAAAGACACTGTAGTTTGTAATAGTCAGCTATAATAATTCTGGTAAGTGTGTAACACTCCATGGGAGGGTACACACTTACCACTACTTAAGTCCTAATACTGTGCGCGCATGTGCAGCTTGCGGCTTTGCGCGGCGGAACCACATTTACTTCTGGTGCATAGGCTATTCTAAACTAAACATGGGACAACAGAATGGTTCAAGATCGGAAAAGTAGTGCGACAAGATTGTATACTGTCACCTTATTTATTCAACTTATATGCAGAGTACATCATGCGTAAGTCTGGACTGGATGAATCCAAAGCCGGAATCAATATTGCTGGAAGGAATATCAACAACCTCAGATACAACGATGATACTACTCTGATGGCTGAAAGTGAGAAGGAACTAAAGGACTTTTAAAAGAAGAGAGTACAAAAGTTAGCCTCCTGCCCAACGTTAAAAAGACGAAGATCATGGCAAACGGCAATCTTACTTCCTGGCAAATAGATGGGTAGGAAGTGGAGGCAGTGACAGATTTTATTTTCCTTGGATTTAAGATCTCTGTTGATGGTGACTGTAGTCATGAAATTAAAAGACGTTTGCATCTGGAGAGGAAAGCTATGGCAATCTTGGACAAGCTAGTAAAAAGTAAAGATATTAAACTATCAACAAAGGTCCGCATAGTTCGAACTATGTTATTCCTAGTAAACACATACGCATGTGAGAGCTGGACCATAAAGAACTCTGAGCGCCATCGAATTGACGCCTTTGAATTGTGGTGTTGGACTGCAAGAAGATCCAATAAATCAGTAGTTCAGGAATCAAGACAAACGGTTTACTAGAAGGTATGATCATGAGGCTGAAGCTCAAATATTTTGGCCATATCATGAGACGGCAGGATTCCCTAGAAAAGACTCTGAAGCTGGGAAAGATTGAAGGCACAAGAAGAAGGAGATGACAGAGGCGGAGATGGATAGATGAGGTCACTGAAGCAATGAATATGAACTTGATAGAGCTCAGCGGAGCAGTGACTGAGAGATGCACCTGGCGTGCTGTGGTTCAGAGAGTCACAGGGAGTCCGACGCGACTGAACGACTAAACAACAACAACCCACTACTGCCTATACATAAAAAGCTAATGTATGTATCAACTTTCAGATATTAAATAACAATTATGATCAAGTCCCCCTTCTGGATCTCCACCTTTCCGTGATGAAGGGGCTTGTGTACTGCAATGAAGCTGAGAGCTATATCATCTAGGGTCACCCAAGATGGGCAGGTCAAAGCAGAGAGGTAAGACAAATTGTTGCCCAAATGGAGAAGGAACTGGCAACCCACTCCAATATCTTTGCCAAGAAAACCTTATAGATAAACACACCCAGACACAAGATGTGCCTGGTGTGCTGCGCCCTATAGGATCACTGAGAATTGCACACTACTAATGGAGAACAACAACAATGATCAAGTCATTCAGACTCAGCCCAGACACCTACTCTGGTCCCTCGTTCTGTACTGGAGCTGCATCAGTAACCTCAAAGATTTACATTCCAACCCACATTATCAAAACTTTGGGAAGATAACACAACACATTCTTAATCCCCACAAAGATATCAAATCCGCCTTTAAAAAACTGACCAACTTGTACTGACGTATCTTTCAAACGTATTCTCTTCAAATTTTCCTTTTTGGCTGACCCTTTTTTTCCATTCAATCATCCATTTAATTTTTTTGTTCCTTTTTCCTACTCCTAGGTCATGCCTTTGTGGGAGGGGCTAAGAGTATAAACTCCTACACCCTCTACTACCAATTCATGTTTTGTTCTGACATTCCCTCACATCTCTCCCTATTTTAGGCATTATACATCACTAGCGACTTGCCCGTCAAAAATGACGGCAATAACATTTGAAGAGTTGCAATGCTATTTGCCACACAATGCAAAGCTCTCCCCTCCAACTTGTAGGCATTGCGATAAGCACCTTTGAAGCTCATTGTGTGCCTCTCCCCCCCATCCCCTCTTCTTTATGGTCCTTGCGATGAGCGCATTTGGCACTCATCGCGGGTCCCGCAATGAGTAACTTTGGTGCTCATTGCAGGCCACGGCGTGCGCTCTGCGCATGTCGTAACTTTGCAACACGTAGCAGGCCTTGCGATGAGTGCCTATGGCGCTCCTCGCGGGCTACCCCTGTGTCTCTTTCCCCCCTCTCCCTCCCCAGCATCTATTTCCCCCCCTCTTCCTCCCCTGTTTCTTTCCCCCCTCTCCCTCGCCAGCATCTATTTCCCCCCTCTTCCTCCCCTGTTTCTTTCCCCCCTCTCCCTCGCCAGCATCTATTTCCCCCCTCTTCCTCCCCTGTTTCTTTTCCACCCTCTCCCTCCCCTTTGTCTCTTTCCTCCCCTTTCCCTCACCTCTCTCATTTGCGGGCTTGGGGGTGTCACACCTGTAACTTTTTTTTAAGCCCACAAGACTTGAAGCTGAAATCAGTATTGCTCCAAACTTTGCGGGCTTGAAAAAAAGTTATGGGTTTATTGATTCCATTTTTTTTTCAAGGCTGTAACTCTGCAGCTGTTGGGAGGTTGCCCAGAAACTCCAATTGAATAGGAAATTAGTTTTCAACCTCACTTATGGACTCCTTCGGCGCTCATTGTGCATGCGCAAGCCCGTCAACATGTACTGTGACATACTGAAGCAAAGTATGATCCCCTCTCTTCGGAGACTGGGACGCAGGGCAGTATTCCAACATGATAACGACCCCAAACACACCCCCAAGACGACCACTGCCTTGCTAATGAAGCTGAAGGTAAAGATGATGGACTGGCCAAGCATGTCACCAGACCTAAACCCTATTAAGCATCTATGGGGCATCCTCATAATGGAGGAGTGGAAGAGGACTCCAGTGGCAACTTGTGAAGCTCTGGTGAACTCCATTCCCATGAGGGTTAAGGCAGTGCCGGAAAATAATGGTGGTCACACAAAATATTGATATTTTGGGCCCAATTTGGACATTTCCACTTAGGGGTGTACTCACTTTTGTTGCCAACGTTTTAGACATTAATGACCGTGTGTTGAGTTATTTTGAGGGGACAGCAAATTTACACTGTTATACAAGCTGTACACTTACTATGAGTGTCATTTCTTCAGTGTTGTCACATACTGTATGTGATATGGTTTGTCCTCTTAGCAGGGCAATCTTTATATCATCTTAATTAGGCAAACCTAGGACATTAGTTTATTTTCCATTCAACTATTAATTTAAATTTTAGTACCTTTGCCCCAAATATATATAATTTTGGGGCAAAGGTACTAAAATTTAAATTAATAGTTGAATAGAAAAGAAACTAAACTAATGTCCTAGGTTTGCCTAATTAAGATGATATAAAGATTGCCCTGCTAATACTTACTCACATTATTTATATAGTGAGTGGTAGGATCCCACATCTCCCTGACTAGAAGTGGCAGATGATCAAACTTCCATGCCTGCTCATACAAGATATGTGTTTGGCACTTCTGGGTCAGGCTTATCTCATACGAGCTTGGCAGTCAGTAGGTTAAATGCGAAAAATAGTTGTTTTTCAAAAGCTCAATCCATCCTCTATGAAATTGTTTTTATAGGTCTACTAAAGTGTGACATCTCTTAAATTCTGCTTGTCTTTAGGACCAGTATAGCAAATCAGTATATTTATCCTGAATTGGCAAGCATATAACAATCCAAAAGCAAGGAGAATTCACCCCATGTTATAATAGAACCACTGATGATTGGCGTAACGCATGACTTGAGGAAAGATATAACCTGAGCTGTCCCTTCTCCATAGCTCAAATGACATAGGAGAGTCACTTATATTCATTGAATCACCTAGGAATAGTTTGAAATCTGGGCTGGCACCATGCATCAAATACCAAAGTTGACCATTCAAAGCACAAAATTCTATGTTAAAGTGATCTATTGTCTTTTTTTTTTTTTTTATTAATCTAAGAACAGTTAAAAATTTCCAGTCTTAGGTTTGTTTACAAACACACTGCAGACCGCCCCATGATTTACAGCATCTGCCGACAACGGCCGTTCCAAGCTCTGTGAGAACAAAAATAATTATGGTTTTACTCTGCTTTCAGGAATGTAATCAGCCATCAGTTAACCCCCAAGTAATATATTTGGGGGTTTCTAGCAGTCATTTCCCTGCACAGATGAATTTGGGACGAGTAAACCATCTTTCTGATCTGCTCTCTACACACAGCTCTCCTTGTCAGTTTCTCTGTAGGCATGCCTAATTCTCATGTAAACAGAACTTCATTTATGTTTTTTTTCTGTAAAAAAGCACCTATTTCAAACCTTCTAAAAGTATTTGAACATGTTTTCAGGAGAACTTTACAGTGGTGTGGTCCAAGTTGTTATGGATTAACTGGCCCGTTAAGGAACAAACATCTTTTTCTGCCATGCATTTAAAAAAAGGCATATTAAACACAGAAAATGTCTGAAAATGTCTTTCATATTTCACTTACTACTGAACATAGTGCAGGGTCCTTTCCTATAATGAGTGTGTCAGTGGGCCACCAGCACAGGCAGCAGCAGTGGCGGTGAACATCCGCTAGATGTCGCTGCCAAGATTTTGCTACCAATATAGATTTAGGGTTAGGGTAAGGGTTAGCAAGTTAGGGTGATGGTAAAGGTTTAAGCTTGGAAGTTGTATATGATCTCAGCAGCGCTTGCAAACTGTGCATAATTTCGGCAGTGCCATCTAGCAGTTCACTGCCATTGCACTCATAAAAGGAATGATCCCGGTGCAGAGTATTATAAAATGTAGTATTTTTATGTAAAATAAAAATAAATCATATTTACATTATGCAGACATTATAGCAATTCTAGAAACCAAGTTTGAGAAACTTACTTGCTTGGGATATGGTGCATGAAGATGCAGTTCTCATTCACAAACTCAAAGCCCTAAATTCATTACCAGATGAGGAGCTGGGAGAAAAGTATCCTTGCAACTTGCCATAATGAGACTTATCAGATACATTAGGTTTGCACCACTACATTTACTATGTAAAGCTTATCATCTGCCACTATCCTAACCCTAAGAACAAATTCAACAAAGTCTGCGATGATGCCTCACCTGCTGCACGTCACTGCACTGAGGGGCGCAAATAAAAGGAAAGATCCCTATTCTTCTACTCCATACCACTTGGGTGGTAAAAATAACTGGGTGAACAGTGTATTATTTAGATTACATACATTTAAGTACACATTATCTAAAATTATAAATTCTTAAAGGCATAGCTATGTTTCTCTGATTATACCTTTACGCTGCTTATATCAGAAACACACATTACACTGGGTCATTCTCCACACACCGAGAGCTGCCTACATAGGCAACTTATACTAACCAACAGAAAACACTGCATTTGGCTAAATTTTTTAACACTATACTAACCTTCCAGTCAAAAGCAACGCAATGCAGAGATCCACACAGCAATGTCTGAGCTCCACCTTGCTTCCTTGTGGAGGGGGGGGGGGACTATACATTCCATGATGCTTTGCTGCACAGAATTACTTCCCAGACATTGAAACAATGTTATAGCTGCCTGTGATTAGCCAAAATTAATTTTAAGCTAATTTAGGGAATGTTTTCAAGGGGCATTCCTTCCTAAAATGAAGTCCCAGAAAACTGAAGAAATTTGCAAACGTCAGGATAAGTTTATTAATGTTTATTTTGGTATTTTTTCGTTAAAACATGTTTTCATACACTGCTGATTCACCTCTATCAGGCACACTCATAGTCCAGGAAACGTACACATGCCTTTAACTAAGAAAACAAGGTGGGTCAGCACTAGTCCATCTCATAATCACCCCATGAAGGTTGTGAACAGTTACATCAATGTGTATAATGTCTCTGGTATATCACTTATTTACTGTACCCTGGTATATAACACTAAAGGATAGATCCCTGAGTAATAAAGTACTAATAATTCAGTATTTAGTTCATCTTGGTCTGGGTATAATCTTGCAGCACTAGTTATCAGTAACCCTTTCACACCCTTGTAAAGCTGTGCCTATAGTTGTGTTTGTATATCCATTGACTGGTTGATATAAATAGGTGGCAGGGTGAGGTTGGCATTATCCTATGGTCTAGTAGTAATTATATGATAACACTGGTGGGTCTGCAAGACATGACAGGAGGGCATGGGATGGATGGAGCATGCTGCTGTCTGATTGGCCAGGACGCATCAATGACGTCCACTACATTCTAAATCATTAACTGTTTCACTGACACAATATGCAACCCATTCTCCACATGCCCTTCAACAGCCACAGGTATATCCCAATGACCGCCGCTTCTCACCTCGCTGCGGACTCCGGTTGCTATAGCAGGTTTCCATACACAGGCTCCCGCTGCCCGCAGCATAACCAGCAACCCCGAGCCACGGCACACCACAGCCATGCTGAGAACAGAGTATGGAGAGTGGCAACCCGGACAAGGAAAAGCTGGGACGGGGGTGGGACTAAGAGTTACAGTACTAAAGATAGAGGGCTTTCAGGTTCCCCGCTCTACTTCCGGTGACCTATGACCGACACAACGGAAGTCCATGTAGAATCTGAAAGCGGTCTATATATTGAAAGGAGTTACCCTCGAGAGGAAGGTGACCCTGACCTGGTCCCGCACCGACTTCATATAGTATATATAGTAAGGGCATAAGAGTAGTAATGACTGGAGTGTGGGCAGTGGGTGCTCCCAATTAAATGGGGCACATAAGACTGTATGGGCCTAGGACAGTAGAAACTCAGGGTGCAGTAGGCTGAAGATGCTGGTGCAATGGTTACATAGGCACAGAAATACCAATTTATGGTGGCATTTCTGTCTGTAAGTGTACCTAACACTTTCTAAAATACGCAAATACTCATAAACCTATGGTCTGGGTTATAGCAAAGGAATAGGAGGAGTAATAACTAGGACATGGGTGTGCTCGAGTAAATGGGGGGCACAAAAGACTCAATGGGCTTATGGCAGCATAAAACCTAACTACCCATGATTTCAAAGCCCTACAAAATATTACAATACGTTTAGTCCTATATTGACAGTATGGTCTTTTAAATAATACACTTAAAATTGGCATTTTTTGGGGGGGAAATCATTACATAACGGCTTTAATTTGTTATCTATTATATCCAATTATGCAGCAGTGGGATATGACTTGTATTTCTCTAAATTTACTTCTACAAGTAAAAGAAGCCTCCTAATGCAGAGAACTGTTCAAGTACAATACAGGTGGTCCCCAGGTAAAGGACGAGATGCGTTCCTGAGAACGTCTTTAAATGGGATTTGTATGTAACTTGGATCCCTGATGAATAATAATAACAATACAATAAAGGCTGATATGTGCTAGTAATAATGCAGTGTAATACTGTAATAATAATGCCTCTGTACTGTAATAATAAGTTACAGAAACTATTGTTCTCTTTCTTTTGATTGCAAACAAACAGAACATAAAAACAAACTCATACAAAAAGTCTTGGGAGCCCGTTCTTAAGTACGGGTCACCTGTAACCCGGGACCAACTGCAGTGTTAATGTTGCACGTGGAGTGCTTTGTTTTCAAATAGACTAATGGAAATCTTTAGTCTACTAGGATACATGCTCTAAGGTAAAGTCTGCCCTTGTAAAGAATAATTTCATATAGTAGTGGATAAATAAAGTAAATGGGACATATATTTATTTTTTTGCTTCAAAAATGTGTATTATCAAGTTTAGATCTTCTTATAAAAATATTTTATATACATAGCAACAATTGTCCTGAAATAGCTACATACATTATAAGGCTGGTGGGTTGATCATTTCAGTTTAAACTTTTTTTCATTGCCTAAACTATGGCCAAATGTGACCTGTTTGTGTCTAAAGCGAGGGACGCAGTTCGCGAAGTTGGAGGCTCCCACGTCAGCTGCAATGAGCGAAGTGAGGGGCCGCATTTGCGGAGTGGGACATAAACTGCAATGAGCCAAAGGCTCATTGCAGGCCACAAATGTGGACCTCGCGAAGCAAGTGTCCGCATTTGTGGAGGCTCTATGGCGCCTCAATCATGGTAAAAAGCAACCCAGAAAAGTGGGACTTTAGAAAAAAAAAAAGCTGGGTGACTTAGAAAAAAAAAAATAACAACCCGTGGGACTTAGAGAAAAAAATATATGAGATCGCAAAATCACGAAGGTAATGGGAGACACGCGTACATCCAAAACACAGAAAAATAAAACATAAAAATAAATCACACACAGCACGGGGGACAGCCAGGATGTCTGGGGGCGAGATTGCATGCAAATTAAAGTCAAGTTTAAGGAGTTTTGTCACTTGAAAATCAGCTAAGCAAGAAAAAATATGGTGGCAGAAAAAAATAAAAACAAGGCTACTCGACCCCGAAGCGCAGAAAACCCAGACAAGGACGTACAAGTTTTACAAACAACAATTACGACCCGCGGAACTTAGAAAAAAAAAATACAAGCTTGCAATAACGTCCGAACCACGCACATCCACAAACACCAAAAGCACAACAACAAAAAAATACCACTTAAAAAAACATTACACACAGCACGGGGGACAACCAGGACATCTAGGAGTGACGTTGCACGCAAATTTAAGTCACATTTAAGAAGTTTCGGCTAAGCGACAAAAAAAAAGGCAGACGAAAAAAAATAAAACGAGGCTAAAGGACACAGAGCCGCGAAAATCACCGCCAGGTGTACGAGTTACACAGGAACGTAGCAGATACAAAATATACCATTACAACAGATGGAAAATGCTTGTGAGCCAGGTAACACATAGACATAAGCCTAGACCAAAAGCCTCTGGTAACCCTAGACCTTTGGCACCTTCTCTGGTATATGGAATGTGTGATTGGAGGAGAGCATTTCAGGAGCCAGCTTTAGGTGGTTGACCTGTTTGGCATGGCCCTTCCTCAATTCCTTTCTGCATCAGACATTCCCATTATGAGTGTATCCAGATTCAGATGTATTACTCAATCTCTGGAACCCAGACAGCTGCCTAGGTTGCCTGGTCCACCCTGTACAAAGTTACTCCTACATGTTGGTAGCTAACCCACATGCATGAATAATGCCATATATAGTGTCATGAACAGATATGATGCAGACCAGCAGCAATTATATGTGATTCAAACCCTGTCAAGATCACTATAAGTACCTCATATAAGCTGTGTTTTATTGCTTAACAACCCGTTTTGCTTCTGATGAACATAATTTGGCAAATATAATATATTTAATGATTTTTACAAAACTTTTTCCTCATTTATGAGATTTTATGAACATTATTGAGCATATTAATGAAGCACATGTGAGCACATAGCATATTTTGCAGGCTCTTCTCCTTCTTACCACTAGGAGCCTCTCTGTTCCCAGAACATTCACCTCCTATATGCTGGCATTATGAAGAATTTAGCATAGCCACTGACTGGAAATGTTGCTGTTGCAGATCCCTCCCTAAATGTAATTGCCTTCTCTTAATTGAAGAATATTGTTCTGGGCATTTGCCTAAGTTATACAAGATAAACAAATATATATTTTGGTTGATTCTATAAAGAGCAATGTTGCCATAATGAATCTCTACCATATTGACTGGTATTCCCTCAAAATTTAATGTCATAGCAACTTTCTCCATCATTGATGACAAATCAGTCGCACTCATCCCTTTAGATTGTAAGTGGCGAGTTTCCAGTCTTCTAGGATGCTTTGGGAAAAAGCACTTTCTGCAAAGCTTCTAAGCTCAAAACAGGGTCCTCCATTTTTGGAAGGTTGTTAATACTGTATTTTCCCTTGTTTTTATCCCCTGTATAGCGCTACGGAATATGTTGGTGCGTTACAAATAAAAATTAATAATAATAGGAATGTACCTTCCGTGTTCTCTGCTATATGGCAAGAGGGGCATTCATTTTTTGCCTAGAATGGCTAAATAACTATTTGCATAGGGAGCATATACAAAGCAATTTAAGTCAAATGTAAATGTATATGTCTCATTTCACATAAATCTAACCATGACAAAGTAACAAAATACTGGTCATTTTTCCTAAATAAATGTTTGTATAACCTTTCAAAGAAGTCATACTGTGTATTGTGTATAACACCATTAGCTGGATATGACATTAGTTGGAGCCTTCTTCTGAATACAGAACACACACCAACCCTGAATATTGTTTGTTAAGTAGCATAATCTTTATTTTGTTCTCAGTAAAAGTTCTACTTTTCTTATTGTTCATTGTCTCTCCCTTCTTGAAATAAAAGCATTATGTTTGTTTGATTTTTAAGCTGAAAGACAGGACCCTCCATTATTTTTCCATATGGTAATATTTTATTTTGCTTTAGTGCGTCACCCCTGTATGGCGCTACGGAATATGTTGGAGCATTCACATATAATAGTTGTGGGACATCATCACACTTTGCGAGGTACGTACGACTTACGTTAACGATTAGGACTTAGCCAATGAGCTCCAAAGGCGCTCATTGCTTCGAGGCAAGCCGCTAAACTGTAGTACTTAGCCGACGAATGCCAAAGGGGCTCATTGCTGCGAGCCTCGCGAAGCGAGCCGTTAAACCATAGCACTTAGCCGATGCAAGCCTGGCAAAGCAAGGCGAGCCGTTAAAATACAAGACGCAGGACTTCGAAAATCACCTAAGCGAGGAAAAAAATGACAACGAGGCTACACGACCCCGGACCATGCAAAACACTGCTAAACGCATAGTACTTTGCACATCGCACTGCACTACGACCTACAAAATACACTATTTACAAAAGCCGGAAAATACTCACAAGACGCGTGCCACATTAATAACATTACGACTATGCAATGCCGCTTTACACAATAAACCAACGGCTTTACCTCGCGCACGCAGCCTATTTAGAATGCACAGTGCACACATTCATTACACTTTATATGCAGGGCACTAACACAATGTATATTCTATGCAGACGCAAAATACAAACAGATTGTTAGCTCTTCAGCCTATTGCTCGCTGCATATATCAATTATAAATAATTAAAGTAGATTAATTTATTGAATAAATCATTAATTATTATTTAATTTATTGAATAAATCATTAATTATTACTTAACTACATATATATAGAAATACTTATCTCTCTCAGAGGACCAAAAGTAAACGTCAGGAGAGGCTCGCAATGAGCTCCAAAGGCGCTCATTGTGAGGCATGCGATGAGCGCCAAAGGCGCTCATTGCGAGGCATGCGATGAGCACCAAAGGCGCTCAGCGCAAGCCTCGCAATGAGCGCCGAAGGCCATCACAGTACAAAATGGTTTCAATTATGTCTCAAACAGCATTCCCATGGCTTCAAATTGTATTGCCCCGTCATTTTTGACAGGCAAGTCGCGATTTGCAAATAAAAGATTATAATAATAAGACTTGGCTATATTCACTAAAGCATTCTCACTAGTGGCATATATCCTCTTACATCTCAATGCTATATTTGCAGTCTTTGGATCAAGATTCCCAGGCAGCTGCTTTGAGTACAGCCTTGGGGACAGCAAATAGTTCTGGAGACCACCATTGTGAGCACTGCTAATCTGCGGAGAACATAATGATAGATATCTGATTGACAAGCAATCTACTCTGTCCTTTCTGTGTTCCCAAAACTTGTTTTAATGAATCCTCAGACTGATCTTATACCTATCTCTGGCATGAATTAATTTCTTTACTATGTTTGTCTCTAACACTTCCTCTAGAAGACTTTCAAGTATCTATAACTATATATATATATATATATATATATATATATATATATATTGCTACATTCTCATGGTGAAGGGGCTTGGGTGACCCAAGGTGACCCCATGTAGGGTGACCCAAGATGGGCAAATCATAGTAGCGAGGTCAGACAAATTGTGGTCCACTGAAGAAGGAACTGGCAACCCACTCAAGTATCTTTGCCATGAAAACCTTTTGGATAAACATAACCAGGCACAAGATGTGCCTGAGATGCTTCCGTCCATAGGGTTACGCAGAGTCGGCTAAGAATGAAAGCAACAACAATAAAGTACTACTTCTGAACGTTACACTTTAATCTTTTCACTTACTACTACACCCTCTTGTTCTTGAATTCCTACTGACTCTTAGTAATTTCCTTTCTGTGTTGGAATGTCTCTGTTATGAAACCTTGGAGAGGATTCAGAGCAAGAAATAGGGACATTATCAGACTACAATAAAGAGATTTGTTCTGAAAGCACTACTGTACAATGGAAAAAATATGGAAATGTTGGAAAAAAAGAGTATGACTAAGAGCATAATTAGGTACAGAAAAAGTTATGAAGCTAGTTTTTAATAAGAATGAAAAAACGGGTGCCTCTTTTGCATCCATAAAAGTTTGGTGATATTGTTTACATTTCTGCAGTACCAGATCCTGTAATGATTGTTGCACTCTGCATATTTCTGAGCATGTGCAGGGAATGGGATATGTATCAAATACTAAAAAAATACAATTATTTAACAAATCCACATTCCTCTTCCTTCCTACCACACCTTCCCATCCATTGATAGATAATATAAGCATGGCCCCAAGCCAGCAGGAAGTGTTGAAAGTAGACAAGATGGTATCTTCCCCATATAAACAATCTGATTATATATATATATATTATATAAGGTTTACGTTGCAGCTAATGTTTTTTGCAGACATGCTGTTTTTGTCTTGAGCTTCAGTGGTCTGTTAAATGTGGTTCTGTCCCTTAGAGGAGAGCAACAAGACAGGCAGCTAAGATGCACTAATATCTCGTAAGAACTGGATAAAGAGATGTACAATATATATAGTGTACTGATGCAGAGCATACACCTTTTTCACTCACAACCATGAGCAAAATACACCTCAAATTAACAAATAATATCTTCATTCCAACTCAATCATATATCTCTTCTTGATTTAATTTCCATTTCTTAATCTATTGCTCTTCAAGATAATGGTAAAATAATAATTTCATTATGATAAAGTTATATTTGTAGCCTGAGTTTTTAGTTTGGAGAGATTGTGATCCCAGCCAATTATGAAAAAAAGATTATTATTAAACACAAGCTATTAACTCAAACAGGTTTGGGCAAATATATTCTTCAATAAGTACCACTCAAATGGCAACAATGAATGTCTGCACAGTAATATTTCAAAGGGCAATACACAGGTGAATCAAATTTCAACATTTTGCTGTTAGATTTTTAATTCCTGCAATATGGTGTTTGATTAAAAAAAGTAGACATACAAAATGTTCAGCTAATATTAACACACAGAGCAGAGCTCATCAATCACTGCTGATTATTGTTAATGTGCCTTAAAGTGACAGCAAATTTACCCAGTAAATGCAGAAAAGAAACACACTCAAATAAATAAATAAATATAATTGCAATTGAATAAATACAATCACAATTAGTTGTTATTAAAAATGTCAAGTGTCAGATAATTAAACCGGAAAGTTATACATTTGAAGCTTGAATTATTTGCAAAGACACTTCTTAATTCTATACATTTACCTATTTTGTTACTTTCCAATATGCAAGGCCAATGGTGTAGGAATATCCACATATTTCCCAATCTCATCTTTTAATCTATATCTCAGTAGTTTTATTTCTCAAATGTAATTCACCTTTAACTTTATCATATCATGGTAAAGCCATCTGTTTCCATCGTGATGCTATTTATCTTCTTGCAGCTGTATTTATAGGAGCCAAAAAAATCCTTCCATATTTAAACATCTAAGTTTTAATGCGAACCAATAATGATAATATGCTATTAATTAAAAGGGACATGGAAGATTTCTGTTTTTTACTATGAATATAATATACATATGTATTTCTTTATTTTATGAACAAGTGCTTAAAAGCTCTGTTTTTTTCTGCCTACAGTCTTGAAGATAGTTCCTAATTGGTTTCTCCCCTCTGCACCTTATGAAGACAGTGTATTTTAAAGCAACAACAGCAAGCTACTTTGCTATTTAATTGCCTTTCATTTGCCGGCTCCAATCGGATTACTTGCTAGGAGCTGCGATCCATTGCAACTCATAAAATCGCAAGTTACTTCTTTCAAAGCCTTTGATCTTTCACGGCCAGAAGCTTTGCAGCCGCTAAAATCACAAATCGATATTCAATTGCTCTGATTTCCCCTCCATCAAGCCTGCAAATGGCAAAAATCAGACCAAGGAGAACTGGCAAAGGGCTTACTGACAAATCGGAGCATTTTAAAAGCAAATATTAACTCAATCCAGCACTGTAACTGATGGGGAACACAATGGGTGACGACAGAATTAAAAGCCCAACATTCTCAAGCTCGCACATCACCAAAATAAAATACCTTTTTTCATGTTTATTTTTCGTCCAAAGTCCTACGGGCTTCAACCTCCAAGCCTGTAGGACTTTGGAATCCAACCTCCATTTCATTGAAGTCCTACAGGCTTGAATAATGAGTTACGGGCTTGGAGGTTGAAGCCCGTAGGACTTTGGAAGTATTTTATTTGGGCAATGTGCGAGCTTGAGAATGTTGTGCTTTTAATTCTAATGTCACCCATTTTGTTCCCCATCATTTACAGTGCCGTATTGATTTTTAAATTTGCTTTTAAAGTGCTCTGATTTTTCGGGCTTGAACAACAAGATTACTGTCGATAGCATGGTTTCCGATTCCCGCGACCGGCGCCTAACTTGTGGGCCCGGCCAATTGAATAGCAGAGTTAAAGTAGACCTACTGAAGCCCGCAATTCAATCGCAGGAAATCGGCTACCTGCGATCGAGTTACGGCCCCGAATTGAATGAGGCTGCAAGTGTGCTCTGACTCATACTAACCAATAAGTGGCAACATTCTACAACAAGCAGTTTGAGAGAGATCACTGATTGGCTAATCTGAAAAACTGCAATTCACAGTATGTGTATTCATGAGCTGCATGAGAGGGCAGACCTAAAGATGTACAAATGGTTTGATTTTATGCAGAAAAAAACAGAACTTTTAAGCAATTCTTAATAAAGTAAAAGTAAAGCAGCTCTGACCAATTACTGTATATAATTATTTATATCAGTTCTCTTTACACTCACATGTTTTTCACACATCCATATTTTGCCCTATTGTTTTTAATGAAATTCGTATTCTAGATTGTTTTGGTATCATGAAGACAAAATTAATGTCACGTGACTACTCTGAAACCAATGCAGTATCTCAATATATGTGTTTCATTAAAGGACCACCCTATGAGGGAAATATGTACATGTTTCAAAATTTTGATTTGACTAAGAGTGTAAATAATGACATTAAACAAGTCTTTAAGGATAAAATAAATAAATTGTGATGTGTCTGCTGGTTCCTGATGGTGAACATAAAATTTTGGTGAGGTTTGCATGGAAGAGAGAGGCACTAACATTTTTGCTGGTTCAAGGCTTGCATTTAATGTTCCAAGGTGCCTACTTGTGGTCATATGCAGGGGAGGGTATTTAAATATAAAATAAATAAATTGTGATGTGTCTGCTGGTTCCTGATGGTGAACATAATATTTTGGTGAGGTTTGCATGGAAGAGAGAGGCACTAACATTTTTGCAGGTTCAAGGCTTGCTTTTAATGTTCAGAGGTGCCTACTTCTGGTCATATGCAGGGGAGGGTCTTTAAGTATAAAATAAATAAATTGTGATGTATCTGCTGGTTCCTGATGGTGAACAAAATACTCTGGTGAGGATTGCATGGAAGAGAGAAGCACTAACATTGTTGCAGGATCCGGGAAGCCATTTATTATTTCCAGCTGCCTACTTCTGAGCATGTGCAAGGGAGCGTCAAAAACTCCAGTCGAGATGCAACCTTTCTACATAAAATCGGATTCTTCAATAGTTATAATTTTCTTTAAATATGCTTTTATGTTTATAGCTAATGTTATGGCAAATGTTAGTTTGTAAGGATTTTTCTCAAACACAGTGGTCCATTAATATCCTACATAAAAGGTATAATCAAGTCTTTTACAAGTAATATACAATTATATTTTTATCACTGTTATTTACAGTTGATGCAACATTTTTTTATAAGTATTCCTTTAAAAATAGGCCTAATCTTTTGTTTTCTTAGCTTATAAAATATGCGTAATTTGCAATGACAGGGCACTTTAGCAATGCACCTTATAAAAGGAAACTGTAATATTTTACTTAGCATTTCCTGCTGAACATTTGTTCCGATGCGCATTAAGTGAAACAATATAACGAGTATCCGTGTCACCCTGCTGAAAAAATGAATGTAAATGGTAAAAGGCTGCAAGAATCTGTCAGGTCCAAACAGGCACAAAATGATTGGTAGGCAAACTCCTGAAGCAATAACACTATAAGGTTCAACACTTGCTTAACAAATGGGACTGGCTTGACCAGTAATGCTAAAGCTGCCACTCTGCAGAATTTATCATGGTAATAAAGAGATGTATAAATGAAGAATATAAACCTGGGTCACAGGAGAATGATTAAATGATATCACAGTGTGGCATGAAGCGTCATACTGCCCATCTAGATTTGATAGAACATTTTAAAGATTGTAAAAGGTCAGCAATCTATTGGCAGAGTTGCACAGAGGGATTGGCACAGACTCTACTACACCGGTGCCAAGATTTGCCTGCAAAAAAAAAAAAGCAGACTTGCACAAAGTGTGAATTTGTCAGAAGCTTACAATGTCTTCTAACTTTGTATGTCTTACAGTGTGGTGATTAGGTCATGCAATGCCAAGAGGTCACTGGAAAATGAGGATTGGAATGATAAATTCTATCCAGAGATATAGGACTGGATATCACTCCTATTTTATGCTACTAAATTAGCAGGGCACCTTAAAAATGCTTGCTGCAGAGCTTTTTTGGAAGTGAAGTTCCTCAATGCAGTCCTGGTCTATCCATTTTTTACACTGTAAGTGTAAACCCCTGTCACGACCCAGAGACAAGGGGCCTCATGCACCCCAAGACTCTCCTGCTTTCTGTTACAGGAATTCCTTTAGGTTATGAATTTGGGGTTCAAACACTCAGCCCCCAACAATTCAATTCAGATCAGGACATCATTCATGGAGAAGCAGGAAAAATGAGATCTTTAGTTAGGATACAAGAAATACGAATGCAGCCTGGTTTAGTGCTTGAGACAGGCTCTCTTTATTTTCACACACCAAACATATTTAAAGCAGTCCAATATCCAATCATATTGTCTGACCAGGTGGTTTTGATCGACAGGCCTGTGTTTCCCCGTCACTCCCCTTCTTTCAGCAACAAACATAGTCCAAAACCCAAAGTGTATTAACTGTCCCATTACTAGTATGATGTCAGGGTTATTAATTACCTCGTTAATAGACTGAAAGTCTAAAATAATTCACCATTTGCTCTTTTTCCAGCTTTCTAGACTATGTAGAGGGTTCTTAGCAAGCCATGGTTTCCCTTTATATTATCTTGCCTCTTCTGATCTAAAAAATAATGAACTGACCCTGCAAGGAGGTGACAAATGGCTTGTGGAACCATAATGTCTGAGTAAAGCTTTGTTAAATACAGTTATGGCAGGAATATGACAATATGAATCCCTCCATCCAAAATTCTTGTTTCCAAAAAACAACAATGCATTCACATTTAGTCACTTCTAAAATAATATTTTGGCAGTTACCATCCAACTAGTAAAGATAAAACATTGCAATAATTACAACTACTACATCAGGTCATTCTTGAAAAAATTGTAACATTACTAGATAAGTTGGTATTTTTCTTTTTAAAGGGGCTTGGCATGTCCTAGAATGTTCTGAACACAAACCGTTACAAACAATTCTGAGTACACTTACATTATTTTAAAAGGACACATAAATGAAATACAAATTGTCCTTTGGACAACCTCCATTTACATTGCAGAATTAGACATTATACACAAAAAAACAATCCAAAACTAAAAATAAATCTGGTTAATAAACTTTTACAGCCTTAATAAATTGCAATTCGGCAAATTTAAATGGGCTCTATTTAAGCACATAGCATATTTTTTTACAGAAGTTTTTAGTTAGTGAAGACCTTGCTTTTGGATAGAAGTTGACTAACTAAAAACTTCTGTAAAAAAAATATGCTATGTGCTTAAGTAGAGCCCTTTCAAATTTGCCGAATCGCAATTTAATAAGGCTGATAGTCTGTAATTTCAAATAATGGTTCTGCTATGACTGTTACATATCATGCAAGCCATAAGTTATTTATTAGATGTAATACTAATTACTTTGACACCCACAATTATATCAACTTCATCTCAGCAAAGAGTGCAAGTGGACCTTAGTTAAATAGGATGATCAAACAGCAGGGCTGGAAGACTTATAATATTTCATATTGCACTTGCTCCAGCCTTTAACAGGATGTGACTCAATGCTGCATTCTGCTTTGGAATAAGGGGTAAAACAAGGTGTCACCATTTACCTGAACTTTAATTGGGAGATCATTTGTAGCATTACATTGAGGTATTATTTGGGTTTTACCTGTAACGGTTGTCAATTGAAGTTTACAAACATTCTTTTTAAGTAGATATTGATAGATGTTTCACATGAAGGTCCCAAAAAGAAATTATTTTCACCATCGGAATGTGATTTGGCTAATGGGGTATGGGCAAAGAGACAGGGGGCAGGAGGGAAGATGGGGTGTGTAGTGTTTTAAAGTATGTCCAGTATCTCACAAAAGTGAGTACACCACTCAAATTTTTATAAATATTTTATTATATCTTTTCATGTGACAACACTGAAGAAATGACACTCTGCTACAATGTAAAGTAGTAAGTGTACAGCCTGTATAACAGTGTAAATTTGCTGTCCCCTCAAAATAACTCAACACACAGCCATTAATGTCTAAACCATTGGCACACCTTAGTACTTAGTACACCCCTAAGTGGAAATGTCCAAATTGGGCCAAAAATATCAACCATTGATATTATTTTCCAGCACTGCATTAACCCTCATGGGCATGGAGTTCATCAGAGCTTCACAGGTTGCCACTGGAGTCCTCTTCCACTCCTCCATGATGACATCACGGAGCTGGTGGATGTTAAGGACCTTGCACTCCCCCACCATTTGAGGATGCCCCACAGATGCTCAATAGTTTTACTCAAGAGTTTAGGTCTTGGCCAGTCCATCACCTTTACCTTCATCTTCTTTAGCAAGGCAGTAGTCGTCTTGGAGGTGTGTTTCGGGTTGTTATCAGGTTGGAATACTGCCCTGCGTCCCAGTCTCCGAAGGGAGGGGATCATGATCTGCTTCAGTATGCCACAGTACATGTTAGCATTCATGGTTCCCTCAATGAACTATAGCTCCCCAGTGTATATATGTTTTCTATAATATGTCGTGTTGATTCCCCCTATATGCATTTACATGCTGATGTCAGATACTGCCTCCACTCTCTCTGCATCGATGTTTACGTTCAAACTGAGGGTTTCATCTCATATCAGTGTTTTTGTGCTCTTTGTGCCTTATCCGTTTATCTGTAATTTAGGGATTATTTCAACTACATTTCCTCAGTATAGATGTATACTTTTGGTTGCGGGAGTGTCATGGTCTGGGCTTGCATGAGTGCTGCTGACACTGGGGAGCTACAGTTCATTGAGGAAACCATGAATGCCAACATGTACTGTGACATACTGAAGCAGAGCATGATCCCCTCCCTTCGGAGACTGGGCCACAGGGCAGTTTTCCAACATGATAACAACCCCAAACATACCTCCAAGACGACCACTGCCTTGCTAAAGAAGATGAAGGTAAAGATGATGGACTGGCCAAACATGTCTCCAGACCTAAACCCTATTGAGCATATGTGGGGCATCCTCAAACGGAAGGTGCAAGATCTCTGGAGGAGTGGAAGAGGACTCCAGTGGCAACCTGTAAAGCTCTGGTGAACTCCATGCCCATGAGGGTTAAGGCAGTGCTGGAAAATAATGGTGGCCACATAAAATATTGACACTTTGGGCCCAATTTGGACATTTCCACTTATGGGTGTACTCACTTTTGTTGCCAATGGTTCAGACATTAATCGCTGTGTGTGAGTTATTTTGAGGGGACAGCAAATTTACACTGTTATACAGGCTGTACACTTTACTTTACATTGTAGCAGAGTGTCATGTCTTCAGTGTTGTCACATGAAAAGATATAATAAAATATTTACAAAAATGTGAGGGGTGTACTCACTTTTGTGAGATACTGTATATAATCTAGACATATATGGTAAAAAAAAGTTTAGGCATAATTGGAGAGCCACATTTCAGACAATAATAAACTATGGTGAGTAAAATGTACCCAGAATGCACCAGTATATTTTACTGACAGGTGTAATATGGTGTCAGGAACTCAAGTGAACATAACTGGTAGCCTAAGGGAAGATGCTGATTTTATTAATATATATTTTGCATGAAAAACATCAGCTTCAGGGGGTGAGCTTGAGAGCAGGGATAATATCCTGAATACTGAGAATTGGCTCCATATAAAAGATGCAGATGCAGTGTAAGTTATTTAATGGACATTGCAGGGAAGTTCAAGCAAATTTAAGCTGTCCTTAAAAGACAAAGCACAGGCGTGCAACAAAAGGCCATAAAACTGGCTATTTTCTATATGCATTGCTCTCCCTCTATCAAACACACAAATTGGATACTATTTCAAAGCACACCAGTAATCTAAATCCTACAGCCTTGTTAAAACTCCAGACACACACATCTGACAGATACAACAGAGATTAATGAGCCATGACCAGAAGTTTGATTTTTCTGTCAAGTGCTCCCATCCGTTTTTAATAAACAGAGGGACAACATAAACGCTGGATGCTAGGTGCTCACTGCTGCTCCAACTAAGCTAGCTGCTTTTTGGTGATGTATGTCTTCTGCTGAGTTATTACTTGAAGCCACTGACAATACTTTACTAGCCCCTTCAGCTAGACTTCTAATAAAAAGCCTCCTTAATGTGAATTGAACAAGAATTAATAATGAGCTTGGGTTAACTCCATCACTACTGTATAGTCCAAGGTTAATTAATAACCTCTGGTATCCAGAAATGAGTGACTGTCTCTATTGCAAGAGTGAGGATAGATGTAATTTTCAGTGGTCATTAATGTAATAACATTTCTATGTTAAAGAGAAGGGATATTAAAACACAACTAATGGAATGGCTGGCTACCTTGCATGGTGAGGGGGCGTATGTACCTTAATACAGCTGTGAGCTATACCATGTAGGGTTACTCAAGATGGGTAGGTCATAGCAGAGAGGTCAGACAAATCACAATACACTGGAGAAGGAATTGGCAACCTTCTCTAGTATATTTGCCCACAAAAATATGGATAAGCACAACCAGAGACATAGATAGATAGTGTCTGGCGTGCTGCTGACCATAAGGCCATGGAGAGTCAGACACGACTGAACGACTAAACAAAACAAAAATGGAAGATGGGCTTAAAGGGCATAGACAGATTTTGGTAGCGCAGGGGAGACATAAAAGAGAGACAGCCATAGGGGCATATCAACAGAGAGAAAATGTCAAGATTGGAAAGTATTTGGCACAGCAAATGGGAAAGAGAGGTCAGGCAGAGAGAGATAGGTAGGATGAAGAGGAAATAAAGGGATGGTCTTGGAAAGGGGGAAGTGGGACAACAGAGACACATATTTGGGAAGGGGAGAAAACAAGGAGACTGACAGGGTAAAGAGGGAGAAATGAATAACCTAACACAATAGGAAGGGGGATTGATTGAGCAAGTACGACAAGGGAGAGATATGGGCAAGCAAAGCATGCATAAAGATTGAAGGGTAAGGTTCAAAGCTTACAATCTAATTGGGTCAATACTATTAGAGACAAAATCAGGACCAGATTGCTTGTTGGTGGTCTGGTGTGACAGCTGGATTCATGCACAGGAGGCTGTCAGGTTGAAATAACAGATACAAGGGAATAAGTTGGTAGGCTTTTCTGAATACATGCGCAGAGTGGGGTAGATAATTCCACAGAGTATGTGATTTGATATGGAGAGTGAAAGAAAGTTCTGGATCCAGATAATTCCCACGGCAGTGGACTTGTGAGATAGGTTCATTTGAACAGAGAAGGAGAGAAGTGATGGTGAAATAACAGTTGTATGTGGGTTACTGTAGGAAAGGTAGTGGCTGTGATATTTAGGAGTGAATATGAGGGGTAAAACAGCTAACACTGTGATTGAACATAAATCTAGTTAAAATTAATGATGACATGTTCTGTTACAGCTCGCAGTATTCCTCCAGTTAAACTCCAGTGTAATGCTTAAGAATCTTTATTAAACGCTCTGAAACACTGAAACCATTCTGCACTGCCATTGCTAGCAAAAAACTGTATAATTTGTTTATACAGTGTTTTTTTAATAGAATTATTTAATATAATATAGTGGGGGGCATTTCTGAACAGGATTTTATCTGTATTGTATTTGTATAACTGGATTTTTTTTGTAGTATAGCATTGTATTCTAAAAAGATCCTCCACTACTTTTGTATTGATATTCACATTTGTCTATAAATTCATTATATCCTTCTGATTTGATGTCACAAACTATACTAAAGTTCTATTACATGCTTGTATAACTCTATTCCTCAAAGAATGTGCCAAGCCAGGTTTACAGGATAGTCTTATATGGATAAAAATAGCTGAGCCAACACGATGTCGGGCAAGATACCCGACTGTTGTACAACCCTGCTCTATAAATAAATAATAATAATAATTTGCGGATGGACTGGCATGGAAATGGTCGCATTTTCTTTCAGTGCAAGCTAATGTGTCTACAGAAATAACTGTATGTTATAATGTAATGGGTCATGTAAATGATGCATACCATGTATATATATGACCAGTATTTATTTACTTTGCAAACCTCAAGGAAATACGTAACTGTAGGACTGAAATTCCTTAGGTCATTGCACCCATTAAGATGATCCTGTGTAGACCTTGTTTAACTTGGAAATGCTAAGGAGATGCATTTGCTTTAGAGGCAACTTGACACTATTTTTCCTCTTAAACTTGACTCAAATAATGTAATTACACATAAGTAAGTCACAAATGTAACTAAGCAATTCCTTATCTATTTAAAAAACTTCATTACTGAGGATACCTTAGCTCAAGACTTAGAGAGAGGTCAGAAAAGAGGCTGTTCACAACCAACATATGTTTATAATTGACAAAAATCAACTGTATGGGAGCAACGAATAATATGTTATTGTTGCTTGCTATTTATTTTTATTATTATCTATTGGTTAAAAAATCTGATTTTGAGTAATGTACTGGTTAAGTTTAAAACATATAATAAATTGATCATACAGGTTCATATTGCTTACGGACGCTTTTTTCTGTATTATTCCACAACTTTCAATGGCAATTTCAGGCACACAACAGTTCCAGCCATCAATGTTTTAATAGAATATTATTAAGATGTTAAATAATTTACAAGCTCTATTTGTTAAAATATGTCAGAACTCTGTAAATTATATTTGCTGAAAATCCATCTCTGCTCTAATTTAGAGACTGTGTCATTTGGAGATTTTTGATGGAAATTAGACCTTGTTGGTGCCCAGCTTTTTGTGACACTTGTGCTGAACATGTACAGTACCTTGGTGCTGTTTACGCTCAAGGACGAATTTCAGTGATTTCTCTTTAAGATACCAAAACGGAACATATGATGTTTCTTCAGCAGGTTGAGAACTTTCAAAAATTGTCATAGATCCTCTATGACAGAGGAAACCTACCTAAAATGCCAACATTTCTTATTAGGATCTTTATAAAGTGAAGGCAAACAAAGCTTGAGATATTGTTCTAAAATTCACCGTCCAATTTTATATGTGTAATTCAAATGTTCTGTAAACTAAAAATTAAAATGTCTCTGCCCAATAGAAAATAACATTGACTAGTAGAAGACAACATTCCATTTTTATCTTAATTTGTCCCACACTGCACAATATGTAAATAGTGATAATGTCATTATAAACAGGAAACATGAGGAGTAAAAGGGATCCCTTAAATGACCAACTGAGGGCTCAATCACATTGACTTTGGTAATACAGTGCCTTGCAAAAGTATTCACCCCCCTTGGCATTTTTCGTGTTTTGTTGCCTCACAACCTGGAATTAATATGTATTGTTTGAGGATTTGCATCATTTAATTTACAGAACATGCCCACAACTTTGAAGATGTGTTTTTTTTTTGTTTTTTTTTATTGTGAAGCAAACAACAAATAGGAGAAAATAACAGAAAAAATCAATGTGCATAACTATTCACCCCCCTAAAGTCAATACTTTGTAGAGCCACCTTTTGCGGCAATCACAGCTCCAAGTCGCTTTGGATAAGTCTATATGAGCTTGCCGCATCTTACCACTGGGATTTTTGCCCATTCCTCCTTGCAAAACTGCTCCAGCTCCTTCAAGCTGGATGGTTTGCACTTGTGAACAGCAATCTTTAAGTGTGACCACATATTTTCTATTGGATTGAGGTCATGGCTTTGACTAGGCCATTCCAACACATTTACATGTTTCCCCTTAAACCACTCAAGTGTTGCTTTAGCAGTGTGTTTGGTGTCATTGTCCTGCTGGAAGGTGAACCTCTGTCCTAGCCTGAAATCATGCACAGAGTGGTACAGGTTTTGCTCAAGAATATCCCTGTATTTAGCACCATCCATCTTTCCCTCAACTCTGACCAGTTTCCCAGACCCGGCTGCTGAAAAACATCCCCACAGCATGATGCTGCCACCACCATGTTTCACTGTGGGCATGGTGTTCTTTGGATGATATGATGCGTAGGGATTGCGCCAGACATAGTGTTTTCTTTGATGGTCGAAAAGTTACATTTTAGTCTCATCAGACCAGAGCACCTTCCTCCATACAATTTGGGAGTCTCCCACATGCCTTTTCCCAAACTAAAAGCGTGCCATTTTGTTTTTTGCTGAAAGTAATGGCTTTATTCTGGCCACTCTGCCATAGGTGTGAAGTTAGTATAAAATATGATGAAACCTAAATAAAAAAATGCCTTTTCAGCTCTCTTATACAAAGCATTGTGTCTAAGCCCCGAATTTGATTAAAATTTAATCTTTCATGATCACATGCAGTGGTTCCCTTCTTTGAGCAGGAAAATGTCTGAGTGGTCTGCAAAGCTTGCATCTAAATTATACTCATACTAGCGACTTGCCTGTCAAAAATGGCGGCAATAAAATATTTGAAGCCTTGTAATGCTGTTTGCCACACAATGTGAGCTCCCCCCCCCTCTAACTTGCAGGCCTTGCGATGAGCCTCTTTGCCCCCTCTCCCTTCCCTGTGTCTCTTTCCCCCTCTCTCCCGCCCGTGTCTCTTTCCCTCCCATCTTTCATTTGCGGGCTTGGAAGCGGTTGAAACTGTACGTTTTTTCAAGCCCGCAAGACTGGAATTGCTCAGAACCTTGCAGGCTTGAAAAAAGTTACGGGTTTAACCAATGCCAATTTTTTTTCCAAGGCTGTTACTCGGAAGCCATTGGGAGGCAGCCAAAAGACGCCAACTGAATAGCAAAATAGCTTTCTACCTCACTTATGGACTCCCTGCCTTGGGAGGAGGCAGGGAGGCCATAAGTGAGGTTGCTAGCTAATTTTCTATTCAATTGGGTTCCGAGTTACGGGCTTGAAAAAAAAAAAGGCGCCATTTTTTTTCTGAAGACCGTAACTCCCCCCCTCTACCTTTCGAGCCTCACGATGAGCGCCTTCAACGCTCATCACGGGTCTTGCAATGAGCGCCTTCGCCTCACCCCACCGTCTATGTTGCCATGAGCACCATAGGCCTACAGCCTTCAATGCTCAATGCGGGCCTCCCGATGAGAGCCAAAGGCCTAAGGTCTTCGCCTCTCCCCCCCCCCCCTACGTTGCTGGCCTCGCGATGTGCGCCATAGGCCTACAGCCTTCGCCGCTTATTGTGGGCCTCGCGATGAGCGCCAAAGGCCTTCGGCGCTCATTGCTGACCTTGTCAAACCCGTAACTTTCGTGCCTCGCAATGAGCACCTTCAGAAGCTCAAGCCCGTAACTTTTAACATAGCATGACCGACAAATCTCAATTATGACAACTATATATGTGATAGCTAGTCGAGGGATCACCTCCTTTTCCACTTGTAACTCTACAGTCAGATGTGTATTTCTGCTTAAGGGAGATTTAGTTCCAACATGTTGGACGTTTTGGCGTAACGGATCAACAAATTTAGCACATCTCAAAAAAAAATCTTGTTGGAGCAGAAACAGTTTACAGGTTCTATTGATCATCTACATGGATCTCTATGGTTAGGCTGTGTGAAGATCGGTTTGCCCTTAACTAATATACTGTTATGTTGTAAAGGATAGCTGTATAAAATAAACCAGCCTGTGTCATATAGAGCTGTTTCTCTTACAGAAAGGACACATAATTCCACAAGATGTCACTGCAGGACGTTGGGGTTATTACAGGCCTTTTGTTCTGTTTGCCACTCTGATTCTCTGTGGGTGCGGCCCAGTGATCCACGCCCAAGAGGGGCCAGCCAAGCCCATGGTTTTCCCTGCCTCCTGACTGGCCCCTCATCAGACAGCCAGCCACATACCCCAGGAGGCACTGCTATTATTGGGTGATGTTAATCTGGGCGGGGGATTTGAATGGGTTCGGCCCACCATGATGTAACTTTAGAGAAATCCTTTTGTGTAGTTGTTGTTTTGAAAATGCTTTCTGGAATACATAGGGAATGGTGTAATTTATTTAAGAGGGAAAGTGTTTATTAGTTTGCTATGGTATAAATTACTTTGCTGTGCTGAGCCTGTGTTCCTGATATGCTATTGATCTTGATATGACTGCCAGTCACCGAGAGGCCCATTCCTTCTGAGAAGATTGCCAGCTGAATAGCGTCCCTATCTGGGATCTTCACAGGCTGGATTTACATTTACTTCTCTGGTGATCCTTGGCAGGAGATCCTCAGGCTGTATACATAGTTATTCCTTTTCACCATTCTTCAGCCAGTCAACATTATTCCCAACAGTCCAAAATATTAGGTGATGTATCTCCTGATACAGTGTCTGATTGACTAGACTAGAACACAATAAGATTGCTAGAAAAGGGGATGTGGATTGCAAAGTTCTCCAGCAACTGCCCTTATGAATGAAGGGTGCCTAGACAGCAGCCTAGCTTTCTTAATGTAGATCCAACCCTGGCTGGATAAGTTTAAGGTGAAATTGGTCCAAATTAAAGATGTCCAAGTGATAGGAATACAAATTAAAGTCCAAAGATAGAAAGCTTCATAATAAAGCCAAATAGTTTTAAGGTGCCATCCTCCTTTCAAACATTACATACTTACTTCTGTTCATGTAATGGATGAATAAGCCAGAGTTTGGAATTAACATTTTATAAGCTTGATCCAGTTATTGTGCCCTGCATATATTGTCCTTAAGCGTGTATACTTTTTAAAGATTAATGTAGTCCTACATTTAATATATACTCTTTTTATGAAAAACAACACTTGATAATCTAATTTCTTTATAGGGACAAACTTTGCTATAAACAGCTTTAAATAGCTGAAAATTTAATAACAATATAAAGAACAATTTCAAGTAAAAATAATACTTTAAAGTCTTTATTTTTTCAAAATAGCATATAGTAAAATAGGACCGCAGTGATCCTTTAATGTGAATAGGTTTACAAATGTATTTTCAAAATAATTAGCAGGGAAACATCCTGTCAAACCTTAACGTGTTTCAGTCGCACACATCATCGATCATTTTGATCGATTTGCTTTTTTTTCCATATATTCACAATATTAATATTTCAATATTTCTGCAACTGACGTGAAGAATTGCTATATCCTGTAAGGCTGGATTATTTTGTCTAAGTACAAAGTTTACATTGATTCTAAAATCAAAAACAATTCAATTTTTTTGATGACCAATACAGGCTGTTAAATTATGTATAATGCATTAATATTGAGAGTATTTTTCATAATGTGCAAGGTGCAAAAATGTCCTGCTGTTTTTCCTTGGCATTCACAAATCCATCTCTCTTAGGAAACTAGTCTATCTATAATAAGGTAATTAGCTGCTCCTGAAATCCAATGTTGTGTTGTATTCTGTTCTGTGTATCTGTGTGATATAATAGAGTTATAATAGTGTTTTGGTATGAATATTTGTACTGTTATTATTATTATTATAATTCATAATTCAGTTTATTTATAAAGCACCCACACCTCCCACTGGTTAAATATGTCCTCATACCCAAATGTGGCGATTTTGTTAAAGTTTCACACATGTCTTTCAAAATACGGAATAAATTAAAACTAAATGTAATTACACATTCTTTATCAATTGAATGACATTAAAAATGCATTTTCCGACAGTGAACTAACATTGAAATTTTAAATAATTATGTCAGCATTTCTGATTCAAAAAAAAAAATATTCTAAGCTTTTGTTAATTAAAGTCAACTGCAAAACAAAATACTTGTAATAACTGGTTCTTTTTCTTCCACAAAGGAACCTAGACCTGTCTGTGTGTCTGTCTGAGAATATTATGTGGCTAATCACTTGTTGTGCTGATTATATCCATGGTGTACATGAATTATGTTGGTGTGTATTTTTTATGTTTAGTTTTGTAATTGATTTACTATGATCAAGTTATTGTTTGCCAGGACAGGTCTTGGAGGCCCATCGTGAACCTGACACATTGGGGATATTCAGAATTAAAGGTCTCCTGCTGAGTGATTAGACTAGCTGGCTTTCCTATCATAATTATGTTGCTTTTTGTTATTCTGCACCCATGTATATAAGTCAATGTGTGTTTCAATAAAGTGCATCACCCCTTTTTCTAGTATATAAGCATGTCAATTGTATTTTTCAGGGGTGGAAAATAGCTTTTTAATCACTTTGCTCCAGCCCAACTATCCAGGAATCCTGCATCTACATTCCATAGCTTTCCTACCCTCCACAGATCCTGAAGCAGGCCTCCTTCTAGAGGAGTCCCTAGCACTTATACACAGAGCAGGGGACTGGTGTGGCCCATACACTGCGTGGTCCAGCTATATTTATATATTTTATATAGCCAGTGCTGGTCACATGATAATTTCTGCAGGAGAAAAACTTAGCTTCCTGCTTTTAAGCATTTGCGAGAGATATGGGCAGGGGACAGGTGTAAATACTAAAAGATCCAATTAACAAATTAATTTTCCTCTTCCCTCCTCCCTCACGCTCTCTACACTGATTTATAAAGGTATGCATACCCCTGCAGCTTCAGTTTCTATGTGGAAACCAGCTGAGATAAAAGAAAATTAGATGCTTGTTCATGACAGGCCAGAACTTGAGGATATCCCTGCTGCCTACAAGTGAGTGAATCACTTCTTCACTCATCCTGATTGACAAATCTGTGCCCAGAAAGGGTATCCTCCAATACAGGCCTGTGTGGGGCTCTCTAGGACCGGACTTGCCCACCCCTGTTTATAAAATACTTCTAACACCTCTATAAAATGCTGTATAGAAATATTAGATAGAGAGCTTAGCATGGTGACAATAAAATAATTTTGGAAGTTTACCCTTCAATTCTTCTTAGCCAATAAATGTATTACTTTTTGCTAAAGTTTTTTTATGTTTTAATCACTGAATTATTTTTGTCAGTTTGTCACCCTTCTTATGTGTATATACTAAACAAAAACTTCAGGAGAGCTCATTATTATAAAAAAAGGAGTATAGGAGATTCAAGAGATTCAGCAATTCTTATTTTAACTTTACAGAAGATAATTCTCAATAGCAGTGTAGATATTAAATTTTACATAACAGACACATTGTAAGGCTCGTATATTAAGGCTCTGAATCTCATTATTACAAAAAGTAAAATGTGTTAGGAGGCTCAGCATGCAGAACTAAAGTGAGAAAAGTTGGGCTAACTTGAAGAAAGCTCACCTGGGGCCTCATTCAAATGCTATTTGGCTAATTGAATAGGGCTCTATACAAGCATATAGCAATTTTTTTATAGATGTTTTTAGTTAGTTAACTTCTATCCAAAATCAAGGGCTTCACTAACTAAAAACTTCTGTTAAAAAAATATGCTCTGTGCTTATAAAGAGCCTTATGGTGCTTTACCCAGTATACCCTGTGCCTTATTGCTACATTATTATGTGTTTAGAAAAAAAATACAACCTTTACATTTTGCATTTTTTATATGATTTTTCGGTCCTTTCCCTCTTCACCTTTGCAAAATCTGACACCTGCAATCCTGCCACCAACCGACAGATGGCGCTGCCGATTTTCATATAAGGCGTGCAGACAGAAGAGGCCTTGAGCTATGAGAGGTGCGCCCAAGGCCCTGGGGGGCCGAGTGTCCACGGCCAACATAGCAATGGCCTCGTTGTCGACTCAGCGCCGTCGAGTTGCGCCACGTCGGAAGGGGAGAATAGTTATTTGCCCGACATCCAACATGACGGCGCTAGAAAATTGACAGCGCCCTTTTGCCGGATGGCTCCTGCAACTGCAGCTGTCAGTGCTGCCGAAGACATGTGAAGGTGAGGATGGATAGATTCGATTTTTCTTTACTGCAATAATCTATCAAGTTTTTTTGCCAATGTTACTTTCTAAGAATGGTGTGACCTTGTAACCTAATGAGCTTCCTTTTGGCCCTGCTGAGAGCTCCTCCAGTTGTTAATGCCACATTCTCATTGTGAAGATGGAAACTTCCAGTGCATTCGAAGTCTCCTCGTACCTCAAGAAGGTGATCTGCTAAAATAAAATTCCATAACAGCAAATTGCAAAAAACACGTAATTCATTAGAGGCAGTTTTTGCTTCCTATTTTCAAGCATAGTTCTTCAAACTTTAACAGTATATATAGTAATATAGTAATATTTTATACACTGGTGTAATTTATTAAAGAATGAAAGGGAGCCTTTTTTTTAATCTATGGTAATTTGAAAAGCATTGGCATATCACATTTTTGGAACATATTTGCCACCAAAGTACATGTCTCCCCTAATTAAGTGAGATATAAGACTTGTTGCAGTAGGCAGCCACTTGGCCAGTGTGAGAAAGCATTGTTTCATATATCAAGCAAGCTTGTCTGCCAATATGTCTGTCCCATTGCAGGTGTATATGTTGATGCCTTAGGCAAGAATATCCATACTTTCCCTAAAGATCTTAAAGAGCCTCTGAAACACACATGGTTCCAATTTGAGGCCAACACTCAGAAGTGAGGTTGTATTGAGTTTCTACCCTGAAACCAACAAAGTCCACTTTTACATTGAACCTAGATTAAACATATTTGTCCCTTTTTTTCACAGACCAGAGGAGGGGCTCCTGAAGTCACCTAAGGAAGGAAATCATTATAGGACTCTACAGAACTAGGTCATGTGCTACAGCTGCTCATAGTTTAAGAAAAAGAAATACGGGACCTCAAACATGGAATATGACTCCTTGGAAATGTTTGAGAGCAACCCAAGAAAAACTTCCTCAGAGGCTTGTTTAATAAGCATTATCTGTAATAGTCTCAATGTGTGCTCACGTTTCCTGAGGAGTTTGCACCTTCTTCCCACAGCTAACAAGGTCCTGTAATGGAACACAGAACAATTTAATGAAGGGGATTTAATAGTTTGTGTTAAAGCTAATATGGTCCATTAAGAGCTGTCATTTCTGTAAACAATGAAGATATATCACATAATGTAGTGCCATCCAGGCTTTTTGCTAACAGTAATATTATGTATGATGTGCATGACAAACACTGAAAACATATTTTGAGCTTATTTAAATATGTTTTGTTATAACTACAGAGTTTATTAAGTAAGATTCCAAACAATCAGTAACATGGAAACTATGCATGAAAATGAAGGTATGTCAATTTTAAAAATAGCCACATTGCTAAGGGACTGAGCCAAATGGCTATAAAACAGTTTTAATGAATGACAGCTTTATGTTCATGTATCCCAGGCTCTTTGTTTCAGACATTAGCTGATGAAGGGGCAGTAGCTCAATGCATTGTCTCAGCCTCAAGCAGAATGGAATTATATATTTCTGAGTAACCCTTCCACTGCCAGACACACTGCTAGAGATAAAACATACAAATTCAGTGGGATTAATAATGCATTGTATAAATATGGGGATTACAAGTTATCTTTTATTTTATAGATACACACACATATCAGAAGAAGAAACAATCATTTGATGCTCAAGTATAATCACAATATACAATTTAGATGTGCATCCCCATAAATATAGCATTAGGATGTATACACTACAGGCTCAGTTATAAAGAATCACAAAAATGTCACCAGGCACCGCAAGTTCTATAGTATTGGTGACATCATAGAGATTGTTACCTGATATGTCAATAAAATAGGACATGTGTGGAATTTATTAATGCTCATAACACATACATGTTGAAGAAATTGATTGAAGATATATCTACTTTCCATTTTCTCCTTTTTGGACCTTTGCAGTTTCATGCCCGCCAGCAGTGGCATACAGCGGCCTGTAGGTGGCTCTATGGTGACTCACCAAGAGTTTATTCCATTTTTTAGAGTTAGGGTTAGATTTAGGGTTAGGGTAGTGACAGTTGGTAAGCTTTACACAGTATAGTAGTGGCATGCTGTGCGCACCATTGCTTTACTATTTAAAGCTTATCATCTGCCACTACCCTAACCCCTACATCTAACACTCACCCTAAGAACAAATTTAACCAAGTCTTGGCGAGCAACCGTCATGCCACCTAGTGGCTGCTGTTGTACGAAACAGGAAACATCCTTTTTTTTTTCAAATGTGCCCAGTCTTTCTTTGTAAACTATATTTTAATATATATTATAGTCAAATAATTTCCAGTTAAAATACCTGATCCTGAATGCAACCTGATGTGTTTCAAGTGATGAAAAGGAAGAGGGTGAGATTTATTTTAGGTAGCCATGATGCCATCTCATCCCATATAATCAAATCACCATATAATCAAGTCATTACAGCCCCATTTCATTAAATTGGCCACATTATATTTGGCCACATTATAATCCCCATGGCATCATATTAACCCTATGTTCAGATCTCAAGACCAGCAGACACTTCAGATGACAGCATAATTTCTGGAGAGACAGGCACCATTAGACCCCTTTTCTTGGGATCTAAGAATAACCTTTGATTAGTACAAGCAGACTCTGACACTACCTTTGTACAGTGTGTCTAAAATCAGACTGCCCCTTCTTTATTGTTACAGAGATATCTCAAAATACAGAAAGATGACACAAAACACCAAAGACTTCACCCCAGTTCTAGCCCATCCTCCTGTGCAAATAGCTTGCTATCCCTCCTCCATGACTAAAGCCAGAGTCTTCACACGTGGTCGATCGCAGGGCCATATACATTCTTTAAAAATTTTAACCATTTTGTATATCCCAGATATGACTGTTAAGCAAGTTGTTAGTACCTTCTAACCACACACATAATAACTGATGAACCCCAAATATTCCAGTGGACCCTTCTGTTCATAACACCCTATCCCATACACCATTATCCCAGTTCATCGAATCTTCAGCAATTTCAACACATCCCCCATGTCTTTCCCCTTACTCCATCTAATCATGTTTATGTAGGAAAGAATCATGGGTTGTGTAGTTCCTGGCAGAAGGAAGCAAGGAGGAACCCAGACATTGCTCTGTAGATCTCTGCAGTGGCAAAGCTAGGTAACGGAGGACCCAAGGTGCAAATAAAACTTGGGGGCACAAAAGTATTTTTTTGTGTTGCCCCCCATCCCCCGGCCTCCATCCGGTGCCAACTCTTTATATATATATATATATATATATATATATATATATATATATATATATATAATATATACAGTGGATATAAAAAGTCTACACACCCCTGTTAACATGTCAGGTTTCTGTGCTGTAAAAAAATGAGACAAAGATAAATAATTTCAGAACTTTTTCCACCTTTAATGTGACCTATAAACTGTACAACTCAATTGAAAAACAAACTGAAATCTTTTGGGTAGAGGGAAGAAAAAATATAAAAATAAAATAATATGGTTGCATAAGTATGCAAACCCTTAAACTAATACTTTGTTGAAGGACCTTTTGATTTTCTTACAGCACTCAGTCTTTTTGGGTATGAGTCGATCAGCATGGCACATTTTGACTTGGCAAGATTTGCCCACTCTTCTTTGCAAAAACACTCCAAATCTGTCAGATTGCGAGGGCATCTCCTGAGCACAGCCCTCTTCAGATCACCCCACAGATTTTCAATCGGATTCAGGTCTGGGCTCTGGCTGGGCCATTCCAAAACTTTAATCTTCTTTTGGTGAAGCCATTCCTTTGTTGATTTGGATGTATGCTTTGGGTCGTGATCATGCTGAAAGATGAAGTTCCTCTTCATGTTCAGCTTTCTAGCAGAAGCCTGAAGGTTTTGTGCCAATATTCACTGGTATTTGGAACTGTTAATCATTTTCTCTATCTTAACTACCATGCTTCACTGTGGGTATGGTGTTCTTTTGGTGATGTGCAGTGTTGTTTTTGCACCAAAAATATCTTTTTGAATTATGGTTATGGTTTCATCAGACCATAACACCTTTTCCCACATGCTTTTGGAAGACTTCAGATGTGTTTTTGCAAAATGTAGCCTGGCTTGGATGTTTTTCTTCGCAAGAAAAGGCTTTCGTCTTGCCACTCTACCCCATAGCCCAGACATATGAAGAATACGGGAGATTGTTGTCACCTGTACCACACAGCCAGTACTTGCCAGATATTCCTGCAGCTCCTTTAATGTTGCTGTAGGCCTCTTGGTAGCCTCCCAGACCAGTTTTCTTCTCGTCTTTTCATCAATTTTGGAGGGAGCTCCAGTTCTTGGTAATGTCACTGTTGTGCCATATTTTCTCCACTTGATGATGACTGTCTTCACTGTGTTCCATGGTATATCTAATGCCTTGGAAATTCTTTTGTACCCTTTTCCTGACTGATACCTTTTAACAATGAGATCCCTCTGATGTTTTGGAAGCTCTCTGTGGACCATAGCTTTTGTTGTGGGATGCGACTAAGAAAATGTCAGGAAAGACCAACTAGAGCAGCTGAACTTTATTTGGGGTTAATCAGAGGCACTTTAAATGATGGCAGGTGTATGCTGACTCCTATTTAACACAATTTGGGATGTGATTGCTTAATTCTGAACACATCCCCAGTTATAAGAGGGTGTGCAGACATATGCAACCACGTTATTATTATTTTTTTTCTTCCCTCCACCTAAAAGATTTCAGTTTGTTTTTCAATTGAGTTGTACAGTTTATAGGTCACATTAAAGGTGGAAAAAGTTCTGAAATGATTTATCTTTGTCTCATTTTTTTTACAGCACAGAAACCTGACATTTTAACAGGGGTGTGTAGACTTTTTATATCCACTGTATATACATATGCCTATGTAAGGAGCTATGCAGTGTGGAAAACACATTTTATTTTTACATAAAATAAATCTGTGTATAGAATGACTCAATGTAATGTGTGTGTCTGTTATATGACAAAATATTGGTCTTTTCATTGCTATACATATAAAAAATTGAAACAGTGTGCCAAATCTTCCAACATATCAGATGGCCAAAGAAGGACACATATTCTTAAAAAAAATATGCACTATTAGATATTGTTACCACCATTCTGTATGGCAAATAAACTAAATTTAAGAGAAATGTGTATATTTAATGGTCCACACATACATATATTCTGTAGAACTAACACTCTTTTATGAGTAAGTGGGACATGATAAGGACTACTTTTCCTGTAAAAAACTATTTTTTAATTCACCATTATCATTAGAAATAACTGTGCAAACAGCAGCAAAGCAAATCTTTAGCAAAGACATATGCATTAAAAACACTGTTTACCTCATTAATGGTCACTGCTGTACATCGCCCAAACTCTCTCATTTTCCTGAACACTGCTGAAAGGAAGTGAACAATTTCAACTGCACTAACATTGATTAGACTGTCTTGTAAGGCTTTAATTATGTTATCACAGTTGAAATCGTTGACTTCCTTTGAGCAGAGCTCATGACAATGAGAGAGGTGGGGAAGAGTACAGCAACAGCGATTAATAAGGTACATTTGTGCTTTAAATTATATTTTCTTGCTAAAGCTTTGATTTGCTGCTGTTTGCACATGTATTTTTAAAAATGGAAGATTCCAATTTGGGAGATATAATTTGGGTTCAATGACAGTTTTGATCTCCCAGTATCCTTTAATGCAATATATATTGAATACCTATTATGGTATGTATTATTCCTAATAGAATATACACAATAATGATTCAACAAAGCATTATTTTCAGTTCTTTGTGGAAAATAGATTCCATCACTCACTTCCTTGTATGTTCAATTGAACCACATAATATGAAATGCCCGTACATGGGTTCTGCAATGTTTCTGCCACACATCACCCTGTCACACATCTGTAATAGCATGTGCTCTCTCAAACCTTACCTCACAGCCTGTATTATGGCGGCTGCTGCTGCTCTGTGAGGCTGTACTGTATTTTTATGAGGTGGTATTCTGTAGCAAGTAGTCATAGTTCCTAATCTAGGTCTAGCATTAACACAAATGGGAGGTAATAATAATATTACTTCTGGAGTGCTACAGCAGAATTGAATTCACATTATATCATTTATTCCTTCCAGGCATTTTAATACTTGTGTAATCACTTGATGGATTCTTTATGACGGGTTATGAAATAGCTTTTACAGCAATGTCTTTCTGCTACCATTTGTGAGAGACTCTGTTGTACAAAAATAATAAAATAAGCCTTACGTATAATCTACAAATGCCTCATTAGCTCTGCTGGAAAACGACAGTAGGTTTAAAAAGGTGTACAATTAATAACATTCAGAAGTCTCCAGGCACTTTTAGGTTTGAGAAATCGCAGTCATAGCTTTTAAGTTACAGAATGCTGTTATGTTTCAATGTTCTTTCTTGTTATATATACTATTTTTGGTTGATTTTTTTTATTTTTTTATAAGTAATTTATACTACTATAATTATATATTGAGTGCATTATGGTATTGTAAAATTAGGGGTAAACTATATTTTCTACCAACAAACAATGTATTATTTTTTTATTATAAATCCATGTCACGGTAGCACTTGAATATAAAGGAGGGTTTTCAGAACTAGAACTGTTCAGGCCCAATAACAGAGACTCATTAGCTCATTATCACATATATAGTTGTGGATCTTGCGATGTTGGTGACGTTTGCGATGTTGGTAACGTACTCGTTGCCCTCGCAAAGCGAGGCGAGCCATTGAAGCGTGCAGGACCTAGGCTGCAATAAGCATCAAAGGTGCTCATTGCACTGCAAACATCGCAAAGAGAGGCGAGCAGTTGAAGCAAGTAGGACTTAGGCTGCAATGAGCGCCAAAGGCGCTCATTGCACTGTGAGCCTCGCGAAGTGAGGCGAGGAATTGAAGCACGGGGGACGACGCAGAAAAACGTAGCACTTTGCAGCTGTAACCCTCATGGGTATAGCCTTGGCAGTGTAACCCGCTTGGGTATAGCCTGGGCACTGTAACCCGCTTGAGTACTGCCTGACCAAAGAGGGACAATCATTATTATTATTATTGTTTATTTGGAATGCGCCAACATATTCCGTAGCGCTATACATAAGTTAAGTCCCAGGCAACAACAAATTCAAAATTAACACATTGCAAAGAATAGAGGGCCCTGTCTTTGAACTTGGAATCTGGTGTCCATAGAGCTTTCTCCAAAGCACCTTGCAGGATTGAAACCTGCAGACTTTCAGACATCATTAAATGCAGTCACACTGTTTTACCATAATTCACTAAGAGCTTGAGAACTATGTATGCATTTTAAAGATTTAAAGGCATATCCAAGTTTCACGGATTAATATATTTCTGCACTCCTTAGGCAAAAATCATTTTATTTTTATTAATATTTAAAAATCCCTCTAATTATTATGTTGACACCTCCAGGGGGTGTCTACACAGGCAGCTGATCCCCTCCAATCAGCATGCAGCATCAGGGGAGCAATATTAACCCACTATTTACCTGCTATTGCTTGATCAGCCAATCTCCTTGCAGCTTCCTGTCTGTATGTTAGCAGCAATACATAGCACATATCAGTGATACACTACATATCCCAGGCTGAATTAAATGTTTCAGCTAACCTGATTGGCAAAAACAAATCTTATTTTTTTTTAATTTGATGCTAATTTAGCCTGGGTTTGGAGGGTGTTAACTCTTATTTGCCACTGTCAGAAATTACAAGACATTTTGCTGACTTCAATGTAAGTGTTTAAATGTTTAATTTGGGATTTTTTTTAATGCAAAGAAAAATGTTGTATACACTACTAATTCTCATCTATCAGATGCAATCATAATCCAGCAAACTTAGATATGCCTTTAAATGATAAACAAGTACAGTTTGCTAATTACATGTGGTAGATTTAGAGGCACAATGGGAATACTAATGGGCAGATTTCGGATAGGTGGTCTTGGGCACAGCTAAAGAACACTGAGCATCCTTAGGGGGTGTAAAGAACAACAGTATGATTTTTTGTGTTACTGTTTTGTAGTGCAACTTCAAGCAGATGTGCTTCTCTTCACCTCCTGTTAGATGAAAGAAGATCTGTCAGGAGTCCAAGATTTCTTCTGACCAGTGTAGGTTTGCCTGAAATAGCCACTCCAGTTGAATAGACAGATTTCAGGACATATCCTCTGGGCAGTTCCTCTCTCACCCCTGAACAGCTGATATGGGGTAGAAAGCTATATCTGCTGAAGTCTTACATGCTAAACTTCTAATATTTAAGTTTTCAAAGCTACATTAGACTTTTTGTTCAAATGTTGTATATTGATTTTATTGCTAACCAAGATAAATGAATCCCTATTGTAAGAGTGCTATAATGGTCCTTTGAATACTGACCAATTACTTTTTCTTTACCTTCACCTTTTCAGGTCATATTCTTTTCATCGCTCACACGGAAGACTTGTCGGATTGTAGGAGGCTGTGGGACAAACTGAAGAAGAAGCAGGAGACTTGAGGGAGTAGGTCTCACAAAGCTACAAGTTTGACATGCTTGATATGAAAGTTTATAGCGATAAATTATAAATACTAGTTAACCCATTTAAGTTTTATGTTATGCATTGTTTTGTATAATTCCTCTCACCCTAACTATTGTACATAAGTGTAAGGTTATTAGTGATCAATGGACAGAGTGCCCAAGCTGACAGTAGTATGATCAGAAGCACAGAAATGGCTTTAAGCAATGACTTATCTCTGTATGAAAAGCTGACATTTTTGGTAATATTGTATATATAAACACATTTTTGATTCTGTATTATATGTGTGTGTAATACAAATGGGACTATTCAACGGGTCGATTTAGAGTGGACATGTCTGCATGGGTCTATAACACATTATGTGAAAGCGTATCCTATTTTCAGCCACATTTGTATTCAGTTCTACTTTAGGGTTAACCCTCAGCATGTATCTTTGTAATAAAGCACAGCTAAATAATTAACATTTAGCATGTGATTAAAGAAAACTAGTTGTTGTTTATGTACCATTTGTTTACCAATTAAATCATATTGATTTATTATTGTTTTTGTTTATGGATTTAATTCATAATTCTCATCAAACAAAAAATAAACAGGAAAGACACTTTTGTATATTGGTCATATATTAAACTGTATTTACCGATACACATTATTAGCCTATAAAGCAATTATAAACTTAATTAGATTGTCTCTCAAGCTTACAGATCATTTTATACTCATTTTTACTGGGCCATTTTTCTTTTTGATATTATTTTAATAGACACAGTAGGTTTGAGCTTGTAATAAGATTGCTTGTGTATATAATTGTACTTTCAAAGATTGTTACTCAGTACAATATACAACAGATTTTACCAATATGTACCCTATATAGATACCTGAAAATGAGAATAAATGGTTAAGACTTGTGGAAATGTGTTTTCCTTCTTTGAAATTGCTGCTGAATTGATGGACTAACAGGCATTATAATTAGTGGTTATACAGTGGGAAATGTACTAAGCATCTCAAGTGCATCTTACGTTATCTCCTTATTCACTGTGTACTTTTAATCTCAGCTCTTCTCACCTCATCTCAGGTGATAAAACTATTATTAAATTAGACAAACAATGTCTGAAACCCTCTCTGAACAGCTATATATATAGTAATACTGCACCAACTAAAGCACTGTAAGTCACTGAGCATGGCTCAGCAATGCCAATGTTGCTAAATATAAATACATGTATATAAATATATACATTTCCTAGACAATTAATGCCACAAATTCCTCTGCTACACCCCTTCAGAATATAAATCTTTCTACCCCTTACAAAGCATTGCAGAACGTCATATTTCCCCTGTAGAGCTGGCACAGAATATATAATTCCAATGCATATATTCTTCACCATGTTGTGTTTGACGAGACACAGAGGCAATTCAGCAGCTGCATTTCTTTCCTGGCAGAACAATTGCATTCACTTGATTGGCTAGTCACATTAAGCAGCTCATTGGTTGTATGGCCAAGTCTGCATTATCATTATCTACCTGGCTGCTTGTGGAAGGGCTTCAACATCTATGCAAGCATGACCCATGCATGATCCATTTAGGCTAGGGTGATAAATAAAAGACACGACGACTGAAACTTGGGAGAACAACGGGCCACAGCTTTATTATAACAATTGTAAACAACAACACTTAACTTTATTTACATGAACTATTTTAACCTTTTACCGGGGGAGGAGCCCAGCCACGGACAGTGACCTCACGCTTTGAGCCCTGCCCAAAGCCCCAATGCTTATCTTAAGCACGCCCTGTGAGGTAGGGGCAACGCCCACTTAGGCCAGTGGGCCGGGCAACTCACCTCCCGCCAAGCCCTCATTTATCAAAATATAATTTTTTTTGCCACTTCCCCAAAATTCCTTAAATACAAAACATCCTCTTTTTTTTTTTTATTAAATATAATAATTACATCTTACATTTTTGCAACCACATAACAGGGTGGGTGGGTGGGATTTCAGTCGGGTTACCGCGCTGCTGTGAAACGGCGCGAAACGCGGACTGCCGACACGCCCCCAACGCAGCTAATTGGCTGACAGGCCTCACAGGCTTCGCTGGGTCATGCGACGCTACGTGCTGACCCAGGAAGCCTGTGCAGCCTCCGCGTCATACAATAACTAAAACTGCCCATAACCAGGTAGATGATATTCAAGTATATGTCTGGCAGCACACAACAGATTTGGTGACTTCCTCATTAGGACATACTGCTACTTGACTGAAAATCACATTATGTATTACCTTATATTTGTGTTATCAGATGTACTGGGACATCTCTTACAGTGGCCAGCAGTAAAACACCTATTAACAAAAATTGTGTATTTTCCATCCACAATATCGAGGGGGGGTCTTCTACTCTTCTGGAATAGCGCAACTGCCACAAATTAAATAACAAACTAAAGTACATTGGGTGCAGAATTTCATAATTACCTTTCGCTAACCATTTACATCTCTGATTTAGTCAGCAATACTAATTGCTGTACTTGAATGATAAAACAAATAATAGCACATGTACAAATGACAGTACATGAACAGCATTAATAAATATAATCCATTTTTTTTAAATGCTCAAAACTAAACTAAGAAATATTTAATGTATTACTTGTAGTAAAGTGTGAAGACATACTATTTTGGACCCTTTAGATTTTAAGTTTCCATGTTTTCATTCTTTCTAGGTGCTTTAGTGAACGCACTGTGTACTTTTGATTTTAAGCTCAAAGACAGGGCCCTCCATTCTTTTGCAATGTGTTAAAATAGTTTTGTACTTAACCCTGTATAGCTCCAAGGAATATGTTGGCGCGTTATAAATAAAGGATAATTATAATAATTGCTCCACACGGAGGAGAATAATAAACAACAGTGGTCTTACTTTACAAACAAAGCTAAACCATGCTGAACTGCACCTCATTCTCCAGATTTCACCCCATTTTATTGCTGTTTATTTCCCTTAGTGTGGGAGATTATCTCTTCGTGATCTATATCTTATTTCAAATCATTAATTAACACTCAAAGTCGGGTGAGAGTAACAGTTAGCGTATGCCCAGTTTGTCAATTAATGATAGAGATTTTAACTTTTACAGACTTGTGCTATTACACAGATTTATCCAACTAGGTATGCTCTTCCAGCTTAAATACCTGATCTGCAAGTATTAATAACAGCCAACTGTGAATAGGTAATCTTTAAACTTTTGCCATAATTTGTACCTATGATGTGTTCCTTTTAAAGAGGCAAAGAAGTCACACATTTAGTATCATTCATTTAAATACGCAGATTTCAAACATTACAAAAGTTTTTGATTGTGTGGTAAACGCGTGCTGCACAAGTTACAAAAATGCTTGTTTAATCCCCGTAAAAAAAACAACTAGAAAAAAGTCAGGACTGCCTCCGGATGTCTTTGTAGCTTTTGGACTTTCAACTACTAGAAGGAAGAGCTGCTTTTTCTGTAGAGCTCCATGACTCAACTGGTGCCATACTCCATGTCCTAAATAGAAGTGTTTGAAAAGCAGTTTGTAACGCCAGCATTTTTCTATGTAAACATTAAATGCATGATATACATTGTGTGTTAGCAATATTCTAAGTAATTTACAATATCAATGGCTGTAACTTTCTGAACTGTGGGACTACCGCTGACTACAGTGCTTGTTTTGTCTGCCCACACACTGACCAAACGGGTCCCTACCCCACTGGGCACATTTATCCTAATGTTTATTTAATGGAAATGGTTAAAAGGGCTGCTGAGGTAGTCATACTATTTTCTTAGTTCACAAATTAATAGCTATAATATTATTATGTAGGTTTCAAAACTTACATTTGAACTGTAGTGTTGCATACATTCTGTATATTCGTAGTAAAAAAATAAAAACTCAAATGCAATATTACCATGATAATAATTTTTCATGTATTTTAATACACTTGTGTTCTATCATTGACTTGGCATCATGAACATCAAGCGTCCACTATACTCTGTGACTACACATGATCCTGTCAGGTCATACTTTCAAAATTAGGTGAAACACTTAACTTATTCATAAGGTGATTTTCTATGCAAATACCATGTTTAGTGTTTATGTCATTCTTTCTTCTTACTCCCTATACCTTAGATGTATACAATTTCTTCAGATTCCCCAAGTATTTTTTTTTCAGACTTGGAAATTAATTCATAAAAATTTAAATACCACTTAAATTTTGTTTGCCCTGGAGGTATCTGAACAATTGTGAGAGTTTATCACAAAGATGCAATTAAATGTGTCAAAATGTGCCAGAGGGGATATGCCAATAATCATATACATGTAGCACTCCAAATGGTCTTTGATCCCAAGTAATTCAAGGATACGGCTCCCCACTGCTAAGGGCGAACATCCTGGACAGATCTCCATAAATACCAAATTCAAAATCCCTGGTGAAGGTCCCAGATGGAACAAAATCATCAACGTATCATATATTAATTACAATTTTATGCTTAACAATTTGAATGAATAACATCCCAATTATTATTCTATTTTGACTTTAGTTATAATCTCCTGAGGGATGATGATAATTGTAAGTGCAAAAATCACGTACAGACCAATAACAAAATAAAAAATATGGAAAGCCAGTAGGATGTTTAGTTGTACATGATGAGGTACTAGCAGCATAAAGACTGAGAACTAAAGCCTCTCTACACATCCTTAGTAATACCCTATCTACAATATGTACTTCCATTAAATATGTATTTCCATTAAATTAGGTTCTGAGGATAGTAATCTGGTTACAGAGAGTAGTACATAAGGTAGTATCTATAAAACAGTACTTTGTTTTTTTACAGAATGCATAGTACATGCATGGTTCAAGTTTCCAAATGCAGAGTATGACAAATATAGAACATGTGATATGTATATAAGGCTGTTCTGCAAGTTTAGGCAAAAAGGGGTAGATCAGATGAACTACATGCCACTTACCTGATGTCAAAATCGACATTCTTTTGGTTTTCTATGTGCTGATGTAATTTTCTGTATTAATGCCACTTTTGGCCAACTATTTATATGTGTTCAGAAACAAGAATATTTTCTTCATTATGATAAATTCTCATAAAATTGATATTTATATTAATGTTTCAATAAAGTAAATAAATAGTATATTTGTGTTCACATTTGAATGTCTAAAACAAGTTAAAAAACTTGTTTCATGCTCAGAGTTCCGAGAAATACATGTATTACACTGCATTCTGGCAACCTTCGCTCTTGCAATCCATAACCATTTCAAACATGACTTCCCTTAAGCATATGCCTGATGTATCAAACAGCTTTGAGCAAAGCTAAGGTTGGATTATACAAGAAAGAATTAACAAAACAATGGGCTTCATATGGAACGTTTATATTGGGAGTCATAGAGAGGTGATATGAAAACCATACTTAAATATGATGTAGTAATGTGCATCTACTTGTAAAGAAACTTGATCACAGAAGTGACATTAACGTTGCAATAAAAAACTATAAATCATATTTACAGAATATCTAGTACAAGAATCAGGGCCATCCACTGGGGGGGCAGTGGTGTGATTTTTTTTTGCATTTATTTTTTTTCCCTACAGTGCAAAGGCCCCTTGTGGCCCCCATCCGACCACGACCCCCCCCCCCCCCCCCCCTGGACCCCTAGGCCCCCACTCCCAAGCAGAAATTGGTGAATGCCTGTTTTAAAAAGGGCATTTTCACTGAAGTTCCAAGAGGTGGCAGTATGGAGCAGTTCAGTACTCTTGGGTGTGTATCAGCGGAAAAAAAAGAGAGCAAGGGCTGCAAAGTGACAGTAAAGTACTGTGTGGATGGGTTCTGTGACAAGGGAGCAAGAGCAAAGGACATAGGAATGGGTGTTATGTGAGTTGGGTGCTGAAAGGGGTTGGGTGCTGTGTGAGGATGGATGCTGACAAAAACTGCATGCTATGTAGGGGTGGATGCAAAGAGTGGTGGGGGTATTGATGTTGAGAGGGATCCCAATTATTTTTTACACCAGGGCCCTCTATTCTCTAGATTTGCCACACTAGAAAACACATTTATCAAATGTTCTGAAAAAGCTGAGATTAATTCTGCTCACCATAGAGCAAAACTGTCAAATAATCTGTGATATTATATATCAAAGTTAAATTATTAATTAGAGGCTTATACTTCAAAATGATGATGCCATTTTGAATCCACTAGATTAATAACTTAAACTGTCATTCACCACATCAAAGTAGCTTTGTCTTGGACACAAATTATGCCAAAAGTCCAGTTAGCAAGTCAAGTTGATGGATCAATCCCATCCTCTCTTGGATAGTTGGAACAGTATAGGGTAATGTTTGCCCTAACTACACCAATGCAGGCTAAGGAATTTCTTGTCTAAGTCCCAAGAAAGGTCAGGTTAAAACCAGGCCTAATAGTTTAACGTATTTAATTCATCTTCCTTTTTTTAAGACACTGTGATCAATAACTTATGGAATTGGTAGGGATATATTGGATTTAATATATTTGCAATTAGCTAAGTTTGACCTGTCAGCATGGTTCAGTCTTGAAAAAAGGAAACTGCAGCTTATAGCAAACCCAAATGCATTTAATTATTAATACATTTGATGATGCTTGAATCGAGAATACTTAGTCCAAACAGAAATAATGACACTCATTACAGAAGTGCAATTATCGATTATTTTTTTTCTGATGGGTAATTGGGAACATGATAGTACACAAGCAAACAGAATGACAAAGAAATCAGAGTCTTCCCAATCAGATATTCTGAATCTCCAATAATACAGTTCACTCATTTGTCTAAATTTACTGATATTACATTCACTGATATTATTGGCATATGACTATTCAGTGGAGGTAAATGACAGAGGCGATAAGCTGCTCAATAGCTAGGCTATATGTCATGCATAGAGGCAAACAGACAGCTTCTAGATCCAAGTAGAGAAGAATAAGGGAGATAGACACTTCAAAATTATTGCGGATCTGACCGGGCTTTAGACTTGTATGCCCAAAATTCACCCTAAACTGATCCAGCGTTCTCATAGAAGAAGAAGGGGATTATCATTCACTCTCTCAGCAAGCTTCAGTTCAGAGTGAATTTCTGCATTGTTTCTTCAAAATAAGGAACATATTTGGAGATGGTAGAAGAAACTTCCCATCATAAGTACAGTAATAGAAGAAATAATCTGCCACGCATCTCTCCCTCCAACCATCCCTCAGAGCATGTCAATGTTTGAAGTGGGTGGTCAAGAAGCTGTTAGGAATGTATTTATGTTAGGATCAGGAGAAATCCAAGATGTCATTACTATTGGCAAAATGAAAGCCTTAATATATCTTTAAATTTGAATAGGAAGAATAATCAAATTACACTTTCACACTATACTGTGCAAAAGACTTGTTTGATTGCTTTTTCCACACATGCAATAGAAGCTATAGGGAATATATTTCTCCCATGGTTCCTGGTAGTGTATCTGCTGCTTATGTTTCATCCAACCTATAAACATAAAATTTGTATATAAATAAAAACTCTGAATTATATACCTTGGTAATAAAATCACAACATAAATATAAAAAGAACCAAAATGAATTGCTTTGACTCAAAGCAATAATTACAGCCGTTGACCCCAACTGCCCTGGCATAATGCCCTCTAACCTCTTTGAAAAGCAACAGAAAAATCTTCTGTGGGAAGTTCTCTCTTGTTTGTTGATATGGCAAATTAAAGGCCAAACAGATCAGGAAAACCACACAATTAACATTTGAGGTGTTGAATACTCTGTAGAGTTTGGCTACTTTAATTTATATTTCCTCTAGGGATATGCACTTAACTACCTCATACTGCTTTGCATATTCATGTTAATGCCTCGCTCCAAAACTTCTTTTGAACATGAAATGCTTCCTTAAAGTCTCAGTATCCGTTGTATTTTGTTTCCATATTGTGTTAAGGTGACCACCCAGAGATTCCACGTAGGGTTTAGTCTGACACATATAGGAAGTTCATTATAGAGTTTATTCCTTGAGAATCTTTTCTGAAGTCAGTGAAGGCTTTGGAAAAATGTGTAGTGGACAAATAATCGAAAAAACAAACACCATTTGACTCTTTAAGACAATAAAATGTGGTATTAAAAATCTATTTGATCTTGCTATTGAACTGGTGAATAGAGATGTGTCTGATGTGCTCATAGGTCAAAAATCCATAATTTAGAGTTTTATCACTTTAGACTATAGCGTATTAAAGACTTATAAAGCTATGACATGACATCTCAAAAAGTCTCAATTTTAACAGAAAATACATTTGAAAACACAAATTGCATTTATCAAAGGTAATATATGTTTGCTCTGCTTCAGGGTGGTGTGATCTCTTGGATCCATGACCGGAATCAAACCCAGTTGGTAGTGGTGAAAGCACAGAATCCTAACCACTGGAACACCAGTGTACAACCATTTCTCCAACCACAATTTTTCTTTCAGGGTGATCTAATATACATCAATTTGCTGATAACAGAAGCTCTATATAGCATCAAGACTCATTGTGTAACCCAACAAGAAAGTATCTGAATAACGCGCCAACATATTCCGTAGTGCTGTTCATAAGATATGTTCAAGACAAGGATACATACAAATTAACACATAGTAAAACAAGGAGGGCCCTGTCTTTGAGTTTGGAATCCAGTGTCCATGGTGCTTTCCCTAAAACACCTTGTGGGATTGGAAATCGCAGACTTACATCCTAAAGGTATTGTGTGAGGAAAAGGAGGGAGAGAGATTTGAGAGTGTGTTAGGGTGGAAGGTGATACTCTTCTTTAAAGAGATGTGTTTTTAGAGAGGATTTGAATGTTTTGAGGTTGGAGGATAATCTGGTGGAGCGAGGCAAGGAGTTCCAGAGAATAGGGGCAGCACGAGAAAAGTCCTGAAGGCGAGAGTGAGAAGAGGTGACAAGAGTTGTGGAAAGAAGAAGGTCATTAGCAGAGCGAAGAGGGCGTGTGGGGGAGTATTTGGAGATGAGACCAGAAATGTATGGGGGAGTGTTCTTGTTGAGGGCTTTGAAAGTTAGGGTCAGGATTTTAAATTTTATTCTGGAGGCTATGGGAAGCCAGTGGAGAGATTGACAGAGAGGTGATGCCGACACTGAACATTGTGTACGGAAGACGAGTCTAGCAGAGGCATTCATAATGGATTGAAGTGGAGATAGTCGGGTGGTGGGGAGGCCAGCAAGAAGCGAGTTGCAGTAGTCCAGTCGAGAGATGATGAGAGAGTGTATAAGGATTTTAGTTGTGTCTTGTGTAAGAAAGTGGCGAATTCTGGAGATGTTTTTTAGACGGAGAAGACAAGATTTAGTTAGTGATTGTATTTGAGGGATGAAGGACAGGGCGGGGTCCACTAGAACCCCAAGACGCTAAATATCCCCTTCTGGAACACTACCATGTCATGGTGAAGGAGTTTCTCTACTTCAATGAAACTGTGAGCTATACCATGAAGTGTCACCCAAATGGACAGGTCATAGCAGAGAGATCAGAAATAGCGGTCCACTGGAGAAGGATCTGGCAACCCCCTCCAGTATATTTACCAAGTCACGATGTGCCTACCATATTACGGTGGAAGAACAGAATATATTTAAGATACTAGACATAGTAGGTAGGATGCCTGAAGAACTTTTAACAGAAGTTTGTGACATTGTCCAGAAAATAGCAACAAAGAATATCCTCAAATGAAGGAAACTAAGAAGGCTAACTGTTAATCTGATGATACTTTGAAAATAGCCCAGGATAAAGGAAAGTGAAAGTTGGTGGAGATAGGAAAATATTTGTCCAATGGAATGCAGAATTCCAAAGTATATCAAGAAGAGACAATTCTTTAAGAAGCAATATAAAGAGACAGAAGAAGATAACAGAATGTGAAAGTCAAGAGATCTCTTCAAGAAAATTGGGGATTAGATAAAGAAGAGGTGGCAGGAATACAAAGAAGATGTATACAGGAAGGATCTTAACAGCACTGATAATATCAATAGTTAGTGAAATGAGATAGAGTCAGACATCCTGAAGAATATATGTAGGTGCGAGGAACAGGATCCAGATCCATGGTGTCTTGGGTGCAGCCTTTCCAGTGCTGTCAGGGGTGAGACAAGAATTGGGAACCATGGGTTCGCAACCTGGAGAGTAAGGTGGAATGCTGGAAGTATTGCTCCTTGACATTGCTGGACAGGGTATGTGTGATCCGTACCCTTCTCATGCCATCAGCACCTGGCTTGTGTGTACCCTAAGCCGAACTCTCTTAGTGGCCGAGTGTACAAAGCCTTGGCGGCCATGTTGTGGAAGATCCGCTCTTGGAGAGTGATCAAGGGCATTACCTGCCTCCCTGTCGCAAGAGGGGGGTTGGGCATGCCCAACTTGCCTGTTTTCTTTTCATGTGTTTTTTTGCATTTTAACTTGACCTCCTGCTTTGGCTTTGTGGCTTCTCAGTGGCCGGTCATTATGAGGTTCTGGCTGCAGCCATGGTTGCATGCATGGCTGGAGGGCCATACCCTGCAGTGTGCCCGGTCTTATTCTCCTGGAGGTAAAAGTAGTGTTGGACTTGCTATGTAGATGGAGCGTGACAGTGGATCAGCTGAGGACATGAACGGTCCGGTCCTTGTATACCTTTGTAATGCAGGGATATTTTAATACTCCTCCTGTGCTTATATCTTTGTCACTGGAGGCCTATGAGCCAGTATGGAAATGCTTGCAGGAGCCCGCACTCACGGGTTTTGCAAGAGATGTGGCCTGGTTGGGAGTGCATGCAAAATTACCAGTAAAAGACGTGGTGCGATGGGTAAGGAGTGTCCAGGTCCTGCATTGACCACGCCACACGTGTGTAGTGGTCTTGGAAACTATTGCAAATGTGTGGCTGGATTTCCCTTTTGCCCAAGCTGTCTGGACAGCTGCTGTGCCTTTCGGGCGGCTTTTACTAGGACTTATGAGACTGTCATATATGGACGGGTCTTCCGGCAGCAGAACAACGGCGCTTGTGGCTCATCTACAGCCTACTGAAGTATCATCTGTTGGTGGCCTGAACCAAGTGTGTTGTGGGGAAGATCATCACCTCTGTGGCAATTGTGACCATGGTGGCGGCTAAGCTGAGGAAGATTGATCCAGGTTAAAGGCTTATGAGGGGACAGTGGCAGTTCACATTCTAAATGGACATTTTTATTATTTGGGATTGATCTAATGTTTTATTAGTGCTGTGGGTTGTGGGTAGTCATGGTAGGGGGGATTGTATTGTGTTGGGTAAGGGGTTCATGTTTTTGGGGGGTTGTTGCATGTGTTGATGCTTGGGAACTGTGTATTATATTTATGTATTTTTTTTTACTTTTAAGATGTTTTACGAACTTTGTTTGCACGTCTTTAATAAAACAATATATTTAAAAAAACGTGAGCTGGGCCCTAGAAAGCTTTTCTGATAACAAGGCTGCAGGAGTTCATGGAATCACAGCTGAACTGAACTGCATGAAAATGTTGCTTGCATTATGCCAACATATATGGAAAACTCAACAATGGCCAGTAGACTGGAAAAAGTCAGCATATATCCCATTCAAAAAACAAAGGCAGTGCTAACGAGTGCTGCAATTATTGAACAATTGCTCTCATTTCACATACCAAGAGAATGCTTAAGATCTTGCAAGTTCGGCTTCATCAATGTATGGACCGAGGTCTACCAGATATGCAAGCCGGTCTGAGGCACAATAGATCAAATTGTAAATGTCTGCTGGATAATACAGAAACCAAGATAAATCTAGGAAAGAATTTACCTCTGCTTCATAGACAATTCTAAAGCCTTTGACTGTATGGATCACAACAAAATGTGGCAAGTGCTAAAAGAAGTAAGGGTACCAGACCATCTCATCCGTCTCCTGAGAAATCTGGGTCTGGATGAATCCAAAGCAGGAGTCAACATTGCTGGGAGAATGTTGCTGGGAGAAATATCAACAACCTCAGATATGTGGATGAAACTTCTTTGATTGCTGAAAGTGAGCAGGAAGTAAAGAGCCTGTGGATGAGGGTGAAATAAGAGAGTCCTCATAAGTAGAAAATAGTCAGTATTTGCAGTAGTAACAAACTTAAGTGAGAACTGGACCAAACTATAGTTGAGCACTGTAGAACTGATGCCTTCGAAATATGTTGTTGGAGAAAAGTACTTAGAGTCCCTTGGACTGCAAGAAGATAAAACCATTAAATTAATAATACATGAAATCAAGCCAAACTGTTCACTGGAAGGTTTGATCATGAGACTAAAGCTCCATGAGAAGACATGATTCTCTAGTGAAGACTCTGATGCTAGGAAAGATTGAAGGCAGACTAAGGAGGGGATGACAAAGGTGGAGATGGATAGATGAGGTCATTGATGCAATGAAAAAAACAATTTATGATGTGTTATAATAATAAACAATTTGTACGCCAGAGAATGAATGACTGTATTTTGATTTTATTTGTTATACTGATATAGCAATTGTTTTGCTTGCTGTTTATTATATATGAATATATGAATAAGTGATTACTTATTCCACACGGGATAACATTAAACACTAATATCTCCCTATATGTCAGTTCCTCAGGTAATGATTTCTTTATATGTTTGGCAACTCCATCATCACTGTGACCCCTGATCATGGTGCCTTGGAGGTACCTTAGAATTTGTATACTCTTTCACACATTTCACATAGTTGCTAATTAACTCATGCAATTTTCTAGCACAAACACAACCTAATTCCTATTAATTCCTGTATCATGTTCCCCTCAATTTCTGTAACCCAATCTTTACTGACATTGATGTGGAAGAATGCTTGATATACGTGTGAGGCTACCCTTAAGGTTGATTAAACCAAAGTTTTCTAATTATATACAAAGGGTAGACTATATTAGCCTGTTATTTGTTATCTGCAGTTAAAAATGTATTACATGTAAAAGACTAAACTCTAGTCTTTAGTGAATGGCTTGAATTACTGAGTGCCTCATACAAGTGCCATTACTTATCAGTAACACTTTACCATCCACAAGTGCCGGAGTTACAGAGTACCTAATATCAGCTCCCTGGAAGCCACTTCCTGTTATGAGGGAAACAAACAACCACTCTCATCTAAATGTGAAGCGCCTCCGTAGAAGCAGGAAACGTGAAACGTGCGTAAGATAGAGAGTGTATGATTTGTTCCCCTTTTGAGCCTATGATGTCTATGCAGATAGCCCCGAAAATAGACAGGATAGAGGCATTCCCATAGATAGACACTGAATGGTCGTTTGCGGAGGTATGTGGGCATCTGGAGATTTCAATACACTTCACACTTAGATGAGAGTGGTTGTTTGTTTCCCTCATAACAGGAAGTGGCTTCCAGGGAGCTGATTTCCTTGGTTTGGAGATCCTTGGCCACAATTAGCCTATGGGTGTGTCGTGTCTTGCCCAGTATTATTTAAATATATCATTTGATAGACTAAAAAAATCAGCAAAAGTATTATTCCCTGGGAGCCAAGTACCCGTGAGGATGTGTATCTTATTATAGATTCCCACTATCTTTAGTTTCCATGTTCTATTGGGTAGCACTCTATAAAAATCATATTTGACACATAGTTTGGGATAGAGTATCCTTTTTTTTTTTTTTTTTTCGCTGTGGTTACATTTAAGCGTTATTTTAACATACCACTAATATTCAGCGTAACGCACCAGAAATTTTGATGTGAGGGGCCTCTACTTCACCAGAAGAAGTGGCTCTTTTTTTTATTTTTCTTTGTTATTGGAAACTTTTAAAATGTCTTGGAATTTTTACTCCACAAACATTTTCAGAAATAATTAGAGAAAAAGATAAATATTGGTGTTAAAGAACGAAGAAAGGCGGTAAAGAGAAGCACATATAGGGATTAGCCTGAAGAGCAATCATCAAATGTTTTGGTGGTGAACATTAAAAACAGCCCAGTGGGGGTCTCAACTAGCCTCATGAACATTGATGAAAAGTGGAGGAGAGTAATGGCAATGAGAAAAATTGCTGTAGACCAGTGTCTTCAAAACTTTTTTCAGTGAACCACTTAAAGACATATCTAAGTTTCCATGTTGTTACCTTTTTTTATCTAAGTCATTTTATTCACATACATATTTATTTTATTAAAAATTCAAACTTTTTCACACCACAGAGCTGCCTACATAGGCACCTGATAACTACCAATAAAAACACTGCATTCAAATACGGATTTAACCCTTTACTAACCTTCAAGCCAGCACCAGCACCAGATCAATGCAGAGATCTACAGATCAGTGTCTGGCTCCTCCTACTTCCTTCTAAAGGGGGACTACACATCCCATGATTCCTTCCGGCACAAACTGCTACCATTGATTGTTACATTATATTAAAATGTATAGCTGCCTGTGATTGGCCAAAACAGATTATTCATTTAATGCTAAGTTTAGAAGTGATTTTTAGGGGTGTCAACTCACAAAAGCTGCTGCTTGCAAACTCAAGAGATTTAGCAAACAGGGTGAGTTAGTTTATGTTTATGTTGATATTTTTCATGCAAAAAATGTTTGCATACACTATTGATTCTCTTCTAGCAGATGCTTTCTTAATCCAGGAAACGTATATATGACTGTAAAGTTTGACTAGGATCTAGTGTCTTGGCTGACCATTAGAATACTGCTGAGGGTCTTTGTGTAACACCTACATTTTTAGTTTCATTCTTAACCATTATACCACATTGTATTCTGTTTAGCTTGTGTTCTCATTAACAATAAAATATAACATCTAGGCGCCTCCATATTGCTGTTTATACATTATTATTATTATTTTTCTTAATTTTGTTTCATAAGTTTTATTGCTAGTCCACAAACGTTTGGAAATCTATACAGATATACAGTATTCTGTAAAAATAACAACCTACTGAACCCCATTCCCTCTTTGCCCTCTGCTAACTTCTTCCTCCCTAGAAGGCCTACATTATTATACATAGATTGAATGTCAATATGTTTAGTCCAAGATAGATCATAGGGAACGCACATACTATATATATATATATAATGCATTTAAAATATCACTTTATAAGAAAATTACATTTACTAAGTAGCCAGTTATGTGAGACCCACCCGAGATGTAAAGTCCAGAATATGGCTAGTATGCATGAGGATGTTGGAGTCACAGGAAATGCTTGGACAAGTTACTAGCCTAATTGTGCTATATAGTAATGTCATAGTTGAGCACAATTAGGCTTATATAGTAATGTCATAGTTGGGTCAGTAACCTCAATTAACTCTTTGCAGTGATTTCCCTTTGATTTCCTATGTGGATAGAAATGTGATTGGATAAGAACCACAAATCTCACGGGAGACACAGTCCTAGTAGAAGATTGTCTTGTATACCCAGTGCCTGTAACCAACATGAATATGATTGGTATACAATATGCAATATGTGATAAATATGGAGACAGGGTAATAGCCTGACCAAACTAAATATGACATAAGACCACCCAGTCTGTGACTCGAATGAAGGAAACTGGCATAGTGACACAAATTAACAAAAACTACCCGTTAACCTACTATTTGAATGTATGTAAGGTATCCCGTTCCAGAATCATCTTAGTTCATAATATGTTTAGACTTTGTTGCCCTCTCAATCCAACTCTTGCAACAGACTCGTTCTCTTGACCCCAAGTAATTTAAAAGTTTCAGTTTTCACAACTGTAGCGTGGGGACCAACACATATTTAAGCATTTTTCCACCAGTAACAACACTCCTTTTTTGATGATTATATATAGGTTTAACCCTTTATTCTGAGTTTGATGGTGTAGGTTTGTTTCCGTTATATTTAACCATTTGGGAAACAGTCATTTGGGGATACTATGGAAAACATGCAGTAATTGTGTATAAATGCCTATGCTGAGGATTCTAGACTATGATGAATCAACCTTATTGGATGGTTTATTTAGAAAATGAATATATCTTTGTTTATTTAGAGATACAATTTCTTGATTTTCTATACTCTCTTTATTTTTTAAAAAAAGAAGTTATTTGCACAATAATTAAGCTTGGATAGCAAGCATTGAAAACACATTAAGAGCTTGCGATTTGCATATTTTTGTTTTCAGAGCTCCAGTGAGCCGCTGGGGATTGAAGTTATACACCCTGTAGTGCTTTCATTCATGTTGAATGGAAGTGCTGAGGTGATTACTGTTAAATGTTCTAGTTTGCCTTAGCAATCAAGATGATGTTTCCAGATTATCATTGTACACTCCATGCTTGTGCTAGAATGATTTTATAACTCCATCATAAGGGCAATTTGCAGAGCAGCAGTTTAAATATAAAATAGCAGAACCACTTTTAAGTGTCACATAAACAGTGTTGCATAAGTGTGAGATTTATCATTTTGCTGGAGATTATGATGCACTCTAGGCAGGGAAGCTTGCTAACACACAACATCTCACTGTGTTAAAACACTGCATGACACCGATACTGCTAAATATAAAGATTTAGGCCAAGACACTATATCATTTATCACCTTGGTTAACATGTGACTATTGTGATATTAAAATCAGAACTTCTAATTAGCAACTGTTTATAGCTACAGGGCCATAAAAAAGTCACGACGAACCCTATATGAAACATAAAACTAGTTAAAAAACAAATGAAAATATACAAACAAAATTATATTAAATTATTTTAAAGTATTAAAAATATTAGAATCTTAGTTTTTTTTTAATTGGGATAAGAATGCTATCTATCTATTTATCTATCTATCTATCAAACAATATTTAAAGTTTTTTTTTCATTTGATCTTTTAAAAAAAACATGTAAATTGTCCCCTTTGCTATTCGCGCTTGCAATTGAACCTCTTGCTCAGGCTATCAGGTGTAATGCAGAGATTTCAGGCCTTAGGGTTTCCAGTTCCCTATTTGCGGACAACCTCCTGTACACCTTAACAAAACCTAAAACCTCAATCCCTGCCTTATTGTCTAGCCTCCATGAGTTTGGTTTAATACCAGGCCTTCAGATAAATGTGGAAAAGACTGAGGATATAAGTGTTGGAATACCTCAGGCTGAATTAGAAAACCTAAAAAATACTCATAAGTTTGTATGATCAAAAAGCTTCATTAAATACCTGGGAGTCAAAATCACAGGGAAAATATCTGAGCTATTTAAATCCCCCCCCCCCCCCCTTCCTATTTCAAAAAACGAGCCAATGACATGCAAATTTGGTCTAAGATCCGCTGGATGCATAAACACAGTTATGATGAATATCCTGCCTAGGGTGCTCTTTCCTGTTTAGAACTCAAGCCATCCCAATTGACACCAAATAATTAGAAAAACTACAAAACATAATATATACATTTATATGGCGTGATAGGCCACTGCGAATAGCAAGGAAGATAATGTTTAGGGACAGAACCCAAGGTGGGCTCTCTTGCCCCAATCTTCAACTATATCTCAAGGCAGTCCAACTGGCATTTGTGCTAAAAGCTCACTCAAGCAAACACCAACCCATCTGGGTTTTTGTGGAAAACTGGCAATTAAAACCCCACGCCTGGGATACATTAGTCTGGAATCCAAACTCCCTTCACACTAAAGAGCATCATTCCAACCCAATGATTAACCTCACTATATCAACATGGGCATGGGCCAATTCTAAACACCACTTAGCCTCACTACTCTCACCACTAACATCTTTAAGATCATTTCCTAATTTTGAAACCGTTTTCAGTACAGAATCGAAACAATGGTGGCTCTCTAGCAATTCGAACAGAGCAGGCACATGGTTTAATAATGGCAAACTGATTTCCGATGAGCAACTTATCGCTCAATACAATATCCCTCATAGGGAAATTTGGAATTATAGAAAACTAAGACCCCCAAAACCACCCTGGCTATCAGTGACTTGCAAAAACCTTTCCTCCACAAAAAGATCCTTAGGTTTTCCTAAATTCCATTTTAATGACCCAAAACAAAAACAAAAACTCACCTTTATGGCAAAATGGGAGCAGGAACTAGGCAGATAATTAGATGCTTGTACATGGGAAGAGGCCTGTTCTAACCTGACTAGGGGTTCACTTACATACAACTTGCTTGAAGTCTCAATTAAAGTTGTACATAGAATCTATTATACACTTTTGAGAATGCACAAAGTTAACCCGCTAAAAATGAAAATTGCTTTAGAGGATGCCACTCTCTGGGAGACTTTTATCATATATGGTGGACATGGCCTGCGGTGCAAGATCTATGGGGGAAAAACACTCAATTACTATCCCAACTAATAAGCATTCAAATGCACCCTACAATGGAGACATGACTACTGGGCATCCATGTAAATAACATAACTTCACACCAAAACAAACTTCTGCAACTTTTCATCCTAGCCATAAAATATCACATAGCTAAGAACTGGAAAACCCCCACATTAAACTTAAGGGAAGTTATCCTTAACATTAATTATATAATGATCAATGAAAAGCTGACGACCCTTCTACAAGACACATATCCCCTTTTTCTTAATATTTGGACCCCTTGATTTAAATCCCCACACAGCATTTTGATATAGTAATACTCTTCTGACCCTACGCTATGGTTTATGGCAGGTTGCTGAGGCCGGAGGGACCTGGAACACCAAAAATTCTAGCTGACCCAAGAATAGCTTTGGATGGTAAGTCCGCCAGACTAGAATTTCCTCTTCCCCTTCCCCTCTCCCTCCTCCTCTCGTTTTTATTTATGTTGTGTTCAAGTTGATATTAAAACTATTTTTTAATAACAAAAAAAAAAAAGCAAATGAAGACAAGCAACCTTTATTTAAATATAAACTTTGCATCAAACAACAGCTTATCACAACTTTAGAAGTACTTGTATTTAACTTTCCATGGAATGGAAAAGTTAACAATATATTCACTGTATGTGTTTCTTATACCCTGTTGTAACATGTCATGACACTTTTTCTAATATGTCTTCAAAAAAAAGATTGAATCAAAAAAAACATTTAGATAATAATTCCATTTTCAATATTTCCAAACAGTGATAAACACTTGTAAAATGTAGAATATGCTGGAAACTGTACAGTCAGATTGGAACCTTTATTCATTCCTAGTGGGCATGTACACGGATTCAAAGATTCTGGGATGAATTATTAAACTTGATTTATGTCCTAACGGGGTAAGAGGGAAACTCTCTTTATTCTACTTGGTGACACACATACTACTGTGTGCAAGAGTGTAAGGGTTCTTGGTGGACAACCTGCTAATCTTTTTAAGCAGAAGATTATGTTTCATAAATTGAATATTTGAGGACCTGGTTCATCTAAGAAGTAGCTGTCGAACTGGCTATTAAACAAACATAGAACTTAAAGGGACTCTTTTTTGTGTTTAACGGTTTATTTAATGTAGTTTTCTAAACTTTCTTTTTGCAAAGCCCAACTAACAACATGTCAACATCTGGAACCTCTCCTTTACTACCTGCTTACTCCCATGTTTGGTGACATCTTTCACATCTGTGACCAGGCAGCACTACCGTCTGGAAGCTAGGATAATATAAAGCCATGTCCATAGATGGTGAGTTTCATTCACCCAGTGTCTCATGCTGTTGGTTAAGGAGAAGTAAGTGAAGTGTAAATTTTCTAAGAAAATGACATACAATATATATATATATATATATATATATATATATATATATATATATAGAGAGAGAGAGAGAGAGAGAGAGAGAGAGAGAGAGAGAGAGAGAGAGAGATTGATTTTGCTAATCTTATAACTAATGAGAGGTTCTTTACTGGACTATTTGTGTCATTGCTTTGTTTTGCCAAATTTTTGTTTGCATTGTTTTGGATATTTAATATAAAACAAATGGTGAAAAATACCTTGCAAAAGGAGTATAATCAAAAATTGTTTATTAATAAAATGTAGAAATCTATTGATTTTGATTACATCAAATCAGAGCATCTCTAAAAAAAATTGTGGTGCAAGTAATCATTGGGTTAAAATTGCTAACCTGTCCTGTAAAGGACTGTGGCTTACCCCAAGAGCACCATTCACTGTATTCACTAAGATTGCCTTTCATAAGGTCCACAAAGCCTTCTGTCCATCTCCAATCACGTTATAAATGATTCATTAAAAAATAAAAAGATACAGCAAATAGAAGGATGTTTGTAAATGCCTTATACCAATATACAGTGGGCCTCATTCTATTATCGGCCGTAAATCGGCCGTAAGGCTGCGATTCCTTGCGGGGGTTCAGTTAACTCGCGATTCTATTATACGGCCCCGCAGGGATCTCCTCTTACGGCCGGCCGCATATCTTGGGACCGGCCGTAAGCTCTGAAATATAAAAACTGAAAAATAAATTCAAGCCTGCACTGTACAGCTCTGTAAATGCTAGGGATCATATTGGGGGACATGAGGATTAAAAGGAACCCACTCTCAAGCTTGCACATCAGCCCAAACCCGAGTTCAAATTAACTGTTTATTTTCCGGCTGCGGCGTGGGTGTGTCTGAGGTGCTCCAAGCACTCTGGACTTTTTACATGGATATTTTACGGATATTAAAAATTAAATATTTTACGGATTTGAGTACAGGATAATTATGTGCTATTTTTTCTAACACCTAAAATCCCTTTATAGTCTTCTCAAAGTGCAGGATGGCTTTATTTGAGCTATTTTATGTGCTTAATTGGTGCTAGCGAGACCTCTTTCCTGCAAGTAAGCTGCGGCTCGCTTTTAGCCTTGCAGAGAGGTTTCCCGGAGGAATTGAATTGCAAAACTCTTGCGGCCGTTTAAGATCAAAGGATTTCCTCCGGCGCGAGCGACCGCAAGAGATAGCAAGGCACCGGCCGCAAGCCTGCCGGAGCCTCCGGCCGTAAGGGAATAGAATAGCAGAATAGCTTGCGGCCGGTCCTTGCGGCCCCGCAACGGCTGTGGCCGCTAATAGAATGAGGCCCAGTATATCTAGTCTCCCACTGCCCTATCTTACCACACATGTCAAAAGCTCTGCTGACATAGGCCCCTATTCAATCGCAATTGCCTTCATACCGGCCGTCAGTCTGCAGGCTTGAAATTTGCAACAGTTACAGAGCAATTCAATTGATCAAGCCCGCAGTTACCTGGCCGAAAGCGTAAACCGTAAACCATGCATCCGTAAGTAGCATTTCAGAGCATGATCATGATCAATTAAGCAAGGCCGCAACTACCAATTTAGAAACAGCCAATAGTAAATGAGACCCTTATCATGACGTCAGTAAAACGTGGAGGATAAACGTCAATCAATTAGCGTTTAGGGGTCCGATATGCAATCAGTCTTGCAATCTGGCAATGTACAAAACAATAAAAAAGAATGACGATACTGTTCTAGTCCATGCGGGTGGCCTGATATGTATTAACTCCTTGATTACCAAGATCAATATAACACAGGAATTAAACGTAAAAAAATAATAATTTGATTGCAGATTTGCGAGCTTGAGACAGTTGTGCAATTATGTCTAATATCTTTCATCACTTTCCTCGTCTTTTAAAGTGCAGTATTGATTTTTTATTTGCATTTACTGTGCTACGATCAGGTGTTTAACCCCCTTGCGAGTCCTATCTGGTACTTGTAGGATCTTTTTCTACATTTGCCATTTACAGGCTTGAGGAATTGTAGCAATTGAATAGCGATTTGCGATTGTAACATTTATGGTCTTAAAAGATCAAAGGCTTAGCTGGGTCGTAGCACGATTTTGACAAACGCAGGGATTTTCAGCCTGGAACCCACAAATCGTTTGCGGGTAGCTAAAAGACGGCAATTGAATAGCAAATTAGTTTACGGGGCTACATTACCGGCTCCAGTAACTAACAATTGCTCAATTGAATAGGGGTCTTAGAGCCCTATGCTATTATAAGCCCACAATGCCTCTAACCCATCATTTTTGCTGCAGGTGTTTTTTTTCTCTATATGTTTACATGTATTTTATTGACTTAAGCCTGCCATAATCCTCCTTAAACCGAGACTCGTAAATAATATATATATAAATAATAACAATAGGAAGCTTAAAATGCTAATCAACTCGGTGGGAAAGGCATTTAAAAACCTGTGAAACTCGTAACAATTTGGCTGTGTTGTAGCTAGGCAAGTTTTACACGCAGGTCTAGGATTTGGTGGTTTGGTGATTATCAGAGAGAGCGAGAGAAGGAGCTGTACTGTAAGTTTTTTGCTGATTTAACTTATAATAATTATTTACACCACACATAATTACTAATATCACATAACTCACACACATAGATTAATACCTACACATAGCTATACAAAGACTTAGGCCATAGCTCATATACACCCCCCCCCCCCCCCTCTCTCATTCTCCCTCTACCACCCTTATACTCCGACACATATTATAATACACATAATAAACACATTCATGTTTTACCTCAAATACATATACATGTACATTTTATATTGAGTTAACATATTTTTTTTCATATCCGGAGAGAGGGGGATGGAGCGGAGAAGGAGAGTGAGGGGCACACCATTTTGGAGGAGGAGAGGGGGAGAGGAGAGGTTGGGGAGGAGGAGAGGGAGAGGTATGGAGAGATGGGGTATTGAAGGGAGAGGGAGTGGTGGGAGGGGTCACAGTGATGAGAGAGGGAGAGGAGGGAGGGTAAGCAGTGATAAGAGAGGGAGAGGAGGGAGGGGTAGCAGCTCAGGGAGAGGGACAGGTGTAGGCATATGCCCCTAGATGCAGGCACACAAAGAGCAGGGGCAGAAGGTCATGGGCCGAATCCCAGGGAGGGAGGTAGTGGTGGGGAGGGACAGGCCCCAGGAAGTGATAAGGGAGGACAGGATCCCCAGGCACAGTCAGGAGGGCAAAAGGCTGCGGCAAGGCACAGGGCCCCTAATTATACCCCAGAGGGAATAAGAGCACTCCTTCATGCAATCCATACCGCAACAGTATAATTAACAGTATAATTAATAGGGGGAGGGAAGTGAGGCCAAGTCGGAAGGAACAGGCTTGGAGTGAGGTTGCTACAATTGTCTCTGCTTTGCTAACAGGGATGCCACTGAGGGACTGCATTGAACCAGCGGCAGCTGTTGGACTTCTAGGCCTGGTGGACTTGCATGAGGATATCTCTATACTATAATATACACCATCATACCCTTACATGCACACACATGTACACACACACACATGGATAACACATATAAAATATAAATGTTGCACAAATATGAAAGAGATATGTAAGCTCCCTGGTTTTGTCTAGGGATGGATGAATAAGCAATCTCTAGGCAAATCCAAACATATCTATGTCATAAGCGTGCTGAATAAAATGTGTCTCTAATACCTGTTGTTAACCCTGATTTTGATTATTTACCAAATAGATTCAGAGTGATTTAACATCTAATAGAGAGTACATATATGGATGTGCCGACTGCAGCATATTCAGATACAGACTCTGTAGGACTGCATTTGTAGTGTTATGTACTAGTCTATCCTGTACCATGTCTCATCAGCATGTTAACAACTATTGCTGAGAAATGGTCACAGATCGGTTAATCTCACACACTCACAGCAGATTCAGCAGGGCATGTGTACTCATGAGCCGCAGATGGCAGACCGTAACAGGATGACATATTTGGATATGCACCATGATCAACAAAGCCCATTATAAAGAGCAATCTTCATCGGTGTGATACAGTGTTTCTCAACTCAATCCTCAGAGGCCAACAACAGTTCAAATGTTAGGTATATTACTGCTTGTGCATAGGTGAGCTAATCAGAGGCTTAGTAATTATGTGTAACCACCTGCTGAGCCTCTGATTAGCTCATATGTGCTCAAGCAGGGATATATCTAACATGTGAACTGTTGGTGGCCTCCGAGGTCTGAAGATGAGGAGCACTGGTGCAATACACTAAGTCAATTATATCTGAAGTGGCCCTGATGTCAGGTATACAGAGACACACATCAACCAGTTGTTCATATAATAATATTAACTCATACACTATTTGTCACTCTTTTCAGTACCCATGAGGACCAGGTCTAGCACTAGGCCACAGACAGATCCTGATTATGGGGATGTTCCAGATGATCCTTGGCAAGGGTTTGGAGAGGAACCACTCACTGGATCAGAGGGCACTGGACGTCATCAGGAAGCAGGTTATAGCGAGGTTCAGTATGAGAGCAGTCAGCCACTATCCGGCCATTATGAATCTCCACTAGGGCCCTCCCTGATATCTGTCTACTCTCTGCCTCCACCTCCACCACCACCTCTACCTACTACATTCTGGAGCCAGGAACAACCACTACCGCCACCTCCACATCATACCATGTAATGGAGCCAGGAACACCCACCAACGCCACTTCCACCTACTACCATCTACTGGAGCCAGGATCAACTGCAACCTCCTCCCATGTACTGAAGCCAGGTACAACCATCACTGCCACCTGCACCTCCTTCCATGTACTGGAGCCAGGAACAACCTGGCCCATTGCCACCCGTGACACTCACAATGCTGGCTCCTGAAGACTCCTCACTCCTCCACCGCTGCCACCTCCTCCTATTGAAATGCCTTGTACATCTCAGGACGTGTTTCAGATGAAGACCGTATGTAAGTGATTGGCGTACTTCTATAAAATGGAGTGATGCCTGGTGAGATATCTATTAATCACATTATGGTTCCTGTGGTGCACTGACCACAAGTGACTCTAGTAGATGCTAGGCATCATTATTATTATATAGTAATACTGTATAGCTTTACATTAGTGCTTTTTAGCAGAACAGCCTCTTGCCCTCTCGGATCCGCCCACACCACACCCATGATATTAATGCAGAGTCGGATGCATTTATGACTGGGATCTGTGTATATAATAAAGTTGTTTTAGATTGCTATCACTGTTTCTGTATGTTTGCAATGATTAATGTGTAGGAACATCAACATACATAACATTTATGTAACAATCATATATTTGTACGTATATCATCTTTCTGTATGACCAACCCTTCATGCAACCATATGTTTGCATGTCACTAATCTTAAATTAATTGGGATGTGATGTAGCCATTGCCAAGTGTGCCATTCTTCTGAAATAATTATCCATATTTACTGTCCAATATATTGTTACTAGCGAATTGCCTGTCAAAAAATGATGGTCATAAAATTGTAAGGCGCACAATGTAAGGCTTTTGGTCCTCTGAGTACCTTTGGCGCCTTCAGGGCTCATTGCCTCTTCCCTTGTGTACTTTTGCTCATCTGAGCACCCTGTGCGTTGATCTCCTCTGCTATTTTTATTTTTTATATATTTATTTTAATTAAAATGAATTAACAAATTAAATAATAAATTAATATACTTTACCTATTTCTAATTAATATAACGAGCAATCAATATGCTGACGAGCTAACAATCTTTTTTGATTTTCCTGCAGCATACAATGTACATTTGGACTGTTGCTGACCTGAGGAGAAAGTGTAAGCAATGTGGCAAGTGTGCAGTATAAATAGGCTGCCTGCGCGAGGCTAAACCGTTTGTTTAGTTGGGTAGAGCGGCATTTTAGAATGGTAATGTTATTAGTTGCAAGTTAGTGTTGTAAAATGGCGGTGATTGTGTATGTGTTACGCGGCTCTCAAACATTTTCCATCCTTCCTAATAGTGTATTTTGTACCTTGTATGTTCCTGGGTAAAAGTCTTATGTGCCTGGCGCTGTTTTGCGTGATTATGGGTGGTGTAGCCTTGTTTTTGTTTTTTTGGCCGCCATTTTTTTTGTTGTTTTGGCGATTTTCGAGTGCCGAAACTCATCAAAATCGGTTTAAATTTGTGTGCAACCTCACTCCCAAACGTCCTGGCTGTATCCCTGTGCTGTGTGTGATGTAATTTTTATGTTTTTTTTATTTTGTGTGTGTTTTTGGATGTGCGTGGTTCGTCCGTTAACTTTGTATTTTTTCGATCTCGTATTTTTTCAAGTCCCGCGGCTTGTATTTCCTTTGCAAAGTGTTACAAGCCGTAATTTCCTCACGCATTTTTTTCAAACTGCTAAGCATTGTGAATTGTATAATTGAGATTTCTTTTGATCTGTAGTCCCACTTACGGGGTCGTAGGGATGAGCACCCATGGTGCTCATCTCCACCAGTGCAAGGAGCGCCTTTGGCCAAAAGTACTTTGGCCTTTGGCGCTCCTTGCCAGCAACTGCGGCCCTCGCTTTGCAAGCATTAGCAACAACCTGCAATGCTCACAACTACAGGTATATATGTGACTAGCGACTTGCCCGTCAAAAAATGACGGTCAATAAAATTGTAAGGCAGGGAATGCTATTTGCCACACAATGTAAGGCTTTTTGTTGTCTGAGCACCTTTGGCGCTCATTGCAAACCTCTCCCCTGGTGTACTTTTGCTTCTCTGAGCACCCTCTGCGCTCATTGTGAGCCCTGCGATGAGCGCCTTCGACGCACATTGCGATCCTCTCCGCTTGTGTACTTTTGGTGGACAGAGCAACTTTGGCGCTCATTGCATGGGCCATGCTGATCGCCATTGGTGCTCATTGCGAGCTTCTCCCCTCATGTACTTTTGCTCCTCTGAGCACCCTTGGCGCTCATTGTGACCCACGCGCTGAACGCCTTTTGCGCTCATTGCGATCCTCTCCGCTCGTGTACTTTTGGTGGTCTGAGCACCTTTGGCACTCATTGCAAGGACTTTGCTGATTGCATTTGGCGCTCATTGCGAGCCTCTCCCCTTGTGTACTTTTGCTCCTCTGAGCACCCACTCCGCTCATTGCGATCCTCTCCCCTTGTCCTTTTCTATATATATATATATATATATATATATATATTTATATATATTTATATTTTTTCATATATATTTTTTTTAATGATAATTAATTCATTAATAAAATAATAAATGAATATACTTTACCTATTTGTAATTAATATATGCAGCAAGCAATATCCTGAAGAGCTAACAATCTGTTTTGATGTTCCTGCAGCATACAATGTACATTTGCACTGTTGCTGACCTGAGGTATAAGTGTTAGCAATGTGTGCAGTGTGTAGTGTAAATAGGCTGTGTGAGTGAGGGCAAACCGTTTGTTAAGCTGTGTAATTTTGGAATGGTAATGTTATTAGTTGCAAGTTAGTGTTGTAAAATGACGAAGATTGTCTATGTGTTACGCTGATATGGAGCATTTTCCGTTCTCCCTAATAGTGTATTTTATACCTTGTATGTTCCTGTGTAAAAGTGTTATGTGCTTGGCGGTGTTTTTTCGTGTGCCATTTTTTTTGTTACTTATGCAATTTTCGGGTGCCAAAATTTGGCAAATTGTGTGCATCTGATAGAGGAGAATCGGTAGTGTATGAAAAAATAATTTGCATGAAAAATACGAAAATAAACATTATTAAACTTACCCTAAAGTTTGCTAAATCTCCTGAGTTTGAAAGCAGTTGATTTTGAGAGTTAATGCCCCTAGAAATCCCTGATAAAATTATCATAAAATTCATGATCATTTTTTTCCAATCACTGTGATGGCAGTTTGTGCGGCAAGGCATCGTGGAATGTGTAGTCCCCTGCACAAGGAATCATAGAGGAACTCAGACATTGCTCTGTGGATTTATTAATTTTGTGCTTAAATGTTAGTATTTAGTTAAAATTTCTATTGGTAGATTTACTATGTCTAGGTAAGCAGCTCTGGGGATGTGGAAAACAAATTTTATTTTGAAATAAAATAATCGTATGTGTATAGAATGACTCAATATAATGTGTGTGACTGATATCAGCAGCATGTGTTAGATTAGATAAAGCAAAAAACAGGGAAACTTAGATGTGCCTTGCCATATGAGGCTCATTGCGAGTTATTGTGAACAGGGTGTTATGGGCGCATCACTCCATACCGTGAAAGCCCAATTTCTCTGAATTTAATAATCACAAATCTTGCTTTTAACTACCCAAAATTGTGATATTTAGCATCACATGTTTTAACCCGAAAATAGCAGTATATTTTATAGTTACATAAAAGTATATTATCAATATTCAGCTATTAACATAGACCATAAATATAATTGGAAAATTCAATCAGCACAACGCATGCTTAAAGTAGTTTAAATTAATGGGTTTATGTAGATATTAAATATTAGGTAGAGGGAAGAAAAAATATAAAAATAAAATAATATGGTTGCATAAGTATGCACACCCTTAAACTAATACTTTGTTGAAGCACCTTTTGATTTTATTACAGCACTCAGTCTTTTTGGGTATGAGTCTATCAGCATGGCACATTTTGACTTGGCAAGATTTGCCCACTCTTTTTTGCAAAAACACTCCAAATCTGTCAGATTGCGAGGGCATCACCTGTGCACAGCCCTCTTCAGATCACCCCACAGATTTTCAACCGGATTCAGGTCTGGGCTCTGGCTGGCCCATTCCAAAACTTTAATCTTCTTCTAGTGAAGCCATTCCTTTGTTGATTTGTATGTATGCTTTGGGTCGTTGTCATGCTGAAAGATAAAGTTCCTCTTCATGTTCAGCTTTCTAGCAGAAGCCTGAAGGTTTTGTGCAAATAGTGACTGGTATTTGGAACTGTTCATAATTCCCTCTATCTTAACTAAGGGTCCAGTTCCAGCTTTAAGAAAAACAGCCCCAAAGCATGATGCTGCCACCACCATGCTTCACTGTGGGTATGGTGTTTCTTTTGTGCAGTGTTGTTTTTGCACCAAACATATCTTTTGGAATTATGGCCAAAAAGTTCAACCTTGGTTTCATCAGACCATAACACCTTTTACCACATGCTTTTGGGAAACTTCAGATGTGTTTTTGCAAAATGTAGCCTGGCTTGGATGTTTTTCTTCGTAAGAAAAGGCTTTCGTCTTGCCACTCTACCCCATAGCCCAGACATATGAAGAATACGGGAGATTGTTGTCACATGTACCACACAGCCAGTACTTGCCAGATATTCCTGCAGCTCCTTTAATGTTGCTGTAGGCCTCTTGGTAGCCTCCCAGAACAGTTTTCTTCTTGTCTTTTCATCAATTTTGGAGGGAGCTCCAGTTCTTGGTAATGTCACTGTTGTGCCATATTTTCTCCACTTGATGATGACTGTCTTCACTGTGTTCCATGGTATATCTAATGCCTTGGAAATTCTTTTGTACCCTTCTCCTGACTGACACCTTTTAACAATGAGATCCCTCTGATGCTTTGGAAGCTCTCTGTGGACCATGGCTTTTGCTGTGGGATGCAACTAAGAAATTTTCAGGAAAGACCAACTAGAGCAGCTGAACTTTATTTGGGGTTAATCAGAGGCACTTTAAATGATGGCAGGTGTATGCTGACTCCTATTTAACAGGATTTGGGATGTGATTGCTTAATTCTGAACACATCCCCAGTTATAAGAGGGTGTGCAGACTTATGCAACCACATTATTTTTCTTTTTTTTTCTTCCCCCCACCTAAAATATTTCAGTTTGTTTTTCAGTTTATAGGTCACATTAAAGGTGGAAAAAGTTCTGAAATAAGTTTATCTTTGTCTCATTTTTTTACAGCACAGAAACCTGACATTTTAACAGGGGTTGTAGACTTTTTATATCCACTGTATATATATGTGTAAATTGTGACATAGACATAACATTTTTATTCATTTAACTTTTTAATAATTTCCCAATATGGTTGAGATTATAAAAAAAAGTTATCACTAATTAATGATGTAATGACAACCACTATAGCTCCTTTGCTGGTGCGTGGAATCTAAACATATCCGAATTTAGCATAGTGTTTTTTACATGCAATTGTTCCTTTGCCAACATGAACAGCTGTTAAACTGCAGATGCTTAACCCCTAAAATACATAATGCTACATCGGGCATTACTGTGCATTCCCTCACAGCATTGCGGACCCAAATATGTGAGGTTTTGTAAATCTCATGTAGATGTGCGTGGCGCTAATGTCCGATGTGCGACAGTAGATTGCAGATTAACACGCATCCTCTGATTTTATACCCCAATATAAAATTACAGTTGTGCAAAATCAACTAGAAAAAGGATAGTTCCAGATGTGTAGCTAAAATTATAAATGTGAAGGAAACTCATTGAACATTTCCGTCTGGAAGAAAAAATCCTGCTAAGTGTGCTCTATGAGAGAAAAGCTGCAGTTTCAGAAACATTACATAAAGGATTCTTTGGTGTGTGATTAGCACAGCAAGTAGTAATTATATGACTATGGAGAGGTCTTTGGATATATAAATCATATATATTTCTCTAATAGCAATTTAGATTTATATCATGTTGTGAATGTATGCAGTACTATACTTGAAATTCGTAGGCGGTCTGTATACATATCAAAAAGCAGCAAATTGCGGCCACATTTCAGATTGTTCTTTCACTAATACTATTTTTTGTTGGTACAGTTATTAAAAGTCTAAACTAATAAAGAATTCCGTTAGCATGTTTAGGCTGAAATTAGTATTTGTATTCAATATTGTGTCAACCATTTACATTTTTAAAGTCCTTTTTGGCAAAATGAGTTATTCTGCTCCGAAGCTACTTGCTCCAGGATATTCTTTTTAATTGAAATTTAGACAAAGAACACCATTGTCTAGCAGCACTCTGCTTTGGATGTTTAGGTGTATTTTTTAAACAGCAAGTATAGACATGTTTTAATGAAAAATGGTGGGTTTGATCTTAATAATTTGACAAATTAACATTACATACATTGATTTTTTTTTAACATAAAGTATGAAATGAGTTCATAACTATACCTAGGGTTAATTTCTTAATATATATTAAATGCATATAGCCTATTTTTTTGTATGGTCTTAAAAAATAAATAACTTAGTGATATGGCAAAGGCACATGGGAAAACAATGGGCCAGATGTACTAAAGGGTGAACTTGGAGAAGTATTGGAGAATCTCTGCATACCTATGTTATCCTGTAAAGGATATGTGTACTGAGATTTTACATCTCCAACATGTCAACCTGTGGTTCATATGGTCCTATATTATTATATGTTTGGCACTCAATATATTAAAGAGCCTCTGTAGTCAAAGTTGTTATGGGATTTTGAATAGACTTGATAACTGGCAAAAAGTTTGGGAAAGAAAATCATAAATAAATAAATAAAAGTTTTATATTTTTAACTGTTTTATGCGATTATTTTTTATTGCAGGATTTGTTTTTCTGACCTGATTATTTCTGCTATTTTCACAGGAGAGTGTGTCCATATGCAGACAGAAGCTCCAGCTGCATTCAAAGTCTCCTCCCACATCAGAAAATCAATGAGCAAAAACCAATATGGTTGCACTGCATTGGACATTGATATATGAGCTGTGATTGAAACTGGATTTCTTGTGGTGCATCTTTACAGTGAGTTTAAAACATATTTAAATAATTATTTCCTTTATCTGTTTTGCAGATTCCATCAGCACAGAGCTTGACATGAGACACTTATATGTCTTGTTAACTATGAAAATATGCAGCCACCTTTTGTTACCTACTGTATCTAATGTGTTTTTTCCCCCCTGAAAATGCATGCTTCTTTGATTTCATAAAAACCCTGGGTGGATATTGTTTCTTTGCAAACATCATCCATCCATACCAAAGGCCAACAAAGCATGTAGCCACAACATAAGTAACCTAAGTTCTTGGAAGTCAAGTAAATGCTTTTGAAAATATATTCATAATTGACTTGGGAAATCCTTATATAAATGTTATAGAAATATTACCAGAGGTCGCCATTCTAAATATGTATCTGTTAAAATATCTTAAAATGTGCTTATAATTAAAAATAGCACCAGCAATTTACAGCATAATTAGTGGAAAAACAATAGGTAATCCTCTAGCATTCTCAACATGCCTTTTAGTTGTTCATGACTGACTGCTTTTACACAAATATTTACCAACTATATTTTATTACGGTAATTTTTTTTTATGATACTCAGATTTTGTCCATAATGTGAAAGTAAATGTAGATATGGTTTGGATTAGGGTTTAAGGGTAATAGTTGGGTTAGGATTGGGGTTATTGCTTGGGATTAAGGCCAGGGCTAAACTACGACATGCACACAAGTCATGGGCACAGACACAGGGACTGATAACATAAAAAAAAAATGGTCATGCTTTCCTGAAAACTGTTACAGTATTGTTTGCATGCAGGGTACATAAATGCATACATTTAAATTGGTTTGATAAAGCTAAATATGTTTTTGATTCAGACTTCACAAGAGCAAAATGTAAAATTACATCATAATATTGGTATAATCCTATAAATATAATTTGTAAATTCATATTATATTTTGCTTACTATTAACTACAAAACCACAGAGTATCACTATAATAGTTGTCAGTTTCCGGAACACTTACGATGTTGATTGCACTTTGCGAGCCTCGCAAAGCGAGGCGAACAGTTGAAGCACGCGACTGCGAGGGTCGCAACCGAGAGCCAAGCGCAAAACTCTAAAAACCTGAAAAAGAAACAAAATAATTTAACAAAAATAATAACACACACAGCACAGGGGGGAGCCAGGAAGCCTGGGAGTGAGGTTGCAGGCTAAAAAAAAAAACGGCGGACAAAAAACGTAAAAATTCGGAAACTGGATAAGAACGAGGCTGAGCAAAGCCAGGCACGCAGGACATAGAGAATACACGACGGCACAGGAACACTTACACCAACAAAGCCAGGCACGCAGGACATAGAGAATACACGACGGCAAAGACAGTAACACTTACACCAACAAAGCCAGGCACGCGGGACATAGAGAATACACGACGGCAAAGACAGTAACACTTACACCAACAAAGCCAGGCACGCGGGACATAGAGAATACACGACGGCAAAGACAGTAACACTTACACCAACAAAGCCAGGCACGCAGGACATAGAGAATACACGACGGCAAAGACAGTAACACTTACACCAACAAAGCCAGGCACGCGGGACATAGAGAATACACGACGGCAAAGACAGTAACACTTACACCAACAAAGCCAGGCACGCGGGACATAGAGAATACACGACGGCAAAGACAGTAACACTTACACCAACAAAGCCAGGCACGCAGGACATAGAGAATACACGACGGCAAAGACAGTAACACTTACACCAACAAAGCCAGGCACGCGGGACATAGAGAATACACGACGGCAAAGACAGTAACACTTACACCAACAAAGCCAGGCACGCGGGACATAGAGAATACACGACGGCAAAGACAGTAACACTTACACCAACAAAGCCAGGCACGCGGGACATAGAGAATACACGACGGCAAAGACAGTAACACTTACACCAACAATGCCAGGCACGCGGGACTTTGAAAATAAAGCCAACAGCAGACACACAGAGGAGAAAGACACAGGGAAGGGACAAGAGGGAGATGGTGGAAAGACACACATGGCATTCCCAAGCACAAAACTTCCAGGTTAACTAAAGCGGCCCGTACAGTAGGTGGGAGGAAAGGGTCGCAATGAGGCGATCAGCATAGGGCTCGCGATGAGTGCCGAAAGTGATCAGTGCAAAGCAGGAAGGTTGAAGTACACGGGGGGGAGAGGCTCACAATGAGCGCCAAAGGTGCTCAGAGGAGCAAAAGCCTCACATTTTGTGGCAAACAGCATTGCCAGCCTTACAATGTTAATCCCAACATTTTTGACGGGCAATTTCCTAGTGTTATATAATGTACAGATAGAGACTAATATGTCCCCAGCAGTTGCAGTAATTAAGATGTAGGCAGCCATGGCCATTGTTTATTTCTGTATTTGTTTCTTGTTCTTGTTACTACTTGCATAATACAGGTTCATTATTATTTTGAACCTGCAAAAATGACTCTTTTAATGATTTTCTTGTGTTTTTTTGTTGCATTGAGGGCGCAAAACAAAAACAGCAACTGGAACTGAATCCATTCATTGCTTATTATTGACAAGTCAGTTTGTTTGGGATAAATCAGTTGAAATTAGCCCTAAGGCTTAATGAGAAATTTAAATCTATTAATAAGTGATGTATTATGGCCTGCAGATAAATGATTGTTAATTTTAGAATCTGCAGTTGTTGTTTTTTTCACAAGTGTTTGGTTAATGCCACACCAAATAAACCATTGCCTTTTCCCAAGGCTTGAAAACGAGCTCCTTGTTACTGCCTACTCATGCTTTCTATCAGGCCGCTGCTTAGCCCTTTCATATATGCAGCCGCACACATCCTTCAAAACAATTAAATCACCCCAATGTGCACAGGGACAGCAGAGCAGCCAGCATTATGTGAGCAGTTTCCCTCCCCTGCTAACTGTTATTGACAAATCCATCAAATGCAGTGATGCATTGGCTTCCACCTTCCCTAGAAGGACACTAGGGCAACACTGACATGCTGTCACCGTGGTAACTGCTGCTGAAGTGAGCAGTCTGCTGGGATAGGTGACCTCGGTTGGCAAGATGCCTAGAGAAGGTAACGCTGGTATGGCAGCCATATCACGGCGGCCCACAGGAGAGGCCTAGTGCCCTCCCATTGATTCATTAGGCTTTAAAGCCATTGATCGCTGCAATTTGTAGGAATTTATATATTGATTTCAGACTGATTAACATTTCACACCAGACCAGCTCAATATGAGCTTGTAACAGCCTTTAATGATTAATTGACTTTTATGATTTCATCTCTGTGTTGTCTGAGAGCTTGTGAACTGTGGACAGGCTCATTCCCAAGATGCCTTTCAAGTGGAGCAGGGCAGTGATTGAACACCTAGGAAATTAGTGTCCTTGCTGTCCCATTTTATGAGAGATAAATGCTATGACATTTAATTTAGACCAGGATCTAGAAGATCATTTTGCAATTTAATCATAAACAGGTAAATATTGAGGGCTGTTTAGCATGTTTGTACGTTATGAGGAGTTTTATAAAAATACCAGAGTTCAGCACTACAACAAATGTGTGTGTGTGTGTGTATGTATATATATATATATATATATATATATATATATATATATATATATATATATATATATATATATATATATTTATTTAAAATGAATGAGTACTGCAATATACATATATATATATATATATATATATATATATATATATATGTATGTACAGTATATCGCAGTACTCATTCATTTTAAATCTAAATCTATATATATATATATATATATATATATATATTTACATGGTATAGAAACAAGCTCATCAAGTTCAACCTTTTTAGATCTCCTCTGATCTTTGTAATATGCAAATTAATTATTAATTTATCTAGAGGAAGGCAAACAGAAAAAAACATTGGAACATTGCCAATTGTGATCGGAATATATATTCCTATATATATTTACACATACACACGTGTAAATGTATGCAAACATATGCATTTACTAAAGGTACAGATATTTCAGTTTTTCAAGAGATCATTTTATTATGCTGTTTCATATCACAACTGATTGTATGAAATATACTTATAAAATGCATGACATAAAGTAGCAAAAAATGTTTAGAATCTTTATTAAAACATATAATTAAAATGCGAACCTGCTATTTTCTCCTGAGTCAAGCTTCTACTTAGAATAAAATATCTCAAAAGAAAAAGTAAATACTGTATCCATTATGCTTCAACTTAAAGCGGGTGTATTACTCTCAATAACAATACAATAGCTGTCATTTCTTAATAATTGAACTACTATTAATAACAGTTGTAGATAAGAAACACAAGCTGTTTCTTCATAGAATAAGAAAAAACAATCTGCATCTTCATTCTAAGAGACTGAGCTATGTTAGTATTTGTTACACACATGATCATATTAACAACTAAGATAACCTTACTAAGTTGTATTTGCAGTCATATTAGGGAAGCAACATGTATGAGGCCTGTCTCTTTATTTAAAGGCCTTTCTCATGAACCCCAGACCACCCTTGCAGCAGCACTTTTGCCAATCTACAAACACTTGTTTTCTGTTTTTTATCAGTTAATCCATTGCATGATTAAGAATCTTGCTTGTCCAGAATAAAGCTTTTATGTTTGCATAAAAGCTATATTTTAGCTGTCAATATGTCTAGCTATGCTGTGGATTTATGTTCCTGCTGTTTTGTTTGGGAGCTTTGCAGGGGGTCCTACTAGACGGCAATTAAGGAGAAGTAGTGCTACTTTCTACAAGCTATTTGGTTCATATGGTTCATTTCTTCACTGTGCCTAGGGAAATCAGTAGCACCTCACTGACAAAAGTTGAGAGGTTGAAATATATGTCTGGGGAGTTGCTGGTTGCTGTCCAGAGGAGACTTCCATTTCTTTTTTAATTCTGGTCTGTCCTTTGGGACAGACTCAGTCTGATATGTGACAGGAAGTTTCTCCTCTGTAAAGGCACATGTCCAGAAAAACTTTACAGACTGCACTCCAAATGGGCACCATAACATAATGCACGCTTTAGCGTTATGAATCCTCAGGTGTCTCTTTCTTTTATAATGATTATCCTGGGAATGCTTTGCGAATAAGAAGTTATATTCTGCATGACCCAAGCATGATCCATTTAGGCTTGTATAAAATGATTGACACCACACCGATTTTTTGGGAGAAAACACGGGCCACAGCTTTATTATAAATTAACCATTTTAACATAACTTAAAAACCTGTATATATTATACATATTAACATAAAGGGGGAGGAGCCCAGCCACGGACAGTGACCTCACGCCTTGGGCCCTGCCCAAAGCCCCAATGCTTATATTAAGCACGCCCTGTGAGGTAACTCACCTCCCGCCACAGAGCATGCGAGGGACGCCTCCCGAGTCTGCGATCCCCCCCTGCTGTCAATCAAAGCCAAGGCCCGTACGACACTCTCCCTAAACATCAATAACTCCAGCCCGATTTCCGTAAGGTGTACTTTGTCCTTGCTGAAAAACTCGTCGGCACCGGCCTGTTTGAATCCCTTTTATCTAATGGCAACGAAGCCCAACTTCCGAACAAAACTTGCCAGCTGCTGGTTAATCTTCTGCCTTGATCTATCCAAAAGTGGGTCTCGCGCGTTCCCCCAGGATCTTCTCTTTATCATCTCCGACCATATCATAAACGTACCCGGGAACTTCTTCGTCCAGTTCGCCACGTCTCTCTTCGTGACTTTTAACATTCTTCGCATGGGAACCGTTCCTAGGTCGTTACCTCCGACATGAATTAATATTATACTGGGTTGACCGTAACGCTGGGCGTATGTGCCCAACAGCCCATCCACCTGCGCCCACCGCAGGCCTCGAACCCCGAGCCACCGCACGTCCGTGACAGGAAAACCCAGTTGTGTCTTTCCCTCTGTAACTGTGGACAACCTGTGGGCCCAGTACACGTACGAGTGACCCACAATCCACAGTTGCTTCTGTCCTCCTGAAAGCAGAAAGCAACATCCATTAGACTACTGCCTTAGGCCGCACATAGGACCGAAAACGTTCTGACTCCCATCTTCCAATCCGCTTGACCCCTGCGTCGGGTAAGCCTAACCTAGCTGCTTCGGTAGCAGCCCCAATTCTGAAAGATTGTGTTCCAAACTCTGACTGCTCCAAACCCAAACTGTGTAGTGCGACCTTTAGCATCTTTTCAAATTGGTACCAGGATAACGCCGTCCCGTCGGCATGTATCAACAGCGAACACCGTCCCACCAGTCGCTGCCCAAGGTACTCCACCATACACCCGTAGGGGCAGCACTCCGTGCCCACCTCTTTACCTTTACCCAAATGGTCGGTCTTAGACCTCCGAAGCCATACCACTACCGTGCCTTCCCTTAGGCAGGTATCCACCACTTGTATATCCCCGGAACCGTGTCTACTGTTCGCGACTAACTCCCCTATCCGGAACGCTCCGAAGAACGCCAGGGAAAAAGCTGTACGGAAAAGCAGAGATTCAAAGGGGGTCCTGCCCTTTTCCCGCCAACACCTGCGCCATTCGCAGTAACAAAGAGAAGGTAATCGGCCGCCTGGTATCTGACCTGGGATCACTGTTAAACATGCCGCGCACCACCTTGCGCACTATGAACTCCTTTGTAAGGTCCCTCTGCCCTGCCAGCTTGAACATGAAGGCCAGGGCCTTTCTCCCAACCACTGCTTTTTTCTCGCCTTCCTCAGCACACCGCAGCAGAAACCAAAACAGTATCCCTAGGGTCTTATCATCTGATGTTGACCCACCGGCCATCCTAACTAGGTCGTTCCATTTAGCCCACATGCGTTTATACGCAGCCCACGTCGCCGGGGCAACAGACTGTCTGATGAGTTTCGTTACCTGGCAGCTCCAAGCTCCCTGGTCTCTGCGGGAATAGCCTCCCCCAGCGTGCTCGCCCGCGGGGCCAGAGCCCTGAACCGTTCTTCCTGAAACCGAGAAAGGGCGCCAGCAATGCCATTCTCTAAATCCGGTACCTGCCTCGCCTGAAACCATATGTTCAGGCGAAGGCAGCACAGCACTAAATGCCGAAGTAACCTTACCACTGGTATGGAAGTTGCCGTGAGGTTATTTACTGCTTGTGCAACCTCCTTGCTCTCCGTGTGGAATAACACACGCCGATCCCGAAACTCTGAACCCATAAGTGCACCGCCACTACTATGGGAAATAGCTTGAGGAATGTCAGGTTCTTCGTAAGACCTGCCACCTCCCATTCGTCTGGCCATGCCGTGGCGCACCATTTTCCTTGAAAATATGCGCCGCAACCAACTGCTCCTGACCCCCCGGTAAAGAGTTTCAAGTCGGCACTGGTAGTGCTCCCTTTTTGAATAATCGCCGACCCATTGAACTCGGCCAGGAAAACCGACCACACCTATGCGTCGTCCCGCATGGCCCGGGAGACTTTTATAAAGTGATGTGGCCTAATGACACCAGCGGTAGCGAGTGACATTCTCCTACAGAATATCCTTCACATAGGGATAATCCTACAGGCAAAGTTCAACTTTCCCATATTGGATTGTAACCGTCGCAGTGACACCCTGCGCGCACCTTCTAGCGCGCTGAGTTCCGCTCTCAAGTCTGCCACCTTTTCCTGGGGAAGACTGCATTCCATTGTCTTGGAATCTATCTGAATCCCCAGGAAGGTCAACTTCGTTGTGGGGCCCTCGTTTTTTTGTGGGCCAGTGGTACCCCAAAATCCAGACAGATTTTGGTGAACACCTACAAGATGAAACAGCAGGTATCTTGCCCTGCTGGACCGATGAACAGGAAGTAGTCCAGATAGTGTGTAATGCTCTTGTACCCAGCTTCCGTGCAACCCATTGCAAGAATTAACTGAACGTAGGTCGATGAAATAGCCGCCATTGACGTAGCAACCCAGGAGCCGGTGGCTCCACGGATGAACCGGCAACAATCTGAAAGCCTCTTCAATGGCCATTTTTGCCATAAGCGCACCTGCGCCGGCAAACCTGACCATTTCAGCAGCATTTCAAACGATTCATAGGATACGGTTGATTGATCCTTTGCGATCCCGTCGTTAACTGACCCACCTTTTGGGTAGGAGAGATGCTGGATCAACCTAAATTTTCCCATCTCTTTTTTGGGAACGACGCATAGAGGGGAAACGATAAGATCCTGGATGGGGGGAGAAGTGAATGGCCCTGCCATCCTCCCCATCTGCACCTCATTGTGCACCTTACCCTCTGCTACCCCCGGGAATTCCCGTACCGACTGCAAGTTTGGTGCTATGGACCCCCGCAGATCTGTTGTGTATGGGATCCTAAAGCCTTCCTGGAAACCCGCTTCCAGGAGGCGAGCCGCGCCGTTGCCTGCCGTTCTACCGTAGCGTTTTAGCCATGGCAGCATGCCGGGGAGGCGTATGGGCGTCTTGCCCTTTGGCAGAGGGCTCTGCTCTGCCCCCTTCCTTTGGCCTGGTGGATCTGGCAAGGGGGTGTTCGCCGGGGCACGCGTGCTTGAACCTACAGTTAGGGGCCCATTTACATACCCCTTCGTTGTAGGCAAAACAGGTGAGACCTGCAGCCGCAGTGGCGGTGGGGCTCCTGACCCCACCCGCTCCGGCACGAAAGGGCAGCATGACGCGCATAGGTGTCATAATGTTCAGCCAGTATGCCACCGCTTTATCGATCCATGCCATCGCTGGCCTAAATGCCAGGTACTGTCGGAATTCCTTGTCGTACCGCCACCATGCCATGCCCCCCTTTGTGGGTGTTGCGTATCTCATCTATGTATACAAACAAACCCGAGCCTTGCTCAGGGTGTTGTTCGCATAGTACGCATGCCATGATTGAAAAAGCCTGTAGCCACGTGTCAAAAGTTCTAGGCAGTCGCCAATAGGACCTGCGTCGGTCTTCACCTTCTCACAGTCCCCTCTCGCCCGTGTCCATCTGTCTGGACATGGGAAGAAGGGAGAACAGTTACACAAATTTCCTCCTCCAGATTTTTTCCTTCACCTCCTGGGGAAGATGTGCCCCCAGGTTGTCCAGTGCGCACAAGACAATTGCTCTCATGGCTGCATCTGAGGCTACTGCATTGGTACTGCTTGCTTGCGGGCCCGTCCCGCCCATCGCCCCCTGGGTCCCTGGTGCCGCCACTACCGCGGCCGGCACCCCACTACCCACTGCCTCACTGTTGGACTGCTCGGCCCACGCACCTCTGGCGAAGCCCCCTATCCACGCACCCATCTCCTGCTCGATTACCGCAATGTTGTGTGTGGCTAAGAGGGTCTTAAGCGACCCAAAGAAACCCCTTTGTGTGTGTGGCAGTTCACATTTGTCTGCCTCTTCTACTCCTCCCACGGTCGGGACCTCACCTGATTCCGGAAGCCTTGGAGTAGACACAGCCAACGGGGTGTCCCTGCGTCTCTCCAGACGCCCTGGGGATTCTGACCGTCTGGCCCTCCGCCGGCTCCGTCCTCTCTCTGATCCGCAGGCACAGCTGCAATGGCAAGATCTCCTACTCCTTGATCTTGATCATCTTCCTGACCTATGGGTGCAAGAGGAACAGTCACTAGCTCTCCGTGACCTGCATGCCCGTGCCCATACCGTCTGTTCCTCCCCTGAGGACTGGTCGTGGTCACCTAAGCTTGCGCGGCTAGAATGGGCTAGCGCCGCGGGCTCTGCAGCCTTCTGTACAAGCACCCTAGGCACTGCTTGGGGCGGTACAAATTCTACCTGTGTATCAGGATTAGTCACTTTTTGCTGTGGTCTAACTGTAACACCCTCAGTCTCGGTTCTCTGTCGTCTTAAGGGGGTGTGGGTGAATAGCAGTGGACTGTACCTGCTTGTGGTCTTCCTAGCTCTGGTGGGGCGCGCCAGCCTCGCCACCACCGCTGTTATGGGCATGTCGTCGATTACGACCATGCTGTCCTGGCTATTCATTACACTGACCACTCTGTTTCTTCTTTCCCGTGTGGTAGCCATGCCCAGCTCCCTGCCGTGGCTGCGTCCCTGCAAAGCACCAAGAGCGCTGTTATTATGGGAAATAGAGGGGACCGCATGGTTGGCACTTTGGGGATCTGTAGGAGCTTTTTTAGGGCTCCAGGCTTTTTTATTACCCCTTGCACCACCTTTTTGGGGTGGTAAAGGGTTGTTCTTTGCCCTTTGCTGCGGCCGGGGGCCCCTTGGGTAAAATGACTGATGGTGGCCGGATTTTTAGGCACTCACCCTCACCGCACGTGTGCTCGGCTCTCTCTTGCCTGATGGGTAAAGGGTCCTGGCTGCCCTACCCCGTGTTACCCCTGTCACCTTTGGCCTGGTCATCCACTGGACGGTGGTCTAATGGCTCTGCACTATAGGGATGGGAGGCTAGCCCAGTGGCACCCCCAATATTGTCTAGGCCTCCAGCTACCACATGCTGAGCCTGTCTAATGTAAGGGGGGCCTCCTACAGAAGGCATGGGCGGGCCCAGCCTGTCCTGCACCCACCTGACCCCTTGGCTTAAGGCCCGGGTCCTAACATCAGCTAGCAAGGCCTCTAGCTCATTTGCATCCATAACCCACGCACAACAGGCCCCCACAAGACAAACAAAACGGGCCGCGAGGACAGAGAAAAAACACTGACAAAACACACAAAACACACAGACAGGCTCTCACACACTGCCCCTTATGTGCTTTAGTAGCTGGGGAGTATTCTCGGTATTAGACTTCCTACTTTGAGATGTTTATGCAGGAGCCCTCAGACCTCCGTCCGTTTTCCTCGGAGACCGCGCCGACTGACTGCTGGCGCTCGAATGCGGCGGAAGTCCCGCCCCGATGCTTCTGATTGGCTAATGCCGCCTTACAGGCTCCGCTGGGTCACGCGACGCTGCGGGCTGACCCACGGAGCCTGTGCAGCCTCCGCGTCATCAATGCTCTGCAAATGGTGAAAAGGGTGATACTTTGAATGCGTGTAGGAGGGAGATGTGTGACTGTCCATACACTGCAGATGTGTGACTGTCCATACACATTGCACCAACCCTTTATAAAGTACACATGTTCTCTGTTTGTTTTTCGCCTTGAACTTAATAAATAAAGATAAAGCACTTGGGTTGATCCAGCAACCTTGTGTGCTCCAGTCAGATATTCTTCCACTGATCTGTATCTCCACGCCCAAGCATCAGCCTACAAAGCTATATAACATCAATTGTATCACTCAGGTGTGTACAACTGGTTTCAGTGGGTCATACTCATTATATATACAGTAGTTTCAGGGAGGGATTCAAACAATTATCAACCCTTAACTAAAACTGCTTCTACCTCCCTCATTACAGCAACTATTTTCACAAAAGAAAACACTGTTCCCTCATGCATTCAACAAGACTTTCAATCCTCTGTCTGATTTTGTAAAGACCAGCTGGTGATTTCCATGCTTTTAAAGATATTAAAGGGCACCTTACAAGCAGCATAACAATGTCAAACTGGCACACTTAATATCAGGATGTGAAATGATATTAATTGACAATTAGGTCATTACTTTATCATACTGTTCTATATGTTATTGCTTTCACAGACAATTCTATGAACTGAATTAAGGAGGCCCCAGTATGAGCAAACATTGACTACTAAGTAGCTTTATCATTTTAATTGTTCTCAACAGGGGTTGCCATAAAACCTGATATGCTCTATGTTCTTGTTCTTGGTTGGAATTACATAATTTTTGACGTATAATAAGAACATGCCCTTGCATTTTCACCAGCACCACATATTAATAACCTTTGTTTATAATGTAAGTCTGTCAACCATATAATTAAATGATTAAAAATTTAAATTAATACAAATGTAATTTTCACTGTCTATGTCACATTATATATATATATATATATATATATATATATATATATATATATATATATATAGTAAATAAAAAGTACATCTGTGTTCACATTTGAATGTCTAAAGCAAGTTAAAAAACCTGCTTCCAGCTCAGAGTTCCGAGAAAAACAGTTATTACGCTGCATTCTGGGAAGTTGAGCTGGGACACACAAATATGCCCACAAATGCCTCGATCTTCAATCCGTAGCCATCATCAAACATGGCTTTCTTTAAGCTTATGCATGCCGTATTAAACAGCTTTAATGCAGGTTGGAATAAACACAGGCTGAGTATCCTATCCATGTACAGCTGTTTCAAGCTTACTGGCTATCATCAGCATGGAGCGGGATCTCAGCTTGTGTTGTGGTCTTTATGAGTAGGTAGTTCACCACAACAATCATTTATAATATGGTGGGCAAAAGAGCGATAGAAGCCCTCCACCGTACAGAAGTACAGTAAATAAAAAGTACATCTGTGTTCACATTTGAATTATATATATATATATATAAGATTATTATTTTATATTTTCATGAACCAGGATTAATTTAAGCTACTTATAGGTATATTTAGCCACTGTTCTATGTTAATGGCTGAATATAGAAAACTTAGATATGCCTTTGAAAACATAAGGGTCTATGAAATGGCTAAAATATGTATAAATTATCAAGAATTGGAGGAGTGGGGAGTAGAATAAATACACTGACATATAAACTTTAAGGACTGAAACAATGTTACCTTCCAAAAACCATTACTACTATTAAAATGCATTTTATTGTCCAAAATCCATCACTCTGGTGACTCTAGACCTCAGGCAATAATATTTGTAAAAAAAGAAGTAGTAGATGAATTATTATGCGCAAAATAAAGAATCCTTTGATTACCATTTAAACAAACCACTTATAATTATGCCTCCAATTACCTAGCATGTTTATAGACTTTGAAATCGTTATTTTCACCTTGATGTTTCTAAGGTTTGGGATTTTATGATTATTGTTCTTTCATCAAATTGAAGTTGCATCGCATTTCATCTTCTTACAGAATCTTCAATTGTTTATATTTCACCTGCATGGTTATGATTCCCTTTAACTCTTCAGTTTTCCCAAATTATGTGCTTGCTTTGGAAATCGTTTGCCTTTGGCTATGTTTACTTTTATGATACCTTCTGTTCAGTTAACTGAATGCAGATAGGACACAAACACTGGAAACCTCAAAGCTCTTTGCTAATGCTTTCAAATTGAGAACGCACAAACATAATTGCTTTTGTTGGATCACAATCTCGAGTAGCAAAAAGCATTTTAAACATCTGCCCTTCTTTTGATTGGCTTTCTGTCATCTTCCCTTTTGGCCATAGTTTGATGTTCTGAAAACCTCTTTCACCAAATCAGCAAAAGTCATAGTAAATAGACTTTATGTTATGCCGCGGTACAAGAAAATTGTTCATGGACCAATTCATCATCTGGCAATAAATTGATGAAGCTAGTTACAACAGAACGCAATTGCATGTTTATTTGTTTTGCAACCTCTTCTATAGCCTCAGCTGTGGCTCAAATAAATGTTCAACATATAGAAATAATGATATGTACCGATTCAATAGATACTGCAATTGGTAACACAGTTCATAAATTGGTAAAGTATAAAAGGTACCCTTGAGTTATAAAATGGAAATTTACATTGCATGTAACAGTATTCAGACTTTATAGTGTGAAACTCAGTGATAAAATGGTGGTTGTCGAAAAGGGGTTAAAAAGTAAAGTTACACATTTTCTTCTGAGCCTAATAAGAAATAAGGTTTTTAGAATACCATAGAAAGTGGATGTAATAACTTATATAAGGCAAGCCACAATTAGGTATATTTGTAAAACAGGATTATTATTTATATTAGTATTAGCAGTAGTATTTATTTATGAAGTGTTAGAAAATTCTGTAGTGCTAAGTAAAGGGGGAAAGGCGGATTCTAAAGACAGAAAAAGTTAAGCAATTATGCCTCTTGGCACATAAGGAGTTGAATATCTGCTTTCATGAGAGCAGAAACAGACCAATGGGATGAAATTGCTTTATGGCGATCTGCTTATGCTGCAGAATCCAAAAAAATGAGACATTTACTGTGCCTTATTAGTGGACAATAGGAAGCATGGTTGTAAGCTTGTCTGAATAGGTGAGTTTTCAGAATGTTTTAAGCTTTCAATTGATGGGAGAAGCACAATTAGATAAGAGTACAGGCATCAGGCGGGTGTTAGATTAGATAAAGATAGGTAAAAAGAGGAGTAGGCTATTGGCAAAGCAGAGGGAGCTGTTAAGGAAGTATTTAGAGATCAGAATATATTTATTAAGAAATGTAATCAAGTTTAGAATTGTTGAGATATTTTGTAGCTGAAGATGAACAATTTTAACTTAATTCTGTAACATATGGAGATCCAGTGAAGGCACTGGTAGAGAGGAAAAGTAGCTGAAGAGCGATTAGAAGTTAGTAAAAACTGTGGAGTCAATAGCACAGCTTTTGTTATACTATAGTCTATTCATCAAACAGAGCAGCATTTGACAAATAGAATTGAACTTTTTAACTACATATTTTTACTTCTTTATGATAAATAAATATCATTGTTTTTACTATATGTACACAACATTTTCTATGTCAAATGCTGTCCCTCCTAATTTTGATTAGAAAGGCTTTTTTTTGTTGCTGATTTTGACTTCTCAAAGACAGCCATGCTTTTTTTTAAATTAATTTTGTTTTAAAACTACTATAAAGTAATGTGAATGAGCTTACAACATTAAAAGTCATGCCAAATAAGATCATGACTTAACTGGTGCCCAAGGACAAAGCAATTAGATAGATGCTAACAGGAAAGTTTATGTTATATTTTCCTACCACTACAAATAGCAGTTGCTGTATTTCTCAGAACTGCTGTGTTACCATTTCCAGAGTTTTCCCCACCGATGCCAAGAACTGCATTGGAATGACACAGAGACCCAGCACGGGTTTACATAGATCTAATTAGCACCCCTAAGTTCATTGCTCAGGGCTCATCCCTGGTGACAGTAGCACTCCTTTCATTCAGCAGACTCTGTGAAGTATCTCCCCATGATGTTGGAATCCAGCCACGCAATATAGCATTTTCTCGAAGTCTTGTTGAAAATAACCTTGTGCCAACCTCTGTTATAGCACTCAAGTAAACCACACAGAGGTTTGCACAGTGCCATCAGGGCATTTATCAGCATTTTATCTGTTAAATGGACAGAAAACTCACAATGTTTATGTTATTCATATGAATGCTTGTTAGAAATATTGTGAAAGTGTTTAAATGAAAAATAATAATGATATGATGATGTGAACACTTGTAATAAAGTTTCAATGATAAATGTAAGAAAGTTGAGAGAAAGCTGTGTGAAGGAAATGTTAAATAAATTAGCTATGTTACCCTACTCAGTTGTGTTTTTAAAATGTTAGTAATCATACAAAACAATTTGAACTTATGATTACTTGTCAATGCTTTCTGACACTTATCACTTAAAGGGTCAGCAGAAGGGGGGCAGTAAACAGATCCAGCTGCAACCTTTCTTGTGTATGTTCTAAACTAGAGATCACTCAGCCCCTCATTCAATTGCAATTTGGCCAATTGAATAGGGCTCTAAATAAGCACATAGCATATTTTTTTTTAAATACGTTTTTAGTTAGTGAAATCCTTGCTTTTGGATATATGTTTACTAACTAAAAACTTCTTTAAAAAAATATGTGATGTGCTTATATAGAGCCCTATTCAATTGGCCAAATTGCAATTGAATGAGGGCCTTACTTTGCAATGCAATAACTTTATACAATGCTTAAATAATGCTATTTTATATACTTAATGGAAATGTTGTGTCTTCACAAAACTTTAATTTGTATTAATACCTATACACTAAGATAAAAACTCACAACATTTAGGGAAGTTTTAATATTTATTATTGTTGTATTGTATTGGTCCCATATTCAGTAATAGACATGGCAGATAAGATAGCTGCCTAGATGTGCAGCTCACTTGCAGGGTACCTACCCGCCAACACTTACACTTACTGCTGTAAAGAGACCTGGCTGCCTTGGAGCAAGAATAACAATGCTCTTCTCTGGTTGAACTGAATACTGCTGCCCATCTGCATGGTATTCTAGATGTACGTCTCCATATAACTCACTTATTTGAAAAAGGACCACACCTTCCAAAATCCATTGAGAATCTAGGGTGTCACTCTGAGGTTTGGCAATCAGATGTCTTGTCTTAATAATAATTCATGCTAATAAGGTATTTACAAAACATGGATTGCCTCTTATTTGTATCTTCACCAGTTCAAACATCATAACTGCTTCCTGAAAGCTGAACCGAGCTAAAGAGTTAAAATACTAAAATCTTCTCAACTACAATTAATATTTATAGTTTTTACTGACTGTCCTTTTACCGTTTTAATGTCTTTTCTGTCTTAACATTATTAACATTATACATTCATGATGTGTTAAGAAAAAATCATAAGTCGTATTGATTGAATATTATGCTAAATAATTTGTCAGCCTATTTGTTCTGATAACAAGCTAAAATCTGACAGCTAAGTAGCAGTCACATTTATACTCAAGTACTACTTCATACTAATTTTCTTAGTTTGCTCAGTTTAATGAATTAATAAAAGTTGAATTTCAAGTGCTGTCTCTCAGTTTTCAAGGACTGAAACATAATACACAAAACTTAGACAAGACACTCTTTGCCCTGATTTCTGCTCTGCAAATGTTGGGTAAATGAGCTAGTAATGCATATCGGCTTACTTACTTATTGGAATAGATTCACTAAAGTTTGCAGAATATGTAAAGGAAATGTGTTACTTGTTTTTCAAACAATGCAGTCATCAAAGTATTCATCAGGAGCCATCTTCATATTGCTCTTAACTTCATATACATTGGGGATATTTTGGAGGTTTATTAAATCCCATTCACAATATTCACTAACCACTTGCAGCCTCATTCAATTGCTGCATTTTTGAGATCTGGGCTCGCAAATGGAGGTGGCAAGTTACTTTGCTATTCAATTGGCAAATAAAAAAAAAGAGAGCTAAAAAGAGGTAAAAGAGGTTGCTCTCAGAGTGGGTTATCATGTCCACAGATCTAACCTATTAAGGTTAGTTCATTCTCTGATTGAGCATCTCTATTTTGTTTTTTGTTTATTCAAATGACCCTTAAGGATTAGTCTCCCTAAGGGTAATAGGGGAATCCAGACGTGGACCCCTTGCTCACTGTGCTTTAGGGAGTTATCAGCTACACCTCCCTGACGAGGCCCAAAGAAGGCCAAAACGTACGTCTGGGGATTGCTGTTTCTCCTGTTAAGGGTAGAATTGCCTGGCATTTCGGGGCTGGACCACTCTAGTGAGTTGGAACAGACTGATATACTACAGGATAATTCTACCTGTGAAGGACACAAGTGAGCTAAAAGAAGTTGCTCTCAGAGTGGGTTATCATGCCCACAGAACTAATCTATTAAGGTTGGTTCATTCTCTGATTGAGCACTTCTATTTAGTTTTTTGTCAATCGGCAAACAGTTGCGGCCTCCGATCGAATTACAGCCTACCCCCCATGATTCATATTTATTTGTTAAATTGAAAGTTACTTCACTCAAAGCATTTGATCTCTCACGGCCCCAAGAGTTGCGATCGCTAAAATCGCAAATCAATATTCAATTGCTCCGATTCTCTCTTGCTAATCAACCCGTTAAGCCCGCAAATGGCAAAAATCGAATCATTGGTTACTGCTGCCAAGGAGGTCTCACAAAGGGCTTAATGAGCAATCGTAGCACTTTCAAAGCAAAAAACAAAGCAATACTGTACTTTTAATAAAAGTAAAAGTGATTGCGTCCGCAATCATGTTCAAGCCCGTAAATGCTACTGTCTGTAGCATGGTTTACGATTCTCGCAACCGGCTCATAACTTGCGAGATTGACCAATTGAATAGCAGAGTAAAAGTAGAGCAACAGGAACATGCAACTCAATGGCAGAAAATCTATCTGCAATGGAGTTTACGGCCCCGAATTAGATGAGGCTGTTGTAAGTCTTGGATGCAAAAGCAAATCTGCTTACTAATTGTGTACTAGCTTATTTGCAATGTATTCTATAAAAAAAATCACAGCAGTTGCAAATTTACTCATTTTAATTTTAATATTGCTATTTATTTGTGTTATAATAATGCAAGATTATAATTTTCAACTGTGTATAATCAAGCAGTGTAATTCCATTTTTTAATAGCATTTAACAGTCATTCCATACTAAAACAAAATATGATATGTACTAAGGTGCTTAGCTAACAAGTGTGAGCCTTACTCTACCTTAACCTCCCTGCTATCAACTGCAGCAAGTTTCTCTAAATTTACTAAGATTTCTTTATTTTAATGAGATCTGCAAAAGGCTTTTCAAGAAAATAACAAACATTATAATAATTGCAACAATTCTAATGGATATATCTAAGATCTCGTATAATTCACCCTATGATTTGTATAATAATCAAGAATAAAGTTAAATAGTGAAACTTCTATTATAACATATATTTCTATGGAAATCAACATGGATCTATGTATAGAGAATCTGTTGCTGTTGTGAAGCTTTATATACCATGAGCTGTATCCCCCCCAGAATTATTTTGGCTCCTACACCAATGATTGCAACCCATTCTGTAAACACTTGCAGCCTTATTAAATTGTGATTTGGCCAATTGAATAGGACTCTATATAAGTACATAGCATATATTTTTTACAGCAGTTTTTAGTTGGTGAAGACTTTGCTTTTGGATAGAAGTTTACTAACTAAAAACTTCTGTAAAAAATATATGCTCTGTGCTTATATAGAGCCCTATTCAATTGGCTGAATCACAATTTAATAAGGCTGTTGGTGCTTAGTTCATTCTGACCAAAATGTTTTGGTAAGATCCCCTAACTTGAAAATGTTTTTACATGAGGATTAGATTTCCACAAATAAACTTTAAAAATAATATTAAATCTTTTCTTAATTTCACAGTTTTGGTACAACCTAAAATGCTTGCATTGCAAGTTCTACCAAAAATGTGAAGCATGCCAATATATTTTTCATGTATCATACTTCAGTATTGTACTTTAGCAGATGACAAGGTTCTAACTGTAAATGTATAGCAAGTTAGGATACTCTTAAATATAATTCAATTCCACAATGATTTACATTCCAACATAAAATCTTACAATTACCAAGAGATATGTCTCTCAAGATAGAAAAATATATCACAAAGCTTCTCAGAGCTGCAACACAGATCTCTGAAGACTGACATGTTTATTTCTCATAGGAAAACATTGCTTGTGGGAATTCACACCCTTGTGGGAATTTACTGAGCATCTCAAGTGCATTGCATGTTATCACCTGATTGTGTACTATGTCTTATGGGGAAAAACAGCCCTACTCATGTTATCTCAGCTCTTCTCGCCTCTTTTCAGGAACAGAATATTCTAAATGATCACGAGCAAGTTAGCTTGAATAAGCCCATGGGCCAACTTCTCAGCCAATTGTGCAATTTACTAAAGCCCCTTCTCTCGTGTTATAACAAGCTATTGTGGTGGATTGTGAGTTGTAGTGACCAGAGTGTGTACATCTTTCAGTCATTGCCCCTCTGAGCTCCATCAAGTTCATGTTAATTGTTTCATTGACTTCATCTATCCATCTCCGCCTCTGTCATCCCCTTCTTCTTGTGCCTTCAATATTTCCCAGCATCAGAGTTTTTTTCTAGGAAATCTTGCCATCTCAGGAAATGGCCAAAATATTTTAGCTCCAACCTCATGATCACACCTTCTAGTGAACAGTTTGTCTTGATTTCCTGAAGTACTGATTTATTGGATCTTCTTGCAGTCCAGGGGACTCTAAGCAGTCTTCTCCAACACAACAATTCAAAGGTGTCAATTCTCAGACTTCTTTATGGCCCAGCTGTCACATCTGTATGTTACTACTGGGAATACCATAGTTCGAACTATCAGACCTTTGTCGATAGTTTAATATCTTTACTTTTTACTAGCTTGTCAAAGCTTACCATAGCTTTCCTCCCCAGATGCAAGTCACAATCTGCAGAGATCTTGGATCCCAGGAAATTAAATTCTGTCACTGCCTCCACTTCTTCCCCTGTCTATTTGCCAGGAAGTGGGCTTGCCATTTGCTATGATCTTCGTCTTTTTAACGTTGAGCAGCAGGCCAAATTTTGCATTCTTTTACCTTCATCAATAAGTCCTTTAGTTCCTCCTCAATTTCAGCCATCAAAGTAGTATCATCGGCTTATCTGAGGTTGTGGATATTCCTCCCAGCAATATTGATTCTGGCTTTGGATTCATCCAGCCCAGCCTTACGCATGATGTACTCTGCATATATGTTGAATAAATAAGGTGACAATATACAACCTTGTCGCACTCCATTTACGATCTTGAACCATTCTGTTGTCCCATGTTCGGTTCTGATCATGGCTTCTTGGTCCACATACAGATTCTTAAGGAGGAGGATGAGATGATCTGTTACTCCCATCTCTTTATTAATATTCCACATTTCGTTGTGATACACACAGGCAAAAGCTTTAGAATAGTCCACAAGTACTCCCAAATCCCTTTCAATATCAGATATCCCTAGATTTGCTCCATTAAGATTGTAAATTGCATGACTATTTTTCCATCCCAAATGCATAAACATTTATTTATATTAAATCTCATCTGCCATTTAGCCGTACATTATCTCTAATTTATGCAAATCCCTTTGTAGGGAAAGTACATCATTATCTTACCTTGCACAACTTAGTGTCATCAGTAAAAATGGAGACCCTACTTTCAAGCCCTACTTCTATATCATTAATAAATATGTTAAAAAGGAGAGGACCTAATACTGAACCTTGAGGAACCCCACTTACCACATTAGTCCAATTGGTGTATGTTCCATTTACAACAACCCTTTGCTTCCTGTCTTTTAGCCAGCTCTCGATCTAGTCGATCTAGATATTATTTCACCAGGTTTGTTGTTATAGGTCCTTATTGATGTATTGACCCCTATTACATGCGCTACTCTGATCTCGATGTGTAAATCATGGATAGGGGGTAGATACACAGTGCTGCATTGGGTATTACTGCTACTCATCGCAGACCTAATTATATCAGTGATTTAGTAAATTGCATGGAGACCTGAGTAATGAGCAGAAGTAGATTGTGGCTCCTTGCCCATCCTGTTAGTAAATTCCCCCCCAAGTGAAAAAGTGCTTTGTAAATTCCCCCATCTCAATGAAGATTAGTAAATCTACACCACCACGTCAAATTACCATTCAGATTTAGCTGGATTGCTCACTAATATATTCTGGCATTTAATTTGTCTTCTGTAGTTGGCACACTGCTACTTAATATTACATATGCTTCGAAGGAAATTTCCTGAAACAGTTCGCTTTTTGTTTAAGGTTTATGAAATTTATGTTAAAGTTAATATATTTCCTGCAAACTTTATTTATATTCTAAGATATAGAAAACTGCCTATTTGCCTACATTGCTAGTATATGTGAATATATGCATATGGAAATATGTGAACAGTGGGCAGGCCCATGCAGGGACTATTTGTTTGATTTTAGGAATTAAAACAGAGCTTATTTGCCCTTCTTAATAAAATATAGTACATAAAAGTAAATAGATGCATAAATATATTACATACGTAGTAAAATCCAGAAAAGCTCTCAAGGGTTGATAAGCAGGTCGCTGAAGTCTGTGTAGTCTGTGTCCTATGGGGAAATTTGCCACTTGCTACAGCCTCAGTACTTTGCAACACATTAGAGCTTACTGTATCTAGGGGCCATTTTATACACAGTGCTACATATACATTATGCTTTGTGTCAGTATGCTTGTGTCAGAAAGTGTCAGGTATAATTACGTACAGAAATGTCACTGCCTAGACAGTCCAGGGCATATGACAGTGCAGGGCACTGCACCAATTCCTTTTGTACCTGGGTCTTGTTGACTTAAACAAAAATACATCACTGCATACATGACCTTGACTTTCAGCTAATATAGAGCAGAATTATTGTTTATCTAAACACCAAATTAAAAATCCCAGTTAAATGTGGCATAGGTGGCATTAGGCTTTACAGAGTTGTTTATATGTAACATTGTTTTTGTTCTAGCACAGATATACCCACATTAAAAAGTTAGAATCCTCAATTAGTTAGTGCTCCATGTCTGACAATTATAATGAACATTTCTGCACCATTCTATGCTTTGCTAGTTTTTTCATTTTCAAGAACATTTCGGTAATGTTTTTTTTTTACTTTGCCAAACTTGATTATTTACAATTTGTTTCTGCTTTAAAAATAAAGATACCACAGAGAGGTTACGCTAGTCGAACGTGTTTACCTCCATAAACTGAGGTGGACAATAGCAGTCCCACTTGCCAGTGTATGATGCCAGTCTTCTCCAGATCTGTACAAGCCATGCCAGCACAAATAGGACTTGGCCCCACATTACTAGTGGATGTGTCATCATGCAAAGCACATCACTAATAGGAATCATCAAGGCATTGTGCCACTACGACATTTTAATACTACCACATGACAACACAGGAGTGATGAAAAGAGAACAAAGGATTTCTGAAAACATGTTTCATAAAAGTATATGCTACACTGACATAACTGTAGATTTGTTAATTGTCTCATTTAAATAAGCATTGGCAAGTAGGGAAAGGTCTACAGAAAAAAAAAAATGTAAATAACATGTATTTAGAAGAACTGATGTTTCTAACAAAGAAATGTATAATTTGTATCCATTATTTCTGATCTGAAAATAATTTATTGAACATATTTTTAGGGCTACATGATTTTTTTGAAACTCTAATTCATAGGTGTATAACATCAACAAATTAAGAACCACATTCAAATATGAAGTGGTATTGGGTCATTAAAGGGCAATTTACCTCACTATAAGTGTGTGAAAGAGCGCAAGATTCTATGCTAAAGAGATCTATTGCTTTTTTTAAAATTAAACTAAGAACATTTAAAAATTTGCAGTCTTAGGTCTGTTTACAGATGCACTGCAGACCGCCCCAAGCTCTGTGAAAAGAAATAATTATGGATTTACTCTTCTGTCAGGAATGTAATCAGCCATCAGTTAACCCACAAGTAACATATTTAGTAGTTTTCAGCAGTCATTTCCCTGCACAGATGAATTTGGGAAAGCTTTAACCCCTCTTTCTGCTCTCTGCACACAGCTCTTGCTGTGAATGTATCTGGAGGCATGCCTAAATCTCATGTAAACAGAACTTCATTTATGGGGGGTTTTCTGTGAAAAAGGCACCTATTTCAAAAATTATACAAGTATTTTGACATGTTTTCAGGAGTACATTACAGTGAAGTGCTTCAAGTTGTGCTGAATTAACTGTCCCTTTAAGTGTAAAATGTGTAAAGCAACAGCACAGACTAAATGGGTATAATTAAACCAAATTGTTATTTTATAGTGGCTATTCTTTACTATATCTCCTATACAACTTTGTTTTTATTTTCTGATCACTTGCTAAAATTGGAAGATAACCATACAGAACCAGCACAGCCATATAGTTAAACTTGATTGCTGACATTCATCAAACCAAATACATTTTCTTATATCCATTTCAAACATATATATTGATATGTTATTCAAAATTGCAGCAAAGTACTACAAATTATACTTGTAAAAAATATTGCCATGTCACTTTTATTTATACTTATTAGTCATTTTGATATATTATATTTTCTGTGCAGTATTTGTTGAGCTACTGCTACAGGAGGCAATATGGCACAAATGTTGCTAGAGTTTTAGAAGTTGCATGTATTTTAAGTTACGCTTTGTATCTACAGTTTTGTGGATCTGGACATGTAAATTTAATTTATATGGAGTGAAAATTCAGTGAAATCATTGACTTGTTTTCTACTTTAGCCTTTCCGTCCTGCCCCGTGCCACCCCAGCCCATCAGCAGTAGTGTGACATGATTATACTCTGTATGTGGAAGGGTAACATGAACATAGACCAAGAGCCCGTCTGCACATTGTGGGTGCTATTAAATTCCAGCCTCGTAAATAAGAGGCTTCTACTTAAGCCCTACGTACTGCAAAGTTTCTCTAACTTACAATGCTATTACATTAGCCCTGCTGCGAGCAACGTATGAGCTACGCAGCAGGGCCGTACGTATCTACACTGCGTAAATATACATGAGGAGTGACAGCCTGCGAGATGATATCGCAGGCTCCCACTCCTCATCAATTGCTGCGTGGGTCCTAAACGGGACCTCCGCGGCAGTCCCCCACATAAGCCCTGCCGTGGGGGGTACTCCAACTACCCCCCCGGCACCTAAAATTAACCCCCCTCTATGGCCTTATGGGGGTCTGTATTGACCACCATGAGTTATAGGGTTAATTAAGGTCTTATGGGGGTCTGTATTGACCACCATGAGTTATAGGGTTAATTAAGGCCTTATGGGGGTCCCGATTGACCGCCATGAGTTATAGGGTTAATTGAGGCCTTATGGGGGTCTGTATTGAACACCATGAGTTATAGGGTTAATTAAGGCCTTATGGGGGTCTGTATTGACCTTCATGAGTGACGGGGTTAATTAAGGCCTTATGGGGGTCTGTATTGACCACCATGAGTTATAGGGTTAATTAAGGCCTTATGGGGGTCTGTATTGACCACCATGAGTTATAGGGTTAATTAAGGCTTTATGGGGGTCTGTATTGACCACCATGAGTTATAGGGTTAATTAAGGCCTTATAGGGGTCTGTTTTGACCTTCATGAGTGACGGGGTTAATTAAGGCCTTATGGGGGTCTGTATTGACCACCATGAGTTATAGGGTCAATTAAGGCCTTATGGGGGTCTGTATTGACCTTCATGAGTTATAGGGTTAATTATAGTTGCCTGGGGTTAATATTTTTAGTGCAAGTCCTTTCAGGACCTTTACGGTCCTTTAAGGACCCGCAAGGCGGGAAATTTAAAATTTAAATGCAGCAGGGTCACGATCGGTGCCGATCGGGGACCCCCGCTGCAGGGGGTTAATGTGGGGGGGCTGCGGGGGTCCCTATGGAACCCTGCAGCAAGGGGTTTATGTGGGTACACTTCGGGGGTCCCGATGGGGACCCCCAGCATAGAGAGGGGTTAATTGTAGGTGCCGCATCCGGGATTGGGTAATAGTGTGACGCGGCCCCTTTAAGGAGCCGCGGCAGGGAATTTAAAACTTTTAAATGTAGCGGGGGGCCTGATATATGCAGATCGGGCACCCCTCCTGCAAGGGGTTTATGTGGGGACACTTCGGGGGTCCCGATGGGGACCCCCAGCATAAAGGGGGGTTAATTGTAGGTGCCGCGGCCGGGATTGGGTAATAGTGTGCCGCGGCCCCTTTAAGGAGCCGCGGCGGGGAATTTAAAACTTTTAAATGCAGCGGGGGCCTGATCGGTGCCGTGGTGGGGGTGCTGCAGGGGTCTCAATAGAGACCCCTGCAGCATGGGGATGTGTATAGGGAGCAGGGGGGAGCCTCACACTGCTGTCTCGGGCTGCTCCGAGGCAGCACGTAGAGGCTTTAGGATCCCATGCGGGCACTTTCTGTGCCTGTAGGGATTCTTACGAAATGCGATAATCATGCGTAGATTTAAGGCTGCGTGTGACTACGTAGCTCTCTCGGAGCCTATTCTCTGCCATTTTTTCATAGTCATATCGCAAAGCAGGCTGCGAGAGATTCGGTACTCGCAAACAGCAGAAAAACTGCCTTTTGCGAGGACCAAGAGAACTACGAGGGAGAATTTAATAGGGCCCTGTGAGTTTAGTTTAACATCTACTGCAAGCAATTTCTTCCTTTTATGTCTAAGGATTCTAATACTTTCTTTGACAGTTAAATGTGTCCTTATCTGTAGATGTGCCAGAGATCATAGACAAAGTTGACAATTCATTTTTGTTTATTGATTGAACACTTACATGTTATTTCGCTAAAAATTCTATTCACTTTCACTAATAATATGTGCAAAATGTCGAAATTTCAAACCTAACATCTCTCAGGCATTGGCAGTTAAGTGTATGGTTTGATCATGAACCTTATTCTGCATTAGTTCTGTTAATACTAAATTGCAGTTTTATTTATAGGTTCTAGTACTGCATGCTCAGAAATACAGTGTTAATCTTGTGATAGTTTATTAGCTAATCCCAAATTACATCTCTTATGTTCTTGTGTGATTGGCTAACAACTAGCAGTTTGATGAAGCAACCTGTATTTGGTAATGACACACACAGAAGGCATAATATAATTCAGTACTTTCCTGAGGCAGAGCTAGTCCAATAAATTAAAGAACTACTGTACAATGAAAAAAAATACAGGTGGTCCCAGGGTTACAGACGAGATACGTTCCTGGGAACGTCTTTAGGTAACTCAGATCCCTGATGAATAATAATAATAACCGTACTATAATGGCTCATGTGTGTCAATTATAATACAGTGTAATGCTGTAATAATAATACCCCTGTACTGTGATAATAAGTTACAGAAACAATTGCTCTCTTTCTTTTAATTCAACCAAACAGAACATAAAAACAAGTTCTTAAGTACAGATTGTCCATAAGTCGTGTCCTCTGTAATCCGTGGACCTTCTGTATGTTTGAAAACTGAATCTGATTATTAGCATACTTAAGCAGGAAAAAAGTAATTTAGTTAGTTTCTTAATAAAAAAATATTCCTTTGCTGAATGCTGGAGGCATCCATGATACTTTGATGGAAGTTGTGTCTGTGAGAGGGAAATTCCATTTCTGAAGAGAAATGCTTGCATCTGTTGATGCAAGCAGCTTACTTCTGGGCCTGTGAGGAGCAATGGGTGTGGTGTCAATTTCAATCAGATCCAAATATCTAACAAAACCTTCTGTCCTCCCCCTTTTCTGTCCTACCCCACCACTCCCTCCACTGATGGAGAGGGCTGCCAGTTCCTTCTCCAGTGGGCCACAGCATACAGCTCCTGATATTCCAATGTGGCCTCTCATCCAAGTACTGACCAGGCCTAACCCTGCTTGGCTTCAGGGTGGTGTGACCTCTTGCTTCCCTGACTGGAATCAAACCCAGGTTGCACCGAATCCTAACCATTGGATCACCAGGGAACTTACACATCTGCTAATGTTGTTAGTTTATTACAGACATGTGTTTCACAAACAAGTGCTTTTTCTCTTGAACTACAATGGTCCTTTAAGACGTTATGATTATATTTTATAAAATGATTCCTCTATTAATTTACATGCTAATTATGAATGGACATTACAAACAATATCATGACCCTTTAACTTTGTTTGTTGATATCTATATCTAAGCTTGAATTTGTATATCAGTCAAGAGTTTCACTAAGATCACCTGATTTTAATGAGGTAGTCAAAAACCCAAAGGTAATGAGGAGATGCAGAAACTGGAGGTAAAGAGTAATTGTAAATACACTAGTGTGATATGTTATATACTGTATAACATATAATATACAGAAAAAAACTTTAGATAATAAAGTTATAAGTAATGGGTTATTAAAAAATGGGTTTGATCTATGACTATTGTTTCAGGATATATTTGCAGTTACCACTTACAATAACTTAATACAAGTAAGTTAAATGAAAAATGTATCTTTTGGCCAATTATGTCTAATAAAATAAAAATGCTATGTCAAGGTTCTCCTGACAAGAAAACAAACATTTTTAAAAAACTTGACACCTAAGTTTATAGTTATTCCCCATTTAAATGTACTCAACATTTTAACTAAACATGGTTGTGTAGGTTTATTATTCAGTGTTTAATTAGATATATAGAATAATTCAATACTACTTTTGTATCTGATATTAGATGTGATTCACTTGAATTAAACTAATAAAATGACTATACTATATATGAGCACTGTTTATTTACTGAGGCAAACAAGGCACCTAATTCCTGTCACATTCATAAAATACAATTCTGTTCATAACCTTATGCTATATTTATTTGTATAATTTTGCGTCCTTCAAATACGCACCATATGTGATAATGAACAAAGTAGCCCTTTCTTTCTGTCCTAAGGAGAAATCATTATAACTGCATTTCCTACACACTGTGCTTTGTAGGTGGGTCAGTGAAAGGCTAACATTTGCATTGTTGGATACCTATAATTCTCTGCAGTTTAGCACGCATAATATATTGGTGCATTCCGGCTTATTTAGCACTTCTTTGTTGTGCGAGCAGGTGAGCCATAGAGCTGAATTATTGGGATTTATAGATGTAGCTGAGATTTTCTTATACAGTCCTACAGACAGCCAGACTGAAGAACTGTGGGAGTTCTGACTGACTGAAAACCCGTGCATTATAATTCATTAGTGTGTCAAGGATTTTATTAGCAAAACGATAATTCTATAATACTTAACCTTGGCCTTTTCAGCAAATCTACATGCTCTAATTTTGCTTTTATTGTAACGGCAGGCCAAACTTTCATACTGTGAGTTAATTACACAAATAGTTCTCTGAATCCATTTGTAGGCCTGGTGTCATAAAATCAGACATCTTTTCACAATTTCCACACAATAATGGCCTCCATTTTTCCCTACATACATGTTATGTAATTGTCAGCAAGTGTTTGCTCCAACTCTCTTTATTTCTAGTGAACATCAATGGAGCAATAACTTTGATTGAAAGAACAAAGCTCCTGTTACAGTGAGCTTTCACAAAGCAACAGAGGTTATTGCATTTGTAATATTCCTTTCAACTAGGCCTTCACATCTGTTCCACAGTCTAATTACAAATACAAAAAGGCCATAATTCACAATTGCATCACAACAAAGAAAGATTGAAGAGATTTACATTCATGTGCATAGACTTCATTCATTTTCATATGTATCTGTTATGTTATTTTCATGTCGGAAACACCGATCCATGAGGAAATCGCTCTGTCTTGATTAACTAAATTCCCTTAGCTGTGCAGCTTGTCACTGGACGGTAACACTACTGTCAGTATGTACTTGCTCTGTACTTGATATTGCTCACGATTCAATTTTCTTTTGATTTGGTAACTTTATTTTCTTAGCTAGCAACAGAACATTATTATTATCTTGATTTGTAAAGCACCAACATATTTCATAGCGCAGAACAAGGGTTAAGTATGAGGCAAAACTAAAATTGACACATTGCAAAGAATGGAGAGACCAGTCTTTGTGTTTAGAATCTAATGTGTGTGAAGCTTTCGCTGAAACACCTTACAACATTGAAAACTCACAAACTTACAATCTAATAACATCTTCTTAATATGTGAAGATACTATAACACTAATTCAGGGATGTATAAGCTTTTCACAAGGAGCCATATTGGAAGTTTTTTTCAGAATATATATATATATATATATATATATATATATATATATATATACACCGGGCATATGCTTAAGGGAAGCCATGTTTGATATGGTTATGGAGTGATGCCTTTATGGGCATATTTGCATGTCCCTGCCAAGGTTCCCAAAGTGCAGTATAATAACTGTATTTCTTGGAATTCTGGGCATAAAAAATGTTTTTTAATTTGTTTTAGTCATTCAAATGTGAACACAAATGTACTATTTATTTACTACTAGCGACTTGCCCGTCAAAATTGACGGAGCAATAAGAAAGTGTTGAAATGCTGTTTGTCACACAATGTGAGTGTACTGTGTGCCTCAACTATATAGACCCCTATAGCACACTAATGAACCCATGTAATAACACTATAAGTGCCATGAGGGTCATCCAGGACCCTCATGACACAAAGTGTAAGCACTACATCATTTTTACCCGGTCTCTTATGGGGGTCTATAGAGACCCTCATAAGCCTATATTTAACCCCATTAGTCCCATAAGGGTATCTAAAGACCCTCATGGGACAGTTAGAAGCCTAACATTATCCCATAAGTGCTATGAGGGTTATCCAGGACCCTCATGACACTAAGTACAAACACTACACTGCACCATAACCCCCCCCCAATAAACCATTAAATCTAAACTAACCCCCTGTACACTAACCTATTAACACCTATACTACCTACCTACCGGCTAATAACCCCCCACCCCACTAATTACAGAAAAAATAAAACCTAAGTCACATAAAGTAAAAAAGCCTAAGTCACAGAAAATAAAAAAATCTACATTACAGAAAATAAAAAAACCTAAGTAAAAAAAAAATCTACATTAAAAATAAAATACTACATTACACCCCTCCCCCACTACAGAGAATAAAAAAAATTACACACCTGAAAAGGAAATACATGCAAAATATATACATTACAATACAATAGAAATCAAATACAATACCCCCTAAAATACATTAAATCCTATCTAAAATACACACATACCTCACTCTCTAAAATACATTAAATCCTATCTAACATACATACATACCCCACTATCTAAAGTACAATAAATCCTATCTAAAATACACACATATCCCCTATCTTTCTAAAATACATTCCCCTTATCTAACAATAATAAATCCTATCTCCATACACAAACCCTAAATCTAACCTAAAATAAAATAATTAAGACCACTTACCTTTGCAGATGTCCCTTAAGATCAGCCCCCTATGGGGAAAAAAATTAGTACAACACAATACATACAATAAATAAACATTCTAAATATTCTAAATATTCTACTCACCTTTCCAGCATGTCCCCATCCTTCTTCATTTCTTCTAGGTCGTGGCCCCTGTTAAAAATAAACATGAGATTAGTACTGAATACACACACACAAAATAAAATAAAATAAACATAATATACATTGAACTTTCCTTGGCATGATGTCCCTGTGCTCCTCCTCTTCTGCCCCGGCTGGGCCCTGGAAGAATCTGTGCTTTAAAAAAGAAAAAGAAAAAAAAACTAACGGAGGTCCGTACTTGCAGACCTCCCTGACACTAATGAGCCCCCTAGAGCCTTTTTTCAGAAGAAAATCGGCAATGGCACCTTCTGATTGGCTGAAAACACTGTAAATCAAATTTCAGCCAATCAGCATGGGATACACCCCCATATCCCATACTGATTGGCTAATGCAACTGTCAATCTTTTTTTAAACCAATCAGAAGGCTATATTGCCTTCATGCAATCACAATGGGATACACCCCCACGGGGAGATTGGCTGGAGGCATCTGCGCATTCTGATTGGCTGCAGTGATAACAGCCAATTAGAAGGCGGTATTCCCTTTAGCCAATCACAATGGGATACACCCCCATGGTGTGATTGGCTGAAGGCATCAGCACTTCTGATTGGCTGTTGTCACTGTCAATCAAATTACAGCCAATCAGAAGGCGTAGATGTCTTCAGCCAATCACCCCGTGGGGTGTATTCCATTATGATTGGCTGAAGGGAATAGCGCCTTCTGATTGGTTGTTGTCACTGTCAATTAGACTGCAGCTAATCAGAATGTGCAGATGCCTCCAGCCAATCACCCGTGGAGTTGTATTCCATTGTGATTGGCTAAAGGCAATAAAAGCCTTCTGATTGGTTTAAAAAAGATTGACAGGTGCATTAGACAATCAGAATGGGATATGGGGATGTATCCCATTCTGATTGGCTTACACCTTGGCGTCTTCTGATTGGCTGAAATTTGATTGACCGAGTTTTCAGACAATCAGAAGGCGCCTTTGCCAATTTTCTTCCGGAAAAGGCTCTAGGAGGTGTAACGGAGTTGGAACACGAATCCAATATCTCCGCTGGTATACGGTAAAATACCCAAGAGGCACTACAGTTTCACCATTCCCAACCTCCCATATTGGACGACACTCAATTGGAAGTCACATGAATACTGACTTTATTTTGTTATGTGCAGAAATATTTATACACATCTCTTCCCATAGGCAATACACATCCCTCATAGTTGGCCACACAATACACATAGAGGGACAATAGGTGGGTCACACCTCCCTGAGGCTACCTGGCAACTTTGATACAATCAGACATGGATTAGATCATCCTCCTTTGTTCTTATGGCTGAGAATGAAAACACTTTATACAATAGACTTCCTTATCTTATGAGGAGTCTCTGTAATAGGATTATCTATTATGCCAAGGTCTGCAATAGTCTTGGCTAATATTCTGCAGAGCATAAACCAACATACATACAGTATAACAGTAGGATCATATTTTAACCATAATAATAACCATAAAACAGGGTAAAACAATGATGGGTTCCGCTACACACCTCCCCCGTGACCATAAACCGGCATACACGGTCTGATACCAACGGATCGGCCTGGGGATGTCCGGACAAAAGTATTTGTTGGTCAATTCTCTAGTTTGACAACCCATCAGCATTACTGCATTTCACATTTACTCACATTTCACATATCCCCAGATAGCTGGGATCTGAGCGCACAAAACTACCGAATAGCGCTCAGATCCTATTCACACAGTTCAATTGCCATGTAGCTAAAGTCTTTCCCATAGTCTTTCATTATATGAATGGGCTCCATGGCATAGCTATCTGGGGTATCACCGCTCCCACAGGGCAAGTACCGAATGACCCCCTTGTATGTAAAGGGCCAGAATGAGGGACATACACTCTGGTATGGCCGAATACTGTGTTTAAAGGGCAATATGTCCCAGGGCCATAGTAGCAGGGCAGGAGGCTGGCAATGAGTCCTCTCCAGGACAAAGTGGCAAAAGGCACTTCGTCACCCATCTCCCCTTTGGGGGGAAGTCTAACCAGGCACCTGGATATTTCGCTGTGGTGATGGGGCAACAGGGGACTTGAGCGGCAGAGGCCAGCGGCACTCTGCCCTGATGCCAGCTCTTCTGCTGGTATTACCTGCAGGACATTCTGCTCTGTACAAGGGACAAAGGGAGGGCAGAGGCCGACTGCACTCTGCCCCGCTGTCAGCTCTTCTGCTGGGGTACTTGGGACATATTCCGGCTCAGTAGCCAGGGAAAGGTGCGGGTCAGTGGGGGTTAACATTTCTCCTGTTAACCCTGGGGCCACATTAGGGGTTAGCTGGGGAGGGGAATTTGTACTTACCCCCTCCTCTGGTTGTCCCAGTGAGGGTAGTTGGGGATCTGGACAGGCTGTCCAGCATCCCGGTAGGTCAAGCACAGAGACCATGGTCCCATCTGCGCCGTCTGGGAGATTGGTGTCTCCCCTTGTTAGGGTAAGCTGTCGCTGGGGGGACAGGGCGACACCTTCAGCTCCCTGGGGTTCACACTGCCGCTGGGGGGAAAGGACGACCCCTTCGGCCCCCTGGGGTACACACTGCCGCTGAGGGGAAGGATGACACCTTCGGCCCCCTGGGGTACACCCTGCCGCTGGGGAGGAAGGACGGCCCCTTCTGCTCCCTGGGGTACACACTGCCGCTGGGGGGGAAGGACGACACCTTCGGCCCCCTGGGGTACACACTGCTGCTGGGGGGGAAGGACGACACCTTCGGCCCCTTGGGGTACACACTGCCGCTGGGGAGGAAGGATGGCACCTTCTGCTCCCTGGGGTACACACTGCCGCTGGGGAGGAAGGACGGCACCTTCTGCTCCCTGGGGTACACACTGTCGCTGGGGAGGAAGGATAACACCTTCAGCTCCCTGGGGTACACACTGCCGCTGGGGAGGAAGGACGACACCTTCAGCTCCCTGGGGTACACACTGCCGCTGGGATGGAAGGACAACACCTTCAGCCCCCTGGGGTACACACTGCCGCTGGAGAGGAAGGACGGCCCCTTCTGCCCCCTGGGGTACACACTGCCGCTGGGGGGGAAGGACGACACCTTCGGCCCCCTGGGGTACACACTGCCGCTGGGGAGGAAGGACGTCACCTTCTTCTCCCTGGGGTACACACTGTCGCTGGGGAGGAAGGACGGCACCTTCTGCTCCCTGGGGTACACACTGCCGCTGGGGGGGGCGAGGACGACACCTTTGGCCCCCTGGGGTACACACTGTCGCTGCGGAGGAAGGACAACACCTTCTGCTCCCTGGGGTACACACTGTCGCTGGGGAGGAAGGATGACACCTTCTGCTCCCTGGGGTACACACTGTCGCTGGGGAGGGGAATTAGTTGGAGTATTCCACGTGGAGCGGTTTCTGTTTCTGGGACAGTCTCTCTGCATGTGGCCCTGCTGGTTACACGTGTGGCACCTGATGTACCATGGAGGGGTTTGGTAGTTCCCACCACCCGGACGCAGTGCTGGGGGGGGGGGGTTAATGGTGGGAGGTGGGTTAGCAGCTCCCAAGATGGACCGCTCCCGTGCCCGCTGCTTTTCCATTATGTATTTGTGGACATCTGTCATTAACCATTCCAAGGTTCTTATGGGAAGCGTACCTGGGAAAAAGGCCAGTCTGCTTTGGAGTTCTCTTCCAAACTCAGTCTGTGTGCTGTCCGTAAGAGGTACTGTAACCGCTGCCCGGTCTCCCTCCTCCTCATCATGGAACGCTGTCCGCAAACTAGCCGGTTCCATCCTGCTGTAGCCAGGGGTGCTGTACGGATACTAGCGTTGCCCTCAATTTGTACTCCACGGAATGGTGTCTCCTGTAGCTGTCCTTCTGACCATGGGAACAATTCCGCCACTTGCCACCAAATGTAACGGAGTTGGAACACTAATCCAATATCTCCGCTGGTATACGGTAAAATACCCAAGAGGCAATACAGTTTCACCATTCCCAACCTCCCATATTGGACGACACTCAATTGGAAGTCACATGAATACTGACTTTATTTTGTTATGTGCAGAAATATTTATACACATCTCTTCCCACAGGCAATACACATCCCTCATAGTTGGCCACACAATACACATAGAGGGACAATAGGTGGGTCACACCTCCCTGAGGCTACCTGGCAACTTTGATACAATCAGACATGGATTAGATCATCCTCCTTTGTTCTTATGGCTGAGAATGAAAACACTTTATACAATAGACTTCCTTATCTTATGAGGAGTCTCTGTAATAGGATTATCTATTATGCCAAGGTTTGCAATAGTCTGGGCTAATATTCTGCAGAGCATAAACCAACATACATACAGTATAACAGTAGGATCATATTTTAACCATAATAATAACCATAAAACAGGGTAAAACAATGATGGGTTCCGCTACAGGAGGCTCATTAGCCTCGGGGAGGTCTGCAAATGCAAACCTCTGTTAGTTTTTTTGGTTTTTTTCGAAAGCGGATTCTTTCAGGGCCCAGCCTGGGCAGAAGAGGAGGTGGAGGCCGGGGACATCGCGGGGAGGTAAGTTCAATGTATATAATGTTTATTTTATTTCATTTTGTGTGTATATGCTGTGTTAAATAGGCTTAGATGGGGTTAAATAGGTCCAGTTAGGGTTAAATAGGCCCAGTTAGGGTTAAATAGGTACTGTTAGGGTTGGGTTAAAGGAGTATAATTAGGGTTAATAGTATAGTGCTTACACTTTGTGTCATGAGGGTCCTGGATGACCCTCATGGCACTTATAGTGTTATTACATGGTTTAATTAGTGTCCTATATGGGTTTATATAGACCCCTATTGGAGTGATAGGGTTAATTATTGGCTTATGGGGGTCTGTATTGACCCCCATGAGTGAGAGGGTTAATTAAGGGCTTATGGGGTCTGCATTGACCCCCATGAGTGACAGGGTTAATTAAGGGCTTATGGGGGTATTCATTGACCCCCATGACTGACAGGGTTAATTAAGGGTTTATGGAGGTCTGTATTGACCCCCATGGGTGACATGGTTAATGAAGGGCTTATTGGGGTCTGTATTGACCCCTGTGAGTGACAGTGTTAATTATTAGATTATGAGGGTCTGTATTGCCCCCCATGAGTGTCAGTGTTAATTAAGGGATATTGGGGGTCTGTATTGACCCCCATGAGTGACAGGGTTAATGAAGGGCTTTTGGGGGACTGTGTTGGCCCCCATGAGTGACAGTGTTAATTAATGGATTATGGGCGTCTGTATTGACCCCCATGACTGTCAGGGTTAATTAAGGGATTATGGGGGTCTTCATTGATCCCCATAAGTGACAGGGTTAATTAAGGGTTTGTGGGGTTTATTGACCGCCTTGAGTGACAGTGTTAATTAAGGGATTATGGGGGTCTGTATTGACCCCTATGAGTGACAGGGTTAATTAAGGATTTATGGGGGTCTGTATTGACCCCCATGAGTGACAGGGTTAATGAAGGGCTTATGGGGGTCTCTATTGACCCCCATGAGTGACAGTGTTAATTAATGGATTATGGGAGTCTGTATTGACCCCCATGAGTGACAGGGTTAATTAAGGGCTGATGGGGGTCTGTATTGACCCCAATGAGTGTCAAGGTTCATTAAGGGATTATGGGGGTCTGTATTGACCCCCATGAGTGACAGGGTTAATTAAGGGATTATGGGGTCTGTATTGTCCCCATGAGTGACAGGGTTATTTAGGCTGATGGGGCTCGGTAGGGACTTAACACCTTTTAAATGCAGTGGGGGACACAATTGTGACCCCACTGCAAGGGTTAATGTCGGGACAATGTGGGCACACATTGGGAGTCCGATCGGACCCCTGTAGCAAGGGGTTAATGTGAGGTTCCTAGCTTATCTCGTAACTCTTAGCTAAGTTGTACGTGGCTGGCAGTGTTTTGTGCGTTCCGGGGTCGTGGAGCCTTGTTTTAATTTTTTCCGTCCGTAATTTTTTTTCCCGCCTAGTTTATTTTCGAGTGCCAAAACTTGGGAATTTGGGGTTAAATTTGCGTGTAGCCTCACTTCCAGACGTCCTGGCTGTCCCCCCGTGCTGTGGATGAGTGTTTTCTTATTATTATTGTGTTTATTCGTGTGTCTTTCGTGTTTTTGTGTTTGCTCGGTTCGGGGGGGTTAGTGCATTGTTTTGCAACTTCGGGTATTGTTTTTTCTAAGTCCTGCGGCTAGAAATGTTGGCTCTCGCCAATGAGGGGGAGGAGTAGGGGAAGAGATACACAGGGGAGGGAGAGGAAGAGGGGAAGAGAGACACAGGGTAAGGAGAGGAGGAGGGGAAGAGAGACACGGGAAGGAGGGGACTAAGTGATGAGAGTTAACGGTTGTTGTGGGGTGGTTTTGTTACAAAGTGAGGCGCTTTAGAGCCTCCACCTTCGCAAATGCGAACCCTCGCGAAGCAGTTCTGGCGAGCTCACTTTGCAAGCTCGCAAAGCATGACGACATCTCGCAGTTTGACAACTATTATATGTGATATATCCTCAAGACAAAAAGAAAAAGGAGCCACCCTAGTGCAGATTATCCTCCAAGTATAAGTGAAAATACAGCACAGACATATAACACAGATGTCCTCTGCTGGTTAGTGAATGCCAACTCACATGATAATACCCCAAAATATGAGGTATAGTAGGCGTATGGGTGGAAAATCTGATAGCCCGTGGTCCACTCAGGCTTGATTTCTGGTAGTGAGGCTGTGTCTCCAGACTTCCAGCACAAATTGATGGACTCCACAGTTGGTCAGATTAATAATATTTATTTAAACCAATAATGAACAAATACCAAACTATGAGATTTCCACTGATCACATGGGAAAATCTCTAAGCATAAAAAGACGCGTTACTCTCTACTATCAGAGCTTCCTCAGTTAGTATAAAATATCACATGTAAACCTGTCTAAAAGTACATGTGCAGTCAGGTATCTTCAAAAAAGAACATGTATACAAAACAAGCCAAAATATATACCCCATCACTCTACTGTACCTTAATGATGTTAACTGGGGAGCCCCTGGCCCTGTGACCTATTCATTACAAGTCCCGGACTCGAATGACACTTTTCCAACCAAGTAACATCACTTCCGGGCACCCGAAACGGCACTTCCGGTGTGCCTGTGGCGTCACTTCCGGGGCATCGGGACAACGTCACTTTCCGGGCGCCAGAGTGCCCGTGGAGTCACTTACGGCACATTAGGACCACATTACTTCCTGTGCGTCGGCGTGCCCATGATGTCACTTCCGCCGTTCCAGGACTACGTCACTTCCAGTGCGCCGGATGCGTCACTTCCGGTCCTGACTCCAACAGGGAAGGCCACAGTATACTGTTCTCCCCATCCAACATGATCAAAACATATATATATATATATATATATATTAAAACAAACATATTATTAAACATAAAAATAAACATACATATTGAAATGAATACCCGAACATATAGTCTAAACAAACAGACACAGTACTTTCATATTTTCTTCTCAGTGAAAGTACAATCTGTATAGAAACATCACCAAGGCGCTCATTGCAAGGCATGCAATGAGCGCTGAAGGAGCACAGTGCAAGCCTCACAATGAGTTCTGAAGGTCCTGAGGCTCGCAATGAGTGCCAAAGGTGCTCATTGCAAGGCATGCGATGAGCGCTGAAGGCGCACAGCGCATGCCTCACAATGAGCGCCGAAGGTACTCACAGTACAAAACGGTTTGAATTATGTCTAAAACAGCATTCCCATGGCTTCAAATTTTATTGCCCCGTCATTTTTGACGGGCAAGTCTCTAGTCTCTATATAAATCTAGAGTAAATATTTGCAGCTGCCTGAAGTTACAACAGCAAGTAAATCATATGCTTATAGTTGTGCCTTTTCACACAATTGCTCTCAATAGTTTTAATTGTGTCTTGTAATGTACAAAAAGGTTACACGTCACAATATTTTAGCAAGATCTATCACTAGAGCATGTTGGCTGTAGCAGGTGATATATGAGAGAATCATCTGAAAATGGGTTAGATACAGGTACTCTGTAATACATTTTTCTTCATAAAATGAGCATCTGACAAAATAGAGAGGAAGTGTATTAAAGAAAAACACTTTTATATCCTATAGGATTTTACAATGAGAATCCTAATTTGTGTATTCTTGGATGAGCTCTTTGTGTATAATAGAGAAAATTCTATGGCTGAGATGAGAAGCTATCTCATGGGATTCTCAGTGGAAAGAAGAACTGATAGAGGGTGGAGAAAGTATTTGAATCTGGCATCTTATAGGGACAGTTTTCATATGATTCCCAACATTTTAAAAGTGAAACAGTGTTTAACTTTACTACAATTATTCTCCTATTTTATTCATGTCCAAAAAATGCATTACAGTGTTGATTTAAAGAAGACTACAAATACTTGAAGAAGAGTCCTTTGGGATACTGAGTTAAATGCATGTATGTAATGATGCACAATGCCCCAGATTCACTAAGCTTTAAAAGGCTGCAATGCAGATGGCTGATGACTGCAGTTCTTCCAATGCAGAAATGTGTCATCTGGACCTAAGCATTGTGTGTGAATCTACATCAGTGAGTCCTGAATGACGCGGAGGCTGCACAGGCTCCCTGGGTCAGCCCGTAGCGTCGCGTGACCCAGCGGAGCCTGTGAGGCTATCAGCCAATCAGGTGCGTCGGGGGGCGTGTCGGAAGCCCGTTTCGCGCCGTTGATCACAGCAGCGCGGTCTCCCGACTGAAACGGACGGAGGTCTGAGGTCCTGCAGCCAAAACGAAAGTAGGAAGGTTTAAATACTGAGAATTCCACCCCAGCTTACCAGCACATAAGGGGATATACTTGTTGAGGCTATTCTTGCTTGTTTTTGTATTTCTTCCTCCGTTTTGTGTCTTTGTGTGTTTTGTCTGCGTTGTGAGTGTGTTTGTCTGTGTGTGTCCCTGTGGCTGTGTGTGCCTGGTTCTGCTGCTGGTTGTCCCCCCTGTTTGTCACCCTGGTAGTCTTAGTATGGATCCAGAAGGCTTAGAGGCTTTGCTGGCTGAAGTTAGGACCCGTGCCCTAAGCCAAGGGGTCAGGTGGGTGCAGGACAGGCTGGGACCTCCCATGCCTTCTGTGCTTGGAGCTCAGCACATTGAACAGGAACAGCCTGCGGTGGCTGGTGTCCTAGCCAATTCTGACGGCTCCAGGGAAATTTTTTCCCATCCCACCACTGTAGGGCTACCAGACCCCCGTCCATCAGGCAGCAGAGACACAAGAGATGGGGGGGTTACAGGTCAGGGCGGCCGGGACTCCATACCCCCCAGGCAGGCGAGCGCCAGGACCACGGGCGGTGGGGGCGAGGGCCTAGCACTCCGGCCACCACCAGCCAACTTGCCTAAAGGTCCTAGGTCGCGACAAAGGTCGAGAAACACCCCTCTAACACCCCGTAGGGGGGGTGCAGGGGGTAAGAGAAAAGCCGGGAGTCCTAAAAAGGCTCCTACAGGCCCTCACGGTGCCAAGCAGACGGTCCCTGGGGTTTCCCTCAATAACAGTGCTTCTGGTACTTTACAGGGACGCCCAATTGGCGGTGAGAGGAGCATGGCGACGACGAGAGAAAGAAGAGATGGAGTGATCAGAGAAATGAATAGCCAAGACAGCATGGTCATGATTGATGACATGCCAGTGACAGCGGCAGTGGCGAGGCTAGGATGCCCCACTCGAGCTAAGAAGGCTACGAGCAGGTACAGTCCGCTACTATTCACGCACACACCGCTAAGACGTAGCAGAGTAGAGACTGAGGGCGAGACGGTTAGGCCACAGCGCAAAGGGTCTAAGACCGACCAACATCTGGATATTCCAACGCCCGAGGAAGTCTCAGGGGAACCCCTACAGGGGGCGGCGGAGGCAGTGCTAGCCTACTCCAGCCGCGCAGGCTTAGGTGAGCAGGACCGTTCCTCAGATGAGGAAAGGGCGGTATGGGCACAGGCATGCAGGTCGCGGAGAGCTAGTGACTGTTCTTCTTGTACCCACAGTTCCAGAAGGAGATCCAGGTCGAGAAGCAGGAGATCTTGTCGGTGCAGCTGTGCATGCACTGGATCTGAGAGGAGGAGCCCGCGGAGGGCCAGACGGTCAGAGTCCCCGGAGCGTCAGGAGAGACGCAGGGATACTCCGTTGGCCATATCCACTCCAACGCTTCCAGAAGCAGGTGAGCGCTCAGAGTTGAGTTGCGCGGCAGACAAGGGAGGGTTTATCGGGTCATTGAAGACTCTACTAGCTGCGCACAACATCGCGGTTAGCGAGTACGAAATGGGAGCTTGGATAGGGGGGCTAGCGAAGGGCGCATGGTCCCAGCCAGCAGCTGCAGTGGCGCCAGTGAGCGCAAGCGATGCGTTACCTAGCATGCGCGCGCCCGAGCCGGTAGGCAATGCGATTGCAGCAATAGGTAGTACCAATGCAGGAGTTACCGACGCAGCCATGAGACCTATAGTCTTATGCTCGTTGGATAACTTAGGGGCACACCTTACCCAGGAGGTTAAGGAAAAGATCTGGAGGAGGGAGTTTATAGAGTTGTTCTCCCTTCTCCCTATGTCTAGGCAAACAGATTTGGCCGAGAGGGGCCCCAGGGAGGGGGAAGAGCGGCGGAAATCTTTTGCTAGGCTACCTAGGACGTTTGATATATGGCTGCAAGCATTTTCAATCTGGGCTTGCGTACTGTGTGAGCGGCACCCCGAACAGAGTTCGGGATTATTCGTTTACATAGACAAAAGTCGGAATGCTCACAAGGTCTACGGGGGTACAGCCTGGTGGCGGTACGATGAGGAATTCCGGCAATACTTGGCCTCAAGGCCAAGCATGGCGTGGAGTGACAAAGCGGTGGCGTATTGGCTAAACATCATGACACCCATGAGAGTCACAACGCCCTTTCGGAGCGGGGCTGGTGGAGCTAAGGGCCCCACACACGACTCAGGAGCAGGCCTTAAGACCTGTTTTGCGTATAACGAGGGGGTCTGTAGATGGGCCCCTAACTGCAGGTTTAAGCACGCATGCTCGAATTGTGGAGGTGAACACCCCCTGTCTAGATGCGGTAGACCGAAAGAGGGAGGCAGGGGCGAACCTCCTGCAAAGGGGCAGGACGCCCATACGCCTCCCCGCCATGCTGCCGTGGCTAAAACGCTACGGTAAATTGGCAGGCACCGCCGAAGCGGCGCGCCTGTTGGAGGACGGTTTCCGAGAAGCATTCCGGATTCCATGCGGGGTCGACATTTAAGGTTTTCTTGTTCCAAACCTGAAGTCGGCCAGGGATTTCCCAGGGGTAGCTCAAGCTAAGGTGCTCAATGAGGTAAAATTGGGGAGGATGGCAGGGCCATTTGCGGCCCCGCCCATCCTGGGTTTAGTCGTGTCTCCACTTGGGGTGGTCCCCAAAAAGGAGAAGGGTAAATTTAGATTGATCCAACATCTCTCCTACCCCAGAGGTCATTCGGTAAACGATGGCATCTCAAAAGACCAGGCTACTGTGTCTTATGAGTCATTTGACCGGGCGGTCGACCTGGTGAGGAGGGAGGGCCATGGGGCCCTCATGGCAAAAGTGGACATCGAGGCAGCATTCAGATTGCTCCCTGTACACCCGTCAAGCCATCGGCTGCTGGGGTGCTTCGTAGACGGAAGTTACTTCGTTGATTTATGTTTACCCATGGGGTGCTCGATATCCTGTGCTTACTTCGAGGCCTTCAGCAAATTTTTACAATGGGTCGTGAGCATCGAGGCGGGGTACAAGAGTATTACCCATTACCTGGATGATTTCCTATTCGTTGGCCCAGCAGGAAACGACGCTTGCCGTTTCATGCTGGATGTGTTCACCGAAATCTGTACAGAATTCGGGGTACCGCTGGCCCATGACAAGACGGAGGGCCCTACTGAACAATTGACTTTTCTAGGGATTCGGATTGACTCCTACAAAATGGAGTGCAGTCTTCCCTTAGAGAAGGTGGTGGACATGCAAGCGGAGATTAAGGCGCTACTGGGCGCGCAGAGGGTAACTCTGCGGCGGTTGCAATCAATATTGGGGAAGTTGAACTTCGCATGCAGAATTATCCCCATGGGGCGGATATTCTGTAGAAGGATGTCACTGGCTACTATAGGGATTGCGAAGCCGCATCATTTCCTAACAGTCTCTAGGGTTATGCGTGATGATGCGAGGGTGTGGGCGGTGTTCCTCGCCGATTTTAATGGGCGGGTGCTCCTTCAAAAGGAGGGCGCCACCAGCGCAGAGCTAGATCTCCACACCGATGGGTCTGGACCGATTGGCTGTGGGGCTTATCTCCAAGGGAGATGGTGCGCTGCGGCGTGGCCGGAGGAATGGGAAGAGGCGGGTTTAATGCAGAACCCTACATTCCTTGAGCTGTTCCCTATGGTGGTAGCAGTTCACCTATGGGGTGCCTGTTTCAGGGACAGGCGAGTCATTTTCCATTCGGCTAATAAAGGGTTGGTGGAGGCCGTGAACAACATCACGGCAGCATCTGTACCGGTAATAAGATTGCTCCGGCATCTTGTGCTATGTTGTCTTCGCTTGAACATATGGTTTCAGGCAAGACATGTGACAGTGGTGGAAAACGGAATTGCTTACGCCCTCTCTCGGTTTCAGGAGGACCGCTTCAGGGCGCTGGCTCCTTATGCGAACTCCCTGGGGGAGCACATCCCCGAGGAGCTTTGGGAGATTGGAGCTGTCAGGTAACGAGACTCGTGAGACAGTCTGTTGCCCCAGCGACTTGGACCGCTTATAGACGTGTGTGGGCAAAATGGGATAGTCTAGTGGCACTGGCAGGTGGTGCCACGACGGAAGAGAAGAGCATAGGGATCCTGCTTTGGTACCTGCTGCGGTGCGCCGAGCAAGGCTAATCAAGAACCGTAGTAGGGAGACAGGTCATGGCGCTTGCTTTTATGTTTAAGCTTGCTGGGCAGAGGGACCTTACAAAGGAGTTTCTAGTGCGCAAGGTAGTGCGAGGAATGTTCAGCGGGTCGCAAAGGCCGGATAGTAGGCGGCCAATAACATTTGCGCTGTTGCTGAGATTGGCTCAGGAGTTGGTGGTGGTTTGCAGGAACCCCTTTGAATCCCTACTTTTCCGAACGGCTTTTTCCCTGGCGTTCTTCGGAGCGTTTAGGATAGGGGAGTTAGTCGCGAACAGTAGACACGGTTCGGGGGGACTGCAATTGGTGGATACCTGCCTCAGGGAAGGTATGGTGGTATTGTGGTTGCGGAGGTCAAAGACCAACCAAGTGGGAAAAGGAAGAGAAGTTGTTCTGCATCAGGTTGGCACGGAGTGTTGCCCATATGCATGTGTAAAGGAGTACCTTAAGCAGCGACCGGCGGGACGGTGTTCGCTGCTGGTACACGCCGATGGAACGGCACTGTCAAAGTATCAATTTAAAAAAGTTTTAAAAAGCGCACTGCATCGGCTCGGTTTTAAGCAGTCCGACTTCGGAACACACTCTTTTCGGATTGGTGCTGCCACAGAAGCTGCTAGGTTGGGGTTGCCCGACGCGACAGTGAAGCGCATCGGGAGGTGGGACTCATGCAGTGGTATAATGGTGTTGCTTTCTACTTTCAGGGGAACAGAAGCACCTATGGATTGTGGGCCATTCATACGTGTACTGGGCCCACAGGTTAGCCGCAGTTACTGAAGAAAAGGCACAACTGGGCTTTCCTGTTACGGACTTGCGCGTACGGTGATGTGGCATTCGGGGTCTGCGATGGGTGCAGCTCGACGGTCTTCTGGAAACTTACGCCCAGCGTTACGGTCAGCCCAGCGTGATAATAATTCATGCCGGCGGGAATGATTTGGGGACAGTTCCCATGAGACGGATGCTGAAAGTAATGAGACGAGACATTGAGAAGTGGGTGAAGAAGTTCCCTGGCACGTTCCTTATCTGGTCCGAGATGATTAAGAGAAGATCGTGGCGTATGTTTGGACAAGGCTAGACAGAAGATCAACCAGCAGATTGCGAGTTTTGTGAGGAAACAGGGTTTCGTTGCCATCCGGTATAAAGAGTTCGAACCGGTCGGTGCTGATGATTTTTTCGCGAAAGATAAGGTTCATCTTACGGAAATAGGGTACGAGTTGATGATGTTGGAGTTTAGGGAGAGTGTTTTGCGGGCTTTGGCTTTAATGTCCAGCAGGGGGGGATCGCAGCCTCGGGAGGCGTCTCTCGCATGCTCCGTGGCGGGAGGTGAGTTGCCCGGCCCACTGGCCTAAGGGGGCGATGGCCCCACCTCACAGGGCGTGCTTAAAGATAAGCATTGGGGCTTTGGGCAGGGCTCAAAGCGCGAGGTCACTGTTCGTGGCCTGGCTCCTCCCCCGGAAGGAATGGACTAAATTAGTCATTTAAATAAGTTATGGATTTGTTTACATTGTTTCAAAATAAAGCTGTGGCCCGTTGTTTCTCCCAACTCCAGTTGTCGTGTCAGTTATTCCATTACCTAGCCTAAATGGATCATGCACGGGTCATGTTACAGACATTGAATAACTGTGTGCCATTCTCTAGACTTGAAGTATTCAAGAAATTATTTAATAAGAGCTACTTATGATCAGGGTAAAATATTGCAGGCAGAATAGTGCTGAAATACTCCATTTTAATAGTATTGCAATTATTTTGTAAGCATGTATTTATTGTGCTATGCCGGATGCTATAGAAATATATGTGTTCCATGCCCATATTTAATGGCATCAAAAACTACACATTTGATTACTGTATTGTACATCTAATATGTAAGTTTTAAAATATGCAGCAATCCATCATTTTTACCACTTGACAAATTAGGTGTATTTGACCAAACTAAGCACAATATTAGATTAAGAATAACAGCTGTGGGCTTCTTTTAATGCATGTAAATACAAAGTGAGCATAGCTTATATATTATACAGTGTGAAGAAAACCTTTATTTGCGTATCAGTAATAAAAATGTTTTTTTAATTACGTTCTTTAAAATAAAAGTGATCTTCAAGTCCTTTATCACAGTATGTATCCTGAAACATTTAGCAAGGACAATATTAACTGCTGATGTATATATGTTCCAAAAGCATGCATCTACTCTTTGACAGGAATTGGCTGGTATTTTTTATTTGAAGTATTGTTCTGCTCACTGATCTCTATAAGTCTGACCTCGGAGGCAGCCAAGCGCGAGGAATGATCTTCACTAGCAGCAATTGTATAATTTTGCATTTGTGTTTCTCATTTCCAACAGACTCATCATAATATGCATTTCCTAAATAAATAGATCGCATATTGTTTGATATTTTTCCTGAGGGCTTTAAAGATGTTTGGCTGATATCAGTATTATTAAACAAAAAATAAACTTCATACAGATAAAATCGGATGTTTTAAAGTGTTACTGTTTTGCAGTAGAGTATGACAGTTACATTCTTGAAGCACAAGAATAAGAAAAAATGAGAGATTTTAGCCCGAGTTAACCTGCGATCCAACTTCTAAGTTCATAGTGGGATTTACTAAAGCCCCTTCTCCCATGTTCTGCTTAGGTCTTCACGGCTGATTGTGGCTTATTGTGAGTTGTAGTGAACAGGCTGTGTTATTAGTGCATTAGGGGCATCTAACCTTGAAAGCCAAACTACTCTAAATTTACTAAATCCTCATTCTGCTATTTATTACCCGCAATGCTAATATTCATCAGCGCATGTTTCAATCCCACATTAGCAGTACATTTTATATTTAAATATAATAAGATAACCAGTAATCATCAATTTATTAAGCTTCTTTAATTAGAAGCTCGTTGCTTCTTAATAAATAAAAGTATATGCAAGTAAACAAATACATAGGTTTACTACATACCTAGTAAATTCCCTTTAAGTATGTGTTAATATAATAAATGCAGCTGCAGTGGATCACTAAAAAGGTTCTAAAATAGTTTGTTGTTTGTTGAGAAAGTGCTAAATAATAAGCACATAGGCCCTCATTCAATTGTGATTTGGCCATTTGAATTGGGCTCTAAATAAGCACATAGCATATATTTTTTAAAGAAGTTTTTAGTTAGTGAACTTCTATCCAAAAGCAAGGTCTGCACTAACTAAAAACTTCTTTAAAAAAAATATGCTATGTGCTTATTTAGAGCCCTATTCAATTGGTCAAATCACAATTGAATGAGGCCCATAGAGAGCATCATGATACGTGGAGAGTTTAAAAACTTGCTGCAGCTAGGTAGATAAGTAATTACACATTCAAATCCACTTTCTGCTTTTTGTGTGAATAAGGATTGTTTGCTGGTGTCAGGGAGGATTTTTATGTGTGTTTTAGAACGTTAAACATTTTAGGTCCTGGCGTAGGATAGCAACAATGGGAAAGAAAAGTGATGTCAAGGAAGGGAAGGAGTGAGATTACAACCAAAACATTTTAAAAACTTACACAAGATTGCAGAGTCTTTGTCTTGCTTGGGGAATCACTGATAGATGCAAGTGTGCTGACTGCTTGACTCCTCTGAAAATCTACAGCGTGCTACTTATAACTAAAGTTGAGGACTCTCTTTGTTTATAGCCTTTTTCTTTTAATAATAATCAGTTGTACTAAGTAGCATTATATATCAATTTATACTTATTTTGCTAATTTATTAAGTTGTCTCGTATCATTGTAGAGGTATTTTATAGTATGTAATAGGTTAAGTTTTCTCTTGTTACCATTCTGTGGTTTTGTATAACTTTTATAATAGATATCATATTTTCAATTCACTTGGTTATGACAGCATTATACTATTGATTTTGGAGTATAGCTGATCATTAAAGGGGGTTTATTCTAGTCATACTAACAGTCTGCTAGCTTGGGTAAGCTGCTTTGTGGTTAACCCTTTCACATTTATACCCATGTTAAGACCCATCACAAAGGGAGATATACCAAGCACTATATGGGAATAGAATGTGCATCACAGTGCTTCAATGTGGTCTTTTTCCTATGAGAAATATTGTCATTGCAGCCTTTTACACCTCTTCACATCTCATGTAATAGTTTAGTGAATCTCACCATACTTTTGCTTTTTTAAGCAATAATCTAGAAAATCTTCCTAAAAGTTTACTAAAATCTGAAATGCTTTCAAATGGTGTGTAATACCCACACTGAGCATACTGGGAACATATGAAGGGGATATTATGAGTATGTTCTCCAAGTTACAAGCTACTTAGCTATTCTATTCCCTTGTGGTCGGGGGCTCCGGCCTGGCTTGATCCCACGCGGCAGCAAGAGATTCCGCCGCATGGTACCCAAGTACCCAACCCTATTAAAAAGCTCTGGTTAGTCCTCCTCAAAGACCGCAAGACTGTCTAAAAGGGCCGCAGCTTACTTGTACCCTGGAGCAGCTGCAAGGGCTGTGAAGCCCTTGCAGCTGCTTCAATTAAGCCCCACGCTGCATGCAGGGGACCCGATCGTGACCCCTGCAGTGTTCCCACAGTGTCCTCATATCACCCCTATAATGCAGGGGTCTGATAGAGACCCCTGCAGGCTCCCCACATTAACCCCTTGCTGCACGGGGCCCAATAGGGACCCCTGCAGGTTCCCCGTATTACCCCTTCCCTTGCTGCAGAGGGTCCCGATCGCCACCGATCGCAACCCTTGCAGCATCTACAAGATTTCAAATTTCCTGCCGTGGGCTTGAATTCAAAATTCAAGCCCGGGGAATTGCAGGTTTTAAATTTTCCGCTGCAGGTCCTTAAAGGGCCCGCAGCACACTAATGGTTACCCCCAAGCCGTGGGGGTACTATAAGTACCCCCCTGGCACCTAAAACTAACCCCATTACTCATGGGGGTCAATATAGACCTGCATGAGACTACAATTATCCCCCTCAGTCCAATAGAGGTCTATATAGACCCCTATAGGACACTATTAACCCCTAGGTTAACCCTACAAGTGCCATGAGGGTAATCCAGGACCCTCATGACAAAGTCTAAACACTACACTACACTATTAACCCTAACTATACTCCATTATCCCCTTAACCCTAACTATACCCTATTTAACCCTAACTGTTTCTATCTAACCTAACTGGGCCCATCTAACACTAACTGGGCCTATTTAACCCCTTCTAGCCCTATTTAACCTATCACATATGGGGGTCTATACAGACCCTCATAAGCCTCCAACTAAGCCAATCACTTATGGGGGTCTATACATAAACCTCCATCTAAGCCTATCACTTATGGGGGTCTATACAGACGCCTATAAGCCTCCATCTAACCCATCACTTATGGGGATCTATACAGACCCCCATAAGCCTCCATCTAACCCCATCACTTATGGGAGTCTATACAGACACCCATAAGCCTCCATCTAAGCCTATCACTTATGGGGGTCTATACAAACCCCCATAAGCCTCTATCTGACCCAATACCTTATGGGGTCTATATAGACCCCCATAAGCCTCCATCCAACCCCATCACTTTTGGCGATCTATACAGACCCCATAAGCCTCCTTCTAACCCATCACTTATGGGGGTCCATACAGACCCCCGTAAGCCTCTATTTAACCAAATCAGTCTCATAAGGGTCTATTAAGACTCTCAAAGGACAATGAGAGCCCTATAATTAATCCCATAAGTGCCATTAGGGTCCTCCAGGACCCTCATGACACTAAGTACAAACACTACACTACACTATTCCCTCTCCAATAAACCACTAAATCGAAACTAACCCCCCTCTACCCTAACCTATTAACCCCTATCTACCTAACACTACCTACTCCATATTAACCCCCCCACCCCACTAATTACAAAAAATAAAAAACCTATGTCACCAAAAATAAAAAAACTGTCACCAAAAATTTTAAAAAGTACATTACAACCCCCCCACTACAAAAAATAAAAAAGGACATTACAAACCCTACCGCAATACAAAAAAAATACATTACAAACCTGCAAAGAAAAGACATACACAAATATACATAACATTACAGTAACAAATATATTATAAATATACCCCTAACTACTATACAAAACCCCCTATCGATACATAACCCCCTATCTATACATTACCCCCTATCTATACTTAACCCCATATCTATAATAACCCCCTATCTGTAAATTACCCCCATCTATACTTAACCCCCTATTACATATATAGTTGTCAGCAATGTGAGTTGTTGCTAACTCTTGCGGGCTCGCGCAGTGAGCCCGCCGCAGTTGCTGGCAAGGAGCGCCAAAGGCGCTCCTTGAGCTGGTGGAGGTGAGAGCGGTAGACAGTCATCCCTACGACCCCCTGCGACTTGCGGGCCGCAAATGCGGACCCTCACAAAGTGAGGGGCCGCATTTGCGGAGGTGGAGGCTCCCACAACGGCTGTAACCCCACTAATTACAAAAAATAAAAAACATATGTCACCAAAATCAAAAAACCTGTCACCAAAAATTTTAAAAAGTACATTACAATCCCCCCAATACAAAAAATAAAAAAGACATCACAAAAACCCCGACTATAAAAAATAAAAAAAATACAAACCTGCAAAGAAAAGACATACACAAATATACATAACATTACAGTAACAAATATATTATAAATATACCCCTAACTACTATACATAACCCCCTATCGATACATAACCCCCTATCTATACATTACCCCCTATCTATACTTAACCCCATATCTATAATAACCCCCTATCTGTAAATTACCCCCATCTATACTTAACCCCCTATTACATATATAGTTGTCAGCAATGCGAGTTGTTGCTAACGCTTGCGGGCTCGCGCAGTGAACCCGCCGCAGTTGCTGGCAAGGAGCGCCAAAGGCGCTCCTTGAGCTGGTGGAGGTGAGAGCGGTAGGCAGTCATCCCTACGACCCCCTGCGACTTGCGGGCCGCAAATGCGGACCCTCACAAAGTGAGGGGCCGCATTTGCGGAGGTGGAGGCTCCCACGTCGGCTGTAACCACACTAATTACAAAAAATAAAAAACCTATGTCACCAAAATCAAAAAACCTGTCACCAAAAATTTTAAAAAGTACATTACAATCCCCCCAATACAAAAAATAAAAAAGACATCACAAACCCCCCGACTATAAAAAATAAAAAAAATACAAACCTGCAAAGAAAAGACATACACAAATATACATAACATTACAGTAACAAATATATTATAAATATACCCCTAACTACTATACATAACCCCCTATCTATACATAACCCCCTATCTATACATTATCCCCTATCTATACTTAACCCCATATCTATAATAACCCCCTATCTGTAAATTACCCCCATCTATACTTAACCCCCTATTACATATATAGTTGTCAGCAATGCGAGTTGTTGCTAACGCTTGCGGGCTCGCGCAGTGAACCCGCCGCAGTTGCTGGCAAGGAGCGCCAAAGGCGCTCCTTGAGCTGGTGGAGGTGAGAGCGGTAGGCAGTCATCCCTACGACCCCCTGCGACTTGCGGGCCGCAAATGCGGACCCTCACAAAGTGAGGGGCCGCATTTGCGGAGGTGGAGGCTCCCACGTCGGCTGTAACCCCACTAATTACAAAAAATAAAAAACCTATGTCACCAAAATCAAAAAACCTGTCACCAAAAATTTTAAAAAGTACATTACAATCCCCCCAATACAAAAAATAAAAAAGACATCACAAACCCCCCGACTATAAAAAATAAAAAAAATACAAACCTGCAAAGAAAAGACATACACAAATATACATAACATTACAGTAACAAATATATTATAAATATACCCCTAACTACTATACATAACCCCCTATCTATACATAACCCCCTATCTATACATTATCCCCTATCTATACTTAACCCCATATCTATAATAACCCCCTATCTGTAAATTACTCCCATCTATACTTAACCCCCTATCACATATATAGTTGTGAGCGTACGAGTTGTTGCTAACGCTGTGGGCTCGCGTAGCGAGCTGAGGCCCTCGCATAGCGAGGGCACTGGCCGAGGGTCTCAGTTGCTGGCATGGAGCGCCGTAGGCGCTCCATGCCAGCACCTGAGGACCTCGCAAAGCGAGGGCCGCAGTTGCTGGCATGGAGCGCCGAAGGCGCTCCATGCCAGCAACTGCGATCCTCGCAAAGTTCACGTCGCAACACAAACAGCACGACCCACACATTACGACACTCGCAAACAACATACGACACACGTTCACACACATTACGGCCTCGCAACACTCGGACGCAACTCGCGAACATTACAAAATGTAAAACACAATACATACACACAGCACATACATAAAAACCTTACCTACACCAAGAGGGAGCACCCAGGACCTCAAAAATGCAACTTACACCTCGATTTTACTCGAAATAAAAGAGTTTAGAGACTAAAAAAAAATCTAAGCGAGAGAAAAAATGGCCGCCGAACAAAACGAAAACGAGGCTACAGCACTCTAAACTCGCAAAACACCACAAGAAACTCGCAAAACACCACAAGAAACTCGCAAAACGCCAAAAACGACCTACGGATATTCATACCACACAGTGCACACATTCATCACGCTTACACAGCAGCTCCACACCACTAATGCTGCAGCAACATCAACACAGATTGCCAGCTCTTCATCACAATGCTTCAAAATAGGTACAGTATATTCATTTAGTAATGTATTACATATTTCATTATTATACACCAAACAGCATTAGCTACCTTACAATTTCATTGCCGTCATTTTTTGACGGGCAATTCGCTAGTTACATATATAGTTGTCAGCAATGCGGGTTGTTGCTAATGCTTGCGGGCTCGCGCAGTGAGCCCGCCGCAGTTGCTGGCAAGGAGCGCCAAAGGCTTGGGGTAATCATTAGTGTGCTGCAGGAGATTTGAATCCAAGCCCGTACTCGGATGGATATCTTTAGGGGTTAATAGATATTTAATGCAGCACTGTACAGCGCTGTAATGAATAGGTAACACATTGGGGGACATGAGAATGACATGTAGTACATTGCTAGCTGGCACATCGCCACTAGCCAATATTGTCATTTGTGGCCACAAGTCCACCGGGCTGAGAGAACGGGTTACTGCCTTGGGGGTCATCCAAGCCTGTAGTCCCAGGCTTAGATGACCTCCAAGGCAGCAACTCGATCTTCAAGCCCGGCGGACTGCGGCTACAAATGACAGTATTGGCTAGCGGCGATGTGCCAGCTAGCCAATGTACTACATGTCATCCTCACGTTCGCCAATGTGTCCCCTATCAATTACAGCGCTGTACAGTGCTGCATTTAATTTATATTTGAGTTTTTAGTTTGGAGGGCTTGCACTCTGATCCACGAGCTAACGCCCGTGATCAGGTACAATCCCGCCAAAGCTAACGGACGATTGCATGGCTTGTGATCGGCCGTGGAAGAGGTGTGCTGCGGCCCCTTTCATTTGAATAGCAACATAGACGTAGGGCTACAAGGGGCTGCAGCACCCTCGCAAGGATTTGCAGCTTTGCGGCCATTTTACGACCATTAATAGAATGAGGCCCTAAGTCCAGGAGTATTGATCTGCAGAGATGAGCATATTATTTGAATACTGCTCACTTTGGGCCCAAAGTAAAAGGATTATACAAGTGTTTGGAGGGTGTTTATAATGTATGGTCCTTTCAGGATCTGAGAGCCTCGTTGGTGCAGCAAAATTGAACATACCAACAAGATAACTAGACACATTTCAGTTGATGAAAGTCTGTACAAGATAAAATGGCACTATTTAAAAGAAGTCTTATAAATAGTGAGCTGATTATCAATTAAAAACATTTTACAGTATTTCCATTTTACTACTCAGCACAATGGTGCAACGCAGTGTCCATTAGTTCAGAGTTTTAACACCCACACCATGCTAATTACAGGACAGATAAGAACTTAATTCATATTGCTATTTCTTTATCTATAAAATACACTGTTGTCAGAAATATTTTAGAATAGAATATATATTTAAAAATGGTGTTTGCTATGATGTTCTCTACGAAACGCTTTGGATATTAAAGATTTTAGTGTCTTTGAAAAACACCCAATCATGGTAGCAGAGATACTGGGTGAATACATAGCTGGTTTATTTCTTATGCATAACCAGATGTCTGCTCCATTCTGCTTGTCACTCAAAGTACATTTGGCGCTGAATGTTGTTTTGTTTCACAAGATAACACTGTAGCTGAATAATTTTACCTTCATATTTTCATCTTCTGTGTCTTCCCAGAAACTTTCTCCCTAGATTAAAGAAACAAATGATTTTCCTTTAGAAACTTCAGCCACTTAATACAAAATGGGATATGATGGATCACAGTAAATAACACTTTCACCTTGTACAATGTCACCAGAGCATGGCTTTCACGTGTTGAGGAGACGCTTCTAGCCGCCTCCAAGGCAGGATGCTCACAATCAGACACATTCAGATTACACAAGGCCCAAATCACACTGATTGACTTATCAAAATCTATCATTGTGAAAAGAACATTTTAGGAAATGTGTAGTCTAACCCCAGAAGTCATTTAACATTATTGTAAAAATGCTGCAATTTTATAAATTGGAATTGGTTACAGGATCACTGTAGAGCAACAAAAAGGGCACTTGTTTATCATGTATGTACCAAACAACATTAGCTGCTTTGTAAGCCATAGACATACATTTTTTTTGTGAGACATATGAATTTATGAGTATAATAATCAATTTTGTGTTTGTTACATCAGTTCATGAGAGCTGATTCATGAAGGTGTGTTTTTGGCAAAAGATGTAGGGAGGGGTGGGGGAAAGTGGAAACAGAAAGCCTTTGTTAGATAATTGGATAAGATTAAAATATACACCAACCCCCTCACTGGCCCAGAAGCAGCAATTCCATCAACAACAGCCCTCCATGGACTGTTAGTTTATTTATTTTTTTCTGATTAAAAACTAGCTTTATGATTTTGCCATTAGTCCTGTAGAAAGCACTGACAGTTTTGCATAAAGAATCTTCGCATACAGTCCTACCTCAGGAAGTTTAATCCAAAAGGGCAGCTCCCAATGCAACAGAATTAGATATGATGTAATACATTATAGGCTGTAATATTTTTTTTACATCTAAAAACATTTCCCTATTCTCAAAAGTAGTTATTTAATGTAATGTATTTTTAATATATAAGTACAAAGCTGGCCTACAGTCAGTATCCAAAAGGGGCAACTACGAACAGGCTCAACACTTGCCATGAATCACAATGGACTCTGAAGAACCTCCTATAAATCTAATGAAAGTCTGGACATAGGACCAATTATTTATTTATATCTTTTTTTTTCTTCCCTTGTTATGTCAGTACTAATACATAGCACATATCAGTGATACACTACATATCCCAGGGTTCTTTGCAGCTATAGCACAACTTTTTTGGCAAAGGAGACGTGCTCGCTGTCATGTGCACGCCGAAAAATGACAAATGCACGCACCCACACCAGCGCGGCAGTACAGCACTCTGCACTCACCCTTTCAACCCCCACTACTCACCCTCCTTCTCCAGCTCTCCAATCCTCTCCCCAAGTAATCCCCCCCACAGTATTCACCCTCTCTTCCCTCAGTATTCACCGCCCTTAGTAATCACTCTGTCTTTTCAAGTACTCACCCTCTCCCCAGCTTCAAGTATTCACCCTCCCCGGTACTCACCCTCTTTCCCTAGCTCTGTCTCTCCAGTACTCACCCTCTCTCCCCAGCTTTCTTTCTCCCCACTACTCACTCTGTCTCTCCCTCTAGTACCCACCCTCTAACCCCAGGTCTCTCTCCCCCAGTACCCACCATCTTACCCCAGGTCTCTCTCCCCCAGTACCCACACTCTAACCCCAGGTCTCCCTCCCCCAGTACTCATGGGCCGCGCTGGTGTGGGTGCGCACATTTGTCAGCGCGTACAAGACGTTGCGCATGTATCTTTTTCCCAAAAGTCGGTGTGCCATATATTTTGTTTTCTTCCCTTGCTATGTAAGTAGCAATACATAGCAAATATCAGTGGTACACTACAGTTCCCAGGCTTCTTTGCAGCACAAACAGGAACCCAGAGTTAATTCAAAAGTTTCAGCTAACCTGATTGGCCAAAACAAATAATTTTAAATTTGATGCAAATTAGCCTGGGTTTGGATGGTGTTAACCCTAATGTCCAGCTGTCAGAAATTACAAGAGATTGTGCTGACTTCAATGTAAGTGTTTAAATGTTTATTTTGTTGTTTTTTTTTATGCACATTTTTTTTGCATACACTACTAATTCTCCTATATCAGATGCATTCATAATCCAGCAAACTTAAATATTCCTTTAAGTCTCACGTAATGAATGCTCTGCTCCATCAGCTGCAGAAATGGCAGTAGGATGTGGGGGCATGGTTTGGGAAATTTACTAATTTATACTTTGTCATGGGTCCCCCAATCTCTAAATGCTTAAGTGTCATTTATTCAGAATGCCCTTTTAAGAATGAGTCATTGTAAATCATTACACTTTTTAGAAACTAAAAAAATACATCCTTTAATGTATTAGCTGTCAGATTGAGTTGTACAGTGCAGGACTCCACAGTGTTTTTTGGGGGGCAGTGGAACAAGGTACTATTATTCTGATTATCTTTCTATTTTTTACATATTTAAAATATTATCATTTTACAAAACAAGTATGAAGTATGTGGAAGCACTCTGGGTAATGTAAAGGCGTTTTGCTTTTTTAAAGAAAATGTTTACACACTCTAAGCACCAGTAACAAAGAAAATGTAATTGCATTGTGTATGGTATTTTAATATCCTATGCATCCACATTCGAAAATCAAGCAATATAAGAATAAGAATAACAGAGATTAATAATATTTAGAGAACTCAACAAATGTTCTTTATCTGTATTTATTTATCTGTATTTATTTATCTGTATTTATTTAGATGTCAGAGAATATAGAGGCAGATTTACTAAGTGCTAATGCAACCTGTTTCTGTGTTTCAGATATCAATAGCCCTATTAAATTCGGGCTACGTGATAAAACATAGCCCGTAATGTAGCCCACAAGACTTACGACTATTAAATTAGCCTCTTAAACCTACCCGCAGACGACTTGCGGGTTAAGACGCATGACAGCCGAAAAATGCCGACAGGACGTGAACGTGGAACTTTGCAGCCCGCAAATCCTTTGATCTGTCAAGCCTGTAAGGGCTACAAATCCAATCATGCTATTAAACTGCAACAAAGTCACCCGCGAGCAAGCCCATTACACACAAATGGAGCTCAAAGCCCAACGAGTGCTGTAGAGGACTTGCAAGGGGGGTAAAGTCCAATCTGTAGCCCCATAAATGCAAATAAAAACACACTACTGTACTTTTAATAAAAGGGAAAACTACGTTAGGTTTTAGAATTAATAGCACCACATTCTCACCCCCGAAAATCGGCCCCCAAAAATACTTTATTTCATGTCGATCCCTGCAATCAATGTGTTAATACAGTACATATACTGTAACTCGCATGTAATAAAATATCATATTTTTGGCTTTATTAATATTGCATTATTGTGGAATGTGAGTCCGATCACAAACTGTAATTGTAGCCTGTAGGACTTTGAAATCTAACCTCTCCTTCTTCAGTGACGTAACACTAAAGATCTCTTTTTCCATTGCTACCATCTAAACCCGTAAGTACGGTCTACACTATTTGATCGTCCGCAAGGCCGCAAATCCAACGTTCTACGAATGAGCTACAATTTGCGTCTCAAGCTCGTAGCTCTCAGCCCAATCTTTTTTTAATATCACTGTAACACAGAGGATTTTGAAGCCCGCAGCCATTGCGGGGCTCACGTTGCAGGTACTAGGCTGCAATTTAATAGGGGTAATAGTTTGTTGTTTTTGTAGACATAATGGACAAAATGTTTTTAGAAAGCACCTTTAACTTAGTTAACAATTTTATGTAATTATGTTATACTATGAGTGGTAATTTATATTTCAATGTAGATATTGTTTCAGTTCATGCTACTAAAGTGCTTGCATTAAATAATACAAAACTACAATAGAAGCACGGTAAGTAAACACTTTATCTGCATCCAAGGTTCCTCTCAGATGACAATCTATGTTAACACCCACAATGGTTGTCATAAATTAATGACTGGATTTCAGCTTGTGTTTAATTTATAAAAGATTTTGGCCCTCATTCAATTGCGATTTGGCCAATTGAATAGTGCTCTAAATAAGCACATAACATATATTTTTTAAATAAGTTTTTAGTTAGTGAAAACCTTGCTTTTGGATAGATGTTTACTAAGTAAAAACTTCTTTACAAAAATATGTTATGTGCTTATTTAGACCCCTATTCAATTGGCCAAATTGCAATTGAATGAGGGCCTTTATCTTTCAGCTCTAAGTCTGCAAAGATTTTACTTCAGTGTTAATCTAAATCAATCCTCCAGCTTAAGCAAGCTTTAGAGGAAATGCAAACAGATCACTGGGGGCTGCATTACCATTATGGTCCTTCCACCTCTCTCAGCCTCTTTGTTTGATTAGTGAATCTACCCTAATAATTATTACTGATGTGTTATCACCCACTATAGGGCCATATGTACTGACAAATTAATTGTTGGTGGTGTTTTGTAGAACCTCTTCATTCCTTGGTCATACTATATGGCATATGTACTAGGATTTAACATCTCCGACACTTCACCCTTTAGTACATTTGCCACACTGATTTTTTTCTAACGACTGGTATAAGAAAGACCAGTGTGCTGATTTCTGCACAACATTTCAATATGTCCCTAAATAATGAAAAAAACATATAGATAACAATAACAAAACCAACATATAAACAATAGTATAAAAACCATCAATTTCAAAACAGTAGGCTTTAATAAAAGATGGACGATTATTGTCTGCTTCTGTTTACATTTACTAGACTGCTTCCTCAATTCTTTCTTTTCAGCGTGATTGCTGTTTAAATGCTTTGTAGAAGCTCTCTCTTTATAATAGAGTTAAAACGAGTGTATCATCAAACACCCAGGTATTGGGCTTAGGAAGTAGCCTTTTCCTGGTTATATATATTTGATGGCAAGATCATAAAAGCAACAGCATGACTTGACACAGATCCTAGCATACAGCAATAAAATATTACTGACCATTATTTGGCTGCGCTCCCACCACAACAATACAATGAAGATCTAGTGAAGAACACTATATCACATGTGCTTTAACTACACCCTTCACAAAGAAATGTTCCCTTACTGCAGATAAAATCGATCTCTCATTTTTTATATCAATAAAAACGTCTTAACTTTTGAAATAAAATTATGACCAAGGGCATACAATATATTTTCAGCCAGAAATGACAAAATAAGACATTAATTTTGTCAACTGTAAGAATGTTTTGAAGATATAGCGCATAGAGCCGTGCCTTAAACTATTAGAGTTGTCTCTTTTTTAAACTAAACTGGGACAAGTTCTAAAATCTCAGTTTTTCGATCATAAATTACTTTCTTGTTATAGGGCCTAGACTTTCTTTCTTTTAAATTAACACCCATTGCGCTGGAGAGGCCAAGAAAAGAAGAGCTCAGCAGGAGGTGATTTACTGCACCTTTGTACCACAGTAAGATCAGGTCCCTTTTCCAGAAAGTGAAACAGCTGCGTATTCATGAGCACACAGTAACTGAGTATGGGGAGCATGACTATCTTTTATTGCACAGGTCTGCAACCTTTATAATTAAAGAGCCAAACAGCGTTGTTGTTATTATTACTCTTCAGTTATATGTATTTATAAAGCATCACAATGATTCTTAGTTCAATTCCAAAGATAAAGTAAATGTGAAAGGCTAATTGAATAACAAACTATGCAGCTTAGCATTGTTGATAACTGAAATGCACTTTAACTATTGTATAACTAAGGGGCGAGCCCACGTTTTGGTCTAGGCCCCCATTTTCCATTCATGAAAGTAGCAGGGGCCATGTGAAACCCTCTGTACTCCTCCCCCGAAAAATGCTTTGTAATTAAACCCCCTAGACTCCATCCCTATTTTACGTTCTTTTTTATTTTACTCCCCATTCACTCTACATCTTTTTTTCTCTTTCTCCTCATTTAGTACATTTCATTTACTATGTTCCTAGATAGCTCACATTTTTCCTTTTTCAGGATCTTTTCTCAACAACACCATTGATGGTTTCAACCCTCCCACACACACACAGTTTAGGCACCACTAGTAGAACCTATGCTTTGTATTTTCTGATTTTTTTTATATATTAAAAATATGTGTATGTGTGTGAATGTTATTGTTGCTTATTCGTTCAGTCTTGTCCAACTCTTCGCATGAGGCACATCTTATGTCCGATTGTGCTTATCCATAAGGTTTCATTGGCAAGGATACTGGATACTGGAGTGGTTTGCTAGTTGATTTTCCAGTGTACCATGATTTGTCTGAACTCTCTGACCTACATAGTTTAGCTCACAGCTTCATTGAAGTATACAAGCCCCTTCATCACGTCAATGTATATATATATATATATATATATATATATATATATATATATATAGTAAATAAATAGTACATCTGTGTTCACATTTGAATGTCTAAAGCAAGTTAAAAAACCTGCTTCCAGCTCAGAGTTCCGAGAAAAACAATTATTACACTGCATTCTGGGAAGCTGAGCTGGGACACACAAATGTGCCCACAAAGGCCTCGCTCTTCAATCCTTAGCCATTATCAAACATGGCTTCCTTTAAGCTTATGCATGCTGTATTACACAGCTTTAATGCAACGCCAAGGTTAGATTAAGCACAGGCTGAGTATCCAATTCATGTACAACTGTTTCAAGCTTACTGGCTATCATCAGCATGGAGTGGGATCTCAGCCTGTGTTGTGGACCTATTAGTAGGTAGTTCACCACAGCAATCATTTATAATATGGTGGGCAAAAGAGCGAGAGAAGCCCTACACTGTACAGTAGTACAGTAAATAAATAAATAATAAAAACCTATTTCCAGCTTAGAATTCCGAGAAAAACAGTTATTACACTGCATTCTGGGTATGATCTCCACAATTTCTCAAAGGTATTTTAATAATTGTGGTGAAAACTGGATGTTCCAAGACTGGAATAACAGAGCATTATGCAATTCTTAAACAATCTAGCATCTTCACCCTTAGTTACAGTATTTTTTTAGGATATCAGTTACTCATGCTGGCTAACTCTTGAGTACTATACCAGACTCAACAGAAGAGGAAATATATAACATGCAGACTGTAGTTTTAATGCAAATTAATATGTGTTTCCACTTGACTCAACATACAGTTCCTCTCACCTAGGAGAAATGTGGCATTTGAAGGTCACCGTCACTGTCATTTGAAGGTGATTATGGACTTATGGAAAGCTGCATAAGTACCTTGTGATGCTTTTAGTCTTTGATGTTAAATATATAGTTTTCCCCCTGGATTTTCACTATCCGTCCGCATGCACATTGTGGATAAATATCGATATAATGAATGATATTTCTCTAATCTTCTTATACCCAGATTTTAATGACAAAAACAATTTTTCTGATTTCTTTAGTTATTTATAACTGATGGTGAATTTGTGAGCAGATATCATAAGCTGTCCACTACAATACAAACGAAAAATGTGCAGTTTCACTATGTAGTTTTAAAATAAATACTAAAAATGATACATTTAATAAATTAATAATGGGTAAAAAATGTTGGAAATACTGGTTTTATGTCATGTTTCTAAAAAATTCTGAGCTGAAAGCTTGATTTGCAACTGGAAACAAACTTAAAACAATACATTGATAATCCTTGTGACATTGGCTTCTAAAGATGGAGCACAAGAAATATTTTACTTAGAGTTTGACCTATCCTAAATCTAGCTAATTTTGGGTGTACTTCTTAAGAGCAAGCAAATGATATATTAGACCTGAGAAGTGAGATGTGTATTACAGTTAGATTGATTTGATGAGCATGGTAGCCAAATATTTATCATCAGCCTATCTTGTATGACTGTGAATAAAGATAGTGCTTTTGTAAGGGATTTTGCTATTTGTTCCTAGTGTTATTGGTGAATATTTGAACTAAAGATATGGGCGGTAAAGTCCAGAAGGTGATTAGAATTCAATAATAGTTTTTACTAAGTAGGTGAGTTGTGAAATGAAGATGGGTGAAGTGGGGTGGCATAAGAAAAAAACCCAGCCTACAAACTTCTATTCAGATTCTGAGAGGAAGAAGGAAGAATTGTGTTGAGTAAGGGACTAGGAAATTCCTTCCAAAAAGTTGATGGTTGAAGAAGATGGGAGACATTTTTAAATGATGACCTTGTTGAATGGTAACATTTTGAAGGTAGGCCCTTGTACCTTACAGAAGACTAGTATAGTTGTTCAGTCATTTTATACTTGTCTTTTTCTGAAAACATATCTCTTGCAGCAGATAGCTGATACTGAACACCACATGTATGTTGTCAGGAGAAATAAAGAGATCAGTAAAATGTGTAATAGCAATGTCAACATACATTGTCACAGCAGACACAATGTATCACAGGGACCATCACTCAGTGATCTCACTCACTTCTAATGAGGCTTGATAGCTGGAATAAAAAGGCTCATCACTTCATGCAACCCTAGCATTATTATCCACAGATATAAACCAGACAGTATTAGCTTCCTTACGATGTTTCCAAATGAGTTGCATTCCTTTTTTGGTGGGTGATGTAAAGTATATAAAGACTACTTGCCTGTAGTTTATATTACTTGATAAAAATACATATAACAATATTGTATAGACACCTTTAAAAATTGTGCTGCTCTTTTCACACTTTCAAACACTTATTCATTTTTTTCTACAAATGTGCTGGGCATTTGATTTTTAATATGTACAGTTACTGTACATTTAAAAGGACGTGGCAATATTTTTTCCTTTGGTGTATCAGATAGAGAGTGTTTGATAATGTGCCACAGTGTGTTTTAGTTTTTCAAATAAAGGGTTCAATGTATCAGTGGTGGAGCTAGTGAATGGAGGGCCCTGGTGCAAGTTGAAACCCCCCAACCCCTGGGCCCCCCTCCGGTGCCAACTCATTACATACAGTGCCTTGCAAAAGTATTCACCCCCTGGACTTTTTACCTATTTTGTTACATTACAGCCTTACGTTCAATGTTTTGTTAATCTGAGTTTTATGTGATGGATCAGAACATAATAGTCTAAGTTGGTGAACTGAAATGAGAAAAGCATATACATAAAGCTATTTTTTAGAAATAGAAAACAGAAAATTGGCATGTGTGTATGTATTCACCCTTTTTGTTATGAAGCGCCAAAAAAGCTCTGGTGCAACCAATTATCTTCAGAAGTCACATAATTAGTGAAATGATGTCCACCTGTGTGCAATCTAAGTGTCACATGATATGTCGTTACATATACACTCCTTTTTTTAAAAGCCCCAGAGGCTGCAACACCTAAGCAAGACCAAGGAACTGTCCAAACAAGTAAAGGACAAAGTTGTTTAGAAGTACAAGTCAGGGTTAGGTTATAAAAAAAAATCCAAATCTTTAATGATCCCCAGGAGCACCATCAAATCTATCATAACCACATTGAAAGAACACGTTACAACAGCAAACCTGCCAAGTGACAGCCTCCCACCAAAACTCACGGACTGGGCAAGGAGGGCATTAATCAGAGAGGCAGAACAGAGACCTAAGTATCTGTACATAGAACGACAATAAGCTGTACGCTCCATAGACTTGGGCTTTATGGCAGAGTGGCCAGAAGAAAGCCATTACTTTCAGCAAAAAACAAAATGGCACGTTATGAGTTTGCGAAAAGGCATGTGGGAGACTCCCAAAATGTATGGAGGAAGGTGCTCTGGTCTGATGAGACTAAAATTTAACTTTTCGGCCATCAAAGAAAACGTCTGGCGCAAACCCAACACATCACATCACCCAAAGAACACCATCCCCACATTGAAACATGGTGGTGGCAGCATCATGCGGTGGGGAAGTTTTTCAGCAGTCAGGACTGGGAAACTGGTCAGAGTTGAGGGACAGATGGATGGTGCTTGATTTGAGGCTAGGACGGAGGTTCACCTTCCAGTAGGACAATGACCCCAAACACAGTAGAAAATCTGTGGTCAGACTTAAAGATTGCTGTTCACAATAGCAAACCATCCAACTTGAAGGAGCTGGAGCAGTTTTACAAGGAGGAATGGGCAAAAATCCCAGTGGTAAGATGTGGCAAGCTCATAGAGACTTATCCAAAACGAATTGGAGCTGTGATTGCCGCAAAGGGTGGCTCTACAAAGTATTGACTTTAGGGGGGTGAATAGTTATGCACATTGACTTTTTCTGTTAGTTTGTCCTATTTGTTGTTTGCTTCACAATAAAAAAAAAACATCTTCAAATGTGTGGCCATATTCTGTAAATTCAATGATGCAAATCCTCAAACAATCCATGTTAATTCCAGGTTGTGAGGAAAAAAAAACAACAGAAAAATACAAAGGGGGGGTGAATACTTTTGCAAGGTACTGTAAATTATAATCCTTTGTTTGTAAAGCACAAAACATTCCTAAGTGCTATACAGGGGTAAGGTAAGACAAAAACAATATTAAACAAAGCATGGAGGGCCTGTCTTGGAGCTTAAAATCAAATGTACATAATGCTCATTTCCAAAGCACCTTACAAGATTAAAAACTCACACATACAATATATATATATATATATATATATATATATATATATATATATATATACTAGGAAATTGCATTTAAAAAATGACGGCAATAAAATTGTAAGGCTGACAATGCTGTTTGCCACACAATGTGAGGCTTTTGCTCCTCTGAGCACCATTTGCGTGGCGCGCGCTGACTGCCATTGTTTTTATTTTCAAACTCCCGCGTGCCTGCCGTTGTTTGTGTATATGTTATTGTCTTCTATGTTGTGGATTTTCTAAGTCCCGTGTGTCTGGCATTGTTCGTCTAAGTGTTACTGTCTTAGGCGTTGTGTAAGTTCTGCTTGCCTGGCCTTGCTGAGCCTTGTTTTCAACCTGTTTTCAGTTTTTTATGTGTGACCATTTTGTTTGCCACTTCAGCGATTTTCAATCGTTAAAAAAGATAAAATATACCTCAAATGAACTTGGAACCTCACTCACAAGCCAATTTGAGGCATATTTGTGTGTTTTTGCAGGCTTTTCCAGTTCGGTGGTTCGGCCGTTAAAGTCGTATTTTTGCGAGCCCCGCATACCTATATCCTTCGGTGCTCATTGCAGCCTAAGTCCCTCATGCCTCAACTGCTCGCCTTGCTTCGCTCACCTTTGCGGTCGACGGCTCGCTTTGCTTTGCGAGGTTGGCAGTTGCAGCCCTATGGGCCGCAAACGGCTCTCCTGGCAAAGCATGATGACAACTCGTAGTACGACAACTATATAGGTGTGATATATAAATATATATATACACACAGTATATTCATTATATATATATATATATATATATATATATATATATATATATATATTTATATATATATATATACTGTATATATTTAAATTGAAATATATATATGTATGTATATATATATATATATATATATATATAATAGATAGATTGTTTTTATTTGATTTTTTAATTTGCCCCAGTAACACCTAAACTAGAAACAAAGCCCATAAAAGGTTCACATTAGGAGCTGCAAATAACACACAATTAACCAAGAACTAAATAAAAAACAGAACAATGGTGCATGCTTTAACCTAATTATAGAGGATGGGGAGACCAGGGCAATCCAAATCTAGAACTTGGTACCACTTATACGATTAAAGGCAAATACTAGTTTCAAATGAAACGTTAACATTTTATACACAAGTTTAAAACTGTATTTAAATAGATAAATACTGCAATGGAAGGCACACGTGTTTTTTGGCATTGGTCACTCATCACTGTGCACCTGCACAACCCTTTCTATAGGGTCTGCCACTTATCATCACTAATAATAATAATCAGTAACGTTTCCTACTCATATGCATGTAACCAGGAGAAGATTTTCTTGCCCAGCCAGGTTAGATCTGCAAGATCCCCTCCTCCATCCTCCCAGAAATTGTAGAGATCTGAGCCCAGGGACTGGAGCTTCTGCAGTTGCCTACATATAGACCAAGAGGAGCAGCTAGCATGCTGTGAGTGCTGCTCAATGAGTGCAGATCAGTGTGAGGATAGTGTCCTGTCCTTGAAGTGAGGATTGCTTCCGGCACCACGTGCTGCCGCACACAGCACCATGCTGCTTCCTGTACCATGATCTGACTCACACAGCACTGCTCTCCAAGTGTGGGGGCGGTGAGGCCTCATTTTTTAACAGTTCCTACATATTTCTTTGAAGTGTTAATGCAATTTTAAGTTGTTTCAATGAAATTAATAATATGAATCCAATAGCTGCTATAAATAGAAAGCATTCATTTAACTGACCAAAGTAATCTTGTATTTAAAATATACTATTTTGAAGAATTGAACTTCTTAATGGGCAAAATGTTTTCAGAAAGTAAATAGTAAACAGAAACACAGTCTTAATATTAACTCATATATGCAATTATGCTGTAGTGGAAGCTACTGTTTTGCTGCTGCTTCTATAGTTGGTGAATACCTCGAATACAGAGGAAGCTTTTATCTGCTACAATGGAAATGTGTGGAAATTCTAATGATAGTGTTATAGGCAGTACTAATGGAAATCTTATTGCTGAGAATGCAGCTTAGACAAGAAGGTCAAAATATGATATTGAAATCAAAAGTAAATAATAATTGTACATAAATATTAAATATTTAAAGGATGTATTTATTTATTGTCCCTCCCTTATAAACAGTTTATCCATTATCAAATGTAGCTGTTCAATATACTATATAAAAAAAACAGGACTGCCATAATCCTATAACATATAATTTTTTATGTTTTTTTTATCATATAAAATTCAGATACAGGTGGTCCCTGGGTTACAGACGACCCGACGTACAGATGATCCCTACTTAAGAACGGACATTTTGTATGAGTTGTTTTTATTTATGTACTGTTTGTTTGAGCTAAAAGAAAGAGCATATAATAGTTTCTGTAACGTATTACTACAGTACAGGGGTATTACTATTATTATGACAGTATTACACAGTATTATTATTACAATCACATATGAGCCATTATAGTATTGTTATTCTTATTATTAATATTATTTTTATTAATATTATTATTCAGGGATCCAAGTTACATACAAATCCAGCTTAAACACATTTTCAGGAGCATATCTCGACCTTAACCCGGGGACCACCTGTAATCTAAAAAAGAATACCAGAATTTTAACCTATTTAAAAAAGAGAAAAAAAGAAGCACATGTCTTATAGCAGAGCAATGTTTAGTAAATGCTGTAAAAAAGATTTAAATCATAACACTTTTGTGACATATACTCTGTGTTCCTTTCTTGGAAATTTATCCCAAGGTTTTATTGGAAATCTTTCTGTATCCGAGAGGTGGTAATAATATTAATAGTCAAATTTTGTCCAGTGTTTTTCTGAACAATGGATCATAATATAATGCTGAAAACACACAGATGTCAAAAAAGCCTTTCTTTTTGGTACACTGAAGCTTCATCCTGACTTATAAAAGTATTTTGCTACCTTTCAAGAAAGCTTTAGCACCCTCTTTCAACTGTGTCTGATCTCAAAGTGCATTTTTCCATTTATGTATGACTTTTTTTTAAGAGAGATCTTGACGGCATTAGATTGCCTTGTGATTTATATACATGAAGTTGTGATTATTTTTCCAGTCCTCGGCATGGAGTGTTTCGGAGTTGTACCCGGTTTCATCCTTTTAAGCTCTTACAGATTTGATGGGTGGCTTTTCTCAGTCATACTACAGTTGTTACTTGTGCTATAAGGTTTTCACTTCTTGATTCATTTGTCCTTTTCTTTGCTTGGCAACAAAGGCGCATTTGCTTTACCTTGTGTGACAATAAATACTGTATACACTGGATGTGCTAATGAATTGATGTAACCAGAATAATTAAAATGACCAATGCATGCAAAATCAACCTCAGAGGATCACTTAAGTCCCATATTTAAAATATGGTCTTTCAGAAAAATTTAAAAAGTAATCAAAATACAAAATTATTAGGGAGATTAAAATATTTTCTGTAGAAAAAAGTTAATATGTTTTTACTTTTTAAACTGTCAGTTTTCTCCTCAAGCAGTGCTGCCTTTCTCTATTTTCCCGAGGGCATGGCCAGTTCTGCCATGGCCCTTGATCAACATGGAGCTTGGAAGTAATTTTGGCTATGATGTCACTGGCTTCCCCAGTGAAATAAATAGTTTTGCCCTCATTACCTACATGAAGATAACATGCATGCCGCTTCTTCATAGGCCCCTCCAAGTGACACCATCATAGTCCTGCCTCTTTTTACTGAGAATGTTCATTCGGAAACAGAGTCTGACTGGTCAGCCTCTTTTTTTAGTTCAGCCTCCACACAGAGCTGGCCATGTTCCCTGGTGAGCAGCTCTGCTTGAGGGGAAAACTGAAACAGTAAAAAATATGAACTTTTCTTTATTTTAAACTGCATATCATTTGCCCAACAAACAAATGTATGCATTTTACTTATAAATGCACTGCAGTGGTCCTTTAAGGGCTGTGTTTACTGAAAAAATATATTCAAAAGAGTATGTCATAAATATGACATTGAGTTTGTCTTTCATTTAATCTTCAAATTTTAACCTTCAAATAAAATGTATTAAATTCAAAATGAAAAGCTTTAATGTGTGGGGTATATTGAATAAAACGCATTTTGCATTTATTTACAACTCAGTTTTTCATATGATCTTACTTCGCATGGAAACTTTGAAAAACATTAACTTTGTATTTTCTATTATTCTAGAAATGTAAATGTCTGTTGAAGATTTTTTTACACATCCATAATATTTCATTATCACAGAGGGTCCTCTAACATTTATTTTAGAGAAAGTAAGAATTCAGTAAAAAACAATGCCTGGCATTTTAAATAATATTGCACTAACCAATTTCAATGTTACTAACTATCTCACTTGTGAAAAAAATACTTATTTAATACATGTAAAATATCATGAATGAGAAGACACAATAAACAGTAAGGATTAATTTATTCACTGTAATTTATGTAAGACTTTTCCAGATAGTAGAGTCAAAATTAGAGTGACAGTATGTTTTTATGAAATATATACATATACCTTATAGGCAGGCAGTAATGTCCTAGTCTTGTACAAAAAAGACAAGAGCAAATTGCTTTCCCCAGATTACCTGATATCATACTGTGATTGTAGATTCAATGTATTTGCTCATTCGCTGTTCACAAGAATTTATTTTAGGCCAAGCTCTTGTATTTAGTTAATCATTTTTCACATTTATTGTGCTGAAATAATATCCAGCAATGCAGATGATTATAAACAGCGTACAGTATATTTTTAAGTAAGACTTATTAAAAAACACACTCATTGCATACTTTTTTAAATAAAGAAAGAAATATATTATGCCAAATGACTGCATGACTAAATATTTCAAAAAGCATGTAAATACATTTTCATTAACAAACTTTAACTTGTATTTTACAGAAATAAGCAGTACCATAACAATAGTTACATTAATGGTTTCAATGTGCCCCACATGTAAATATTCACTTTAAGTGTTGTAAAGTGTGTACACTGAAACCATTACACGGTTGAATATTCCAGTGGCAAAGGTGGTGATCCTGACCACTGGTCCCTAAATAATATTTGGATATTTATTCAACTGACTACTATGGCATTTTATATTCAGAAAAAGGAATGGGCGATTATCAAGTGATAGACTGGGTGTGACGACAGCCCTGATTGGGTTGAATACTAAAATAAAGTACTGAGGTGTTGCGGGTTATAATTGCATCAATAACAGTTACACATTTGACATTAGTTATCTGCATGTGACGAAGTACTGAACAAACTGCCATTTTCCCCAGGTCTATTCATCATTTGAGCTGAGGCAGCTACATCTACAAGAGGCTCGGCCAGGTACAACAACTGCAATTTTATTCAGATCCTGAAGCAAGCCTGTTTCCAGGGGAACCCCTAGAATTGATAAGGAAGAACCAGCAGAAGAGAGGGTCTAACCAGTGGGATCCATTCATTGGCCATTCCAGCAGGTCCTTCCTCTTGACACTGGGTCTACATTGCCAACCTTTTGATTCTCCTCTACAGATATGTCACCCTTAACTAAGAAGTCACAATATAGTTTTGTCTGGAAGTCACAATATAGTTGAAAAAGAAATCTGTGTTTTTTAGGGAGATGAATCCACTAGACCTCTGTTATAGAAATATTTCAGATTTATATACATACACCCAGAAAGTTAGGTCATCTAGGGCCACTGCATTATGCTAATGTGCTCTTGCTGATGGAATGGAAAGGCAATCTGGGTAGGAATGCCCTGGGGTCTTATGGGTAGGGAGTTGTTTTCAATGTTGAAGTGAGTTAGCTAACACTCTATGGCTGGGTCTAGGGCTATGCAAACAACTTTATGTGTAGAGTATTGTGTAGTTGTTGCATGGGCAGGCAAAATGTCTCAAGAGAAAAATTAGGTATATGGAGTGAGGAAATAAAGGGTTGGTAGTAGAAGGATTTCATCCTTTCACTTCTAACATACAGCCTTATTAAATTGCGATTCGGTAAATTTAAAAAGGCTCTATTTAAGCACAGAGCATATTTTTTTACAGAAGTTTTTAGTTAGTAAACTTCTATCCAAAAGCAAGGTATTCACTAACTAAAAACTTCTGTAAATAAAATATGCTCTGTGCTTAAATAGAGCCCTTTTAAATTTACCAAATCACAATTTAATAAGGCTGTTGCTTTCCAAACCTTTTCCTTTCTGTCTCCTCTCTCCATTCCCCCAATAATTTTATTTCATCTAGCTCTTCCTAGTATACTTCTTTTTACCTGTTTCCTGCTTTTCCTATATTGTCTTTTCCCTCTCTCTTTCTCCATTTCACCTCCTTTGTTCACTCCCTCATATACTTCTTCCCTGTATCCCATGCTCTTGTTATCTGTTTACATTCTCTAGCTTTTACTTATCACCCTTATATCTTCTCTATTCACAACTTGGCACTTGTTTTCTTCCTATTCCCTTATTTCTTCCACTGTATCTTTCTTGCACTCTCCTTATACGTTCTCTTTCCCTTTCTCTCTTGTTTCCCCCTTGTCTCTTACCATTTTCTGCTCACTCTCTCTCCATTCTACAATCGATAGGTTGGATGAGTCTACGTGGGGCTGGGCCAGTGACATCAGCCAAGCCTGCTTTCAAGCTACATTATAGTCCAGAAAACAGGCTTACAACGCCCCTGATAGTTAAAGGTAAAGTAGATAAACAGCTCTGCTTGAGGGGGAAACTGGCAGTTTAAAAGCCAATACATTTTTAGCTTTTATTTATTATGAACTGCATACTGTTTTTAATAGCCTATGCACATCAAACAAACATATAAGCTTTACTTGTAAATACACTACAGTAATCCTTCAGGTTTTGCTGCAGTACAGTTATTTTTTTTGATTTTAGTATATATACTGTGTATATATATATATATATATATATATATATATATATATATTTGTGGTCAGGCCCCTCTCCTTGTGCATCGTGCAGCTGAGGTGTGCCAGGTGCTGCAACCTAATCTGACCTAGGGCCGAGTGATGGTGAGGAGAGAGGGGAACGTAGAGTTGGTCGCTGGAGAACGTTTGCACAGGTAGGAGTGTGCTAGGGGTTTATACAGGGTGGAGGGAGAGGGGAACCTCCCACAAACCCAAGGGTTCTAACATGGTTATTTGTGGTCGGGCCCCTCTCCTTGTGCAGCTGAGGTGTGCCAGGTGCTGTGCCCTAATCTGGTTGGATAGGAGGGCCAAAAAATAATGAATTATTAGTGGCTGAATTTCGGTTTTGGGATCTGGTATGTAACGGCTGAAACAATTATATCTCCAGCACCCCATGGCTTTGATGATGTGAGCAGGCTCCTATTCTGAATGAGTGCCCAGAGTATTTGAAAGGGTTGTAACCGAGTCTCGATAGAATGATTCGAATGTAGTGAATGAAAGTCAATGTTGTGAGAGGCTGACTCGAGATCGAGATGTAGAGGGTGGTGAGATGATTTGTGTTCAAGGGATTGATGAAGGTTTCGAAGAATGGTGACTGGGCATGTGGAATCGTTAGTTGGATAGTACGTGACGGTGACTGGAGAGATGCTTGTTTTGGTCAAGCGTAGAACAAAGGAGCAGTTGTCTGACGTGAATGATATGTCATGTTTAGTCAAGTAACAGGCTTGATTAGGAACGGTGGTAAATTTGCTGCTCGAATGGTGAGAGAAGTCCTGGGGCCGAAAGGATTGTGAGTGAGATAGGAGATAAGTTGTTTGAAGATATCGCCTGTCATAGGGAGCCTGGGAGTTTTTGGTTTGTGGGCTTCCCTAGAGAGGCCTTTGAGGAAGAGTTTAATGGGAGATGCTGCTATGAAGGATTCGGTGATGAGGTGAGCTTGAGAGAGGTAAAATTGGACACCCGTGAGATAAGTCTTTATAGTGGATACGTGTAGGTGAAGGCTATGGTGACAGTGGCTTGCGAAAGCTATATATTCTGAAAGTGTGATAGGAGGAGAGATACAGTAATTTGCCATGAATAAGGTAAAGCGGTGCCAGACTCGGTTATAGATTGCTTTAGTGTTTGGAGCAAGTCAATTTTCCATAGCTTGGCGGGCCTGTGAGAAAATGGCGTCTATTCCAGCATTTGCAGTAAATAGCTGACTGGATCGATCCTGCGAAAGTTTGGTGGAGCTGAATCGAAATTTTGGGGGTCAATGGAAGAATAGTGTGTCTGTGGGAGCTTGTAAGGGTATAGAAAGAAGTTATAGTTCAAGGAATGCAGGGCTAACTCTCTGAGGAGGGACATGGTCATGTGGTCCGAGGATTTGAGCTGTTTGATCATGTCACAGGTTCTAAGGGAGGCCGCATTAAAGTCAGGCTACGTGTTAAAACGTAGCCCGTAACGTAGATCTTTGCTAGATATGTGCTAATAATTTAGATCCGTAATGCAGCCTGAAGACGGTAAAGTCCAATAGGTAGCACTTTCGAATGCTAATAATATTAAGAGAGAGAAGAAGAGCGGAGAGAGAAGAAGAGGGGGGGTAAGGGGGAGAGAGAGAAGGAGTGGGGGGAGAGAGAGAAGAAGAGGGGAGGGAGAGAGAAGGGAGAGAGAAGGAGGGGGAAGGGGGAGTTAGAAGGAAAGACAAGGGGGGGAGAGGTGGAGAGGCGAGAGAGAAGGAGGGGGGAAAGAAGGAGGAGGAAGAGAAGGAGAGGAGCGGAGAGAAAGAGGGGGAGTGAGATGGAGGGGGAGACAGGGGAGAGGGGAGGAGGTAGGGGTAGAGAGAGAAGGAATTTGGAGGCTACACTTAAAACAAAACTAAACACAAATAAAAAAAAAAAAAATATATATATATATATATATATTATTGTTGGCACGGAGGGCTTAATCTAAATGTATTTTTTTGCACCTGGGCCCTCCATTCACTAGCTCTGCCACCGATGCCCTGTGTACTTTCTTCTTATTTCCTTTTCGTTCTCCCAGCCCCACTAAAATGTACTATTTTATTTCAGGGTAGATACTTGTTGATTGTGGATGACTAGATTTGAGCATCTAAGTTTGAGATGTTGACTGCTCAAAGCTATGCACACAAGTTTATTTCTATAATTTTAAAATTTGGAGAAGTCTAGAAAAAAAAATCTTCCATCATTTCAGTGAAATCACAGAGCTGACTGCCTGCAGTTCAAAATCCCTCTTCTCAACATTGCTCTGCGGATGTTGCTGACAGAGATCAGATACTACCTACTGTGCATAATTTACCAGCACAAGAAGCCACAGCTACTGCAAATTCACTGAGCATTTCTAACAAAAATGGCTTTATTAACTCTGTACCTGTGGCAGGAAAATATATGTAAAAATTTCAAGGTGTAATTATGGGTTTTATTATATTTGCTCAGTTGAGGAGATATGCAAATGTTTCTACAACACTTTCTCATTTGGGGTGCTGTGTCACCTTGGGGGGGCCTCACACTCATCTGAAGTGCTTGTTAGAATAGATAATAAGTAATCTATGACAATTTTAATAAGGGTAAGTACATCTTCATAACCATGAATATATGTATAGAACATGGCTACCGCTCAGCTTTCAGTTAAATAGTGTCTGTATTAAATGGATGCACAATTCTAATATAATCTTTTGTTTTGTTTTGAACTTGGTAGAATTTTATGGAGTAAGTAATGGACAAAATTAAGTCATATAAGAAGTTTATTTTTCAGCTACCCAGAATGCAGTGTAATAACTGTTATTCTCGGAATTCTGAGCTCTAAGAGGGTTTTTTAGCTTGTTTAAGACATTCAAATGTGAATACAGATGTACTATTTACTATATATATATATATATATATATATATATATATATATATATATATATATACTATGAACCTGCCCATCAAAAATTACAGGAATACAATTAAAGGGCTGGCAATGCTGTTTGCCACACAGTGTGAGGCTTTGGCTCCTCTGAGCACCTTCGGCACTCTTCGCGAGCACTGCGCTGAGCGCCTTTGGCACTCATTATGAGGCTCTCCCCTGTGTACTTCAACTTTCCTGCTTTGCAAGCGACACGCTGAGCACCTTCGGCGCTCATTGCAAGCCTCTCCCACTCGCTGTGCTCATCACAAGCCCCGCTGTACGGTCCGCTCATTGCAGGTTTTGTTAACGTGCAAGTTTTGTGCTTGGGAATGCCATGTGTCTCTTTCCACCATCTCCCCCCTGTCCCTTCCCTGTTTCTGTCTCCTCTGTGTGTCTGCTGTACGCTTGCTTGTTACGCGCTGACTGACATTGGTTTCATTTTCAAAGTCTCACGTGCCTGGCTTTGTTGGTGTAAGTATTACTGTCTTCGCTGTCATGTATTTTCTAAGTGCCGCGTGCCTGGCTTTGTTCAGCCATTTTTTTCCTTGCTTAGTCGATTTTGGATTGATGAAAAACGCCAAGTATGCCTTAAATTGGCTTGCAACCTCACTCCAAGGCTTCCTGGCTCTCCCTGTGTGCTGTGTGTCAGTGTGTTATTATTCTTTTTTTATTATATAGCTGTTTTTGGGGGGTTTTAGAGTTATGCTCTTGGCTTGCAGTTGCGACCGTCGGAAGTCCCGCGTGTTACCTTCCCTACTTTCTTCCATCACTTTCCGTTTATCACATTACTTCTTTGAACCGTTTGAACTAACTTGCCCATCTATTCTTTCTACTCTCTCTATACAGTCTCCCATGAACATGCTTCATTGTTTCTCCTTCAGGGAGCATAGCTCAGGAAATTTTCTGTAGCGTAAGACAGGACTTAAAAAAACTTGGTAGGGGGCACCTCCTGACCAACTATTACAATTAGTAAATAAACATGAAAAAGGAGACATAAGACATGAGGGAATCAGCATAAGTGATATATTTTGAATATAAAATAGGTTATACAATGGAAAGGCATACAGATATACACCAAAAATTAGATATAGTGAGAAAAGATAAAATACATATATACAACTGTTATTTGCACCTGAAAAGTGCCTTAACATTGGGGCTCTGATTACATTTGTATCTAATGGCAGCATGACCATGCAACTGGTTCAGAAGGAGCTGTTCTTTGTGGAGCTTACAATTTAGGTAAAATTGCTGCTATTAAGCAATGTACTTTATCTAATAAGGGTACATGAACTGAATAGATCTGTATAAGGGAAAACTTGTATAATGCAAGGATGAATCTGTACAGACGTTCTATATATATATATATACAGTGCCTTGCAAAAGTATTCACCCCCATTGGCATTTTTCGTGTTTTGTTGCCTCACAACCTGGAATTAACATGGATTGTTTGAGGATTTGCATCATTTAATTTACAGAACATGCCCACAACTTTGAAATTGTTTTTATTTTTTACTGTGAAGCAAACAACAATTGGGACAAAATAACAGAAAAAGTCAATGTGCATAACTATTCACCCCCCTAAAGTCAATACTTTGTAGAGCCACCTTTTGGGGCAATCACAGCTCCAAGTCGCATTGAATAAGTCTCTATGAGCTTGCCACATCTTACCACTGGGATTTTTGCCCATTCCTCATTGCAAAACTGCTCCAGCTCCTTCAAGCTCCTTCAAGTTGGATGGTTTGCGCTTGTGAACAGCATTCTTTAAGTCTGACCACAGATTTTCTATTGGATTGAGGTCTTGGCTTTGACTAGGCCATTCCAACACATTTACATGTTTCCCCTTAAACCACTCAAGTGTTGCTTTAGCAGTGTGTTTGGGGTCATTGTCCTGCTGGAAGGTGAACCTCCGTCCTAGCCTCAAATCACGCACAGAGTGGTGCATATTTTGCTCAGGAATATCCCTGTATTTAGCACCATCCATTTTCCTTCAACTCTGACCAGTTTCCCAGTCCTGCTGCTGAAAAAGATCCCCACAGCATGATGCTGCCACCACCATGTTTCACTGTGGGGATGGTGTTCTTTGGGTGATGTGATTTGTGGGGTTTGCGCCAGACATAGCGTTTTCTTTGATGGCCGAAAAGTTCAATTTTAGTCTCATCAGACCTGAGCACCTTCCTCCATACATTTTGTGAGTCTCCCACATGTCTTTTTGCAAACTCAAAACGTGCCATTTTTTCTTTGCTTCTGGCCACTCTGCCATAAAGACCAACTCTATAGAGCGTACGGCTTATTGTCGTCCTATGTACAGATACTCCAGTCTCTGCTGTGGAACTCTGCATCTCCTCCAGGGTTACCTTATGCCTCTGTGCTGCCTCTCTGATTAATGCCCTCCTTGCCCTGTCCATGAGTTTTGGTGGGCGACGGTCTCTTGGTAGGTTTGCTGTTGTGCCATGTTCTTTTAATTTAGTTATGATAGATTTGACAGTGCTCCTGGGGATCATCAAAGATTTTGATATTTTTTTATAACGTAATCCTAACTTGTGCAACATTGTCCCCTACTTGTTTGGAGAGTTCCTTGGTCTTCATGGCAGTGTTTGGTTAGCGGTGCCTCTTGCTTAGGTGTTGCAGCCTCTGGGGCCTTTAAAAAAATGTGTGTATATGTAATGACAGATCATGTGACACTTAGATTGCACACAGGTGGACATCATTTCACTAATTATGTGGCTTCTGAAGGTAATTGGTTGCACCAGAGATTTTTATGGGCTTCATAACAAAGGGGGTAAATACATACGCACATGCCAAATTTCTGTTCTCTATTTCTAAAAATTAGTTTTATGTATATATTTTCTCATTTCACGTCACCAACTTTGACTATTGTGTTCTGATCCATCACATAAAATTCAGATTAACAAAACATTAAACTTAAGGCTCTAATGTAACAAAATAGGTAAAAAGTCAAGGGGAGTGAATACTTTTGCAAGGCACTGTATGTATCCCATGATGGCAGGTGCTGTTTTCACTCTCTATGTATCATTGTTTAGATTCAAACAGAAAGTTCAATATCATGTCAGTATTGCTTCATACTTGATAGAGAGAGATCAAAACTCTCAAAAGTTTGTCACTCTAAAATAGGGGTGGACAAGTTCGGTCCTGTAGGGCAACATACAAGACTGGATTTGATTATATCCCTGCTGCACCTAGGTGAGTCAATCACTTCCTCAGTCATCCTGTGCACAGAAAGGATATCTTCAAATCCAGGCTTGTATGTGGCCCTCCAGGACCAAACTTGCCCTACCCTTCACTAAATAAATCCTTGTCCAAGAAAAAAGTCCACACCCTGCAAGACTGAAGTCCTTGATGCTCTCTATGGACTAACGACAAAGGCCCAATCCATTTTGATTGAAGCCATCATTCCTCTCTTTGGACCCAAAGACCCAATTCCAAAAATCTTGTGGCTCTTAAAAAATTGTGAAAAAAAGTGAAATTCTAGCAATCTGGTTGCTTAGTACTAGCCAGCCAGAAAGGATCATTGCCCCTAATCTGATTGGTTAATTAACAGACAATCTCTGCCTATCTCTGATCTGTAAGTGGGAGTATATTCCTTTTTGGGACTGGGCCGTTGCCATGGGCCCAAAGTGAGGACCAGCAGATTGAATCAAGCAGCATGTGATTGTTTACTAGGGCAGAAAAGATGACCAATGGAATTGATTGGCGATGATGTAACATAATTATATAACCTTTTGATTTATTTACAGACTGTCATGCAAGACAATGGTCCCCTTTTATTGCTACAAGCCTCCACTACAGGGGTTTGCGGGTCCCTGAGGGTTCCCATATGAAGAGGCTCCATGAGGGTCTTAATGGGCAACTATGAGGAGGTTAGTGTTAGGGGTCATGAGGGACACATTGTGCATAGTGGATCCCCATAGGATAGTGGATCCCCATAGCGGAGAGGGTTAGGGAACCTCCTCTAGCTCACAAGTCTGATAGGGGCTACAGGGGGCAGCTAGCATTATATTGGGGTGGGTTTGATGGCCCTCCGTAGGCCAAAGAGGGAGCTAGGGTAAACCATGGTAGGGGTAGTATTTCAGGGGTTCATTTCCCCCTTAATGCACCAGATGATGGGGAGAAGGAAGACTGAAAGCTCTTTCCTAGCTACTAAGGGGGCCTAGAAGTGTATTTTATTATAGATAGAGGGGTCATAAGCCCCCACCATACATTGTTTATTAAAGAAAAAAAATCTTTCCTGGGAACGGTGCAAATATAATAATAGTGAGAGCTTTGCGGCCACTTGCAAAGGCTTTGAACAGTGTCAGAGTCCCTATAATTTTTGGATCAAAAGCACATTTAACTTTAGATTGTAGGCACTCTAATCTTTTATTTAACTTTTATTTCATTTTTGTTGAACCCCCTGTGTTGCACTATGTAATATGTTGGCACATTAGAAATAAATAATAATAATAATTGCCATAATGTAATAGCTTGACATAATCTCTTATAATGGGGAGAGTGCTGAATCTGATTGCCCAGTTAATTTTAAAGTGTGATTTTCAAATTTTAAAATCAGGAGTCATGGAATCTAGACTTTGAAAAGCAATCTTGCCACTGGGCAGCGAACAAATCCCCCATCAGTTCATCTTTGTTATCTCTTGGCTTTGGGCTCACTTTCTCCTAAATTCGCTGCACTGTGCATCATACTTAACTACAAATTAGACAAAGAGATTGGACCCAGCACAATATCACCAGATGTCCCAGGGATACATCTCTTCCTATTGTTGCAGATAAGTTCATTGATAAGACAGTGGTCATTGAGGTCTCTTTAAGCAGAGATGTGGTGGATCCTGGGGCTGGATTCTGGCAAATATTGATAAAGTTAGTGAAGTGCTTTTTTAATATGTGTTCATCAGGTCTGTAACAGCTGAGATGAATAGTTGGTGGTTGGTCTATCCAATAACAAGTTATATATATTGCATCAGTGGCAGAGCTGGAGAATGGAGAGCCCTGGTGCCCCCCAAAAATGTGGGCCCCCCTTGGGTATGTAAAAAATGTTTTGCGCTGAGCCCCACCGGGACCAAATCACTCAGTGCTCCTGCATGTGCAAAGCTCATCTGCCTGCAGCACAGCTCCTGGGTGTGAGCTCGACTTTCTCTACAGATATATATATATATTCATATATATACACATATATACATATACACACATATATACACATATATAAACATCACCACCACACAGCAGCCATCCCTCTTAGCATCCATACATACATAGCACCCAGTTCTTGTCAGCAGCTTTCCCCTCTCAGGATCCATCCCTGCACAGCACCCAACCCCTCTGAGCATCTACATCTCCTTTCCCACCCCCTCACAGAACCCACCTCCTGTACTCTTACCTTCTTCCCTGATACACATCCCCAGTGTTCTGCACTGCTCCACATGGCCATCTGTTAGAGGTTCAGTAGAAATGTTCTTTTTTAAACAGGTACACACAAATTTTAGGCTGGGTGTGGTCAACAGGAGGGTCCCTGGGGGGTCCCATTGGTGCCTTCTCGGGTTAGGCCGGGGTGGAGGCTCCAGGAGGGCCCCTACACACCAGAAATAAAATTAATTGCAAAACATTTTTTTTCAAAAATGACACAGTATTTGGTGCCTGCCCATCTCAAGCAATGACATGCTCTGAGGTATAGAATAGGGGAGTGGTTAATATGGCAAACCCTTAGAGAAGAACAGTGAGAAATTAAGAAAATAGTAATCATTTATAACTTTTCATGACTGGTCAGAAATCTTGTTATGCTAGATACAGCTTATGTGTGTGTGTAAAAAGAAGCTGTATGTTGTATATTCTAAAACAGAGTTACCTGCTTTTAAGTGTAGCTTTTCAAAAGATCTGGCATCTGAATTAACAAAAGTGAGCACCCCAGGTATATAGTCCAAAGAAGCTTTTATTAAAATATGAAAGAGAATGTTCCAGTTTTCTACCTCCAAATCCACCTTGTATTGCACAAGCTAACAGACAACACCTGTGTTAAAGAAAAAAAAAGTTAAGACTGTTATGGCGAGCGCACCTGTCTTTTTACATACAACACACCCTTCTATGGGGAAGGCCATACATTGAAGCTTAATAATCTGGTCTAGTAGTTGCTAAAGAACAGATTAATTAAGATGAGGTGGTTGTAGGACTCTTGGGAGAACATCTCCTGTTCCAAAGTTATCCATTGAAACTGGTTCACTGACATGTAATCTCTGGAGTAATCCATCTTTGTGAATCTAGCACTAGGTATGAGTGAAGCAACAGTACATGTGAAAGTGAGTCAATGAAGCAAGGTCATGCTATTAAGTAGTAATTTTACAAATCAAGGATATTTAAATCCCCAAGGAGAGATTTGTGCTATGTATTATGTAAATTGCAAGCAATATTACCAACATATAACAGGGTAGGTGCCTATAAATAATCCATATCAGGATGTTCATTAGGATGTAGAAATTAAATACTGGACTAACAGAATGACCATTCATTAATTCTTATATAGAGTCGAGTTGATATTTATTTCTCGGTTGTCTGAATTTCCTCTGGTTCACCTTTAAACAAAATGATGATAGCTAATATTCAACTTTTAAAAGGTATACTGTCTGTGTCTGCAGTATACCAGAGAAATGGGCAGTACTGAGTAAAAAAAATTAAAATTAAAACTTGCTTTAAAAAAAATGATTCTGTCATTTGTTTGTCTGAACCTACTCCCTCTTCGCCCTATAAAGGATATGTGTGCTACAGAGAAGGCTGTACCGTCCTTGGCCATCCTCTCTAAGTGTGCTCGGACACTCCCATATGACTTCAGCATATGGCTGAATCTAAGCTTGGAAGAAGACCTTTTTTTATAAGATTTCAAGAGAAAGTGTAAGATTTTGAGCACCTTTCCATATCATCCTTGCGCCCTAATCTTGTGGTCTTATTGTTACGTAGTGTGCACATATTATGTATGTATATATATTACATTTGTTTGCATATGTCAATATGACCATGTCTATCTATCTATCGATCTATCTATCTATCTATTCTTGTCTATCTCTACCTGGGGACTTCTTTTCTACACATAAGATAAGTGCAGTTGCTCTGGTTTGATTTATTGAACAGAGAAATGTTTGAATATTATCACTTTAGTGCAAAATCCTTTTAGTGTGTACCTATGTATTTTGGGAGTAACACCACTTGGAATTGCATGTTATGCTTTAATGAATATGTGGTGAATTCATATGGAAAACACTGGCAATGTTTTTCCATTTACCCCTTATATCATGATTAATATTCTCACTTTTTCTCCTTGATAGGTATATTGACCTATAACATCTTACCTTGTATTAGGTCTGCTTTATACCATTAATTTTTTCTTCTTTTTTGTTCCTAACCTATGGGTAATTGCACTTACCTTTTTTGTGTTTGTTTTTTTGTTGTCTTAGACAACAATTGGTTTTAGCTATAGTTATAGCTCCCCAAGGATTAAGCAATTCATATTGCCATATGAGGGAAGCTATCACCTATCCAATAGGATACTGTTTACAACAGCATCAAGACAGTCAAGCATATATTTGGGCGATTATATGTCTCTCTTATCTATATTTATATGTTTAGAGTGTCATTAGTACTTTGATTCCGTCCAGTGTGTTTTATACGTTCGAGATTACTATTGGTACTCACTATAGCTCTAACCTTATCCACTACAGCCATTTGCACGATTCCTATTTCTTATACCATTTCATCACAAATAACAGTGTTAAGCACTCAGGAATCACCATACAGTGATATATATATATTCTATCTCTACCTGTCTTTTTTTTTGTATCTCACCCTCCCTCTCTGTTTCTGTTCTCTCACTGTTGTTGTCTGTCTCTCTTTCTGTCTGTCTCTCTTTCTGTCTGTCTCTCTTTCTTTCTGTCCCTGTTCACCTGTTTTTTGTACCTGTCGATCACTAGCAAGACAAAGCAAAATGCTGCATATACAAAGTTTTTAAAGAAAAGTTTCTTAGCTATTGATCTTTTAATTTAATTAGATCAAATAATTGACTTAATTTTTGCTTTGAATGTACCATGCAATGTTATCAATACTTATGTTTATTATTCTATGTATACGTTGTTTGACCTTGTGTAGCGCAAAAGGACTTGCCAATGTTTTTGTACTGTTATTTTTCAAAGCTACTCTGTTGTTTGCATGTAACATGCAGCTTTAAAAACTAGAAAAATACATTCATGTCAGTTTTAGGCAAAGTCCCACTAAAGGGTTATTGTTGTATGACATTGTCACTTGGATAATTGTGGTACAGTATTTCTATTTCTGTAAACGATTTAAGATTGGTTAATTTAAATGCTCAAATCCTCTCCACATATGTAATAAGAACCATGATATGATACATATCTGACTTGATATGCATCTGAAAATAATCACTTATGTGTTGAAAGAAAAGATTTCTGCTCAGATGACATTGTAATTGCTTTAAACACCTTAAATCTCAGCATCGCCTGCTCTACATTACAGCCTCACAAGCCCTTCTCACTGTGCCAGTGAAGGTGTTCATGCATTCCATGTTTTATGGCCCCTACTGAATGTGAAAGTAATCAACAAGAAATGTGAGCTCAGATTGACCTGCACCCTGGGACATGTAATCACAGCAAGTACATGTCTCAGACAGTTTGCACTACAACACGTCAAGGAATTCCAAGCCTGAAACATACTGCAATATGTGTATAGATGCTTTCTGGTTGCATTTTTACAACACATAATCGCCTACTAGGCTTATATACTGTACACTATTATGCCATATTATATATTGTTAACTTATGGACCTGCAATTTTCTCTATATTGAATGCATATATTCTAGAGATAATTGTATAAAAGCACTGCTATTGTTTACAAGCAGCAACATTTCAATAATTCATTATTATTATTACCCTTTATTTGTAACGCGCCAACATATTCCATTATACAGGGGTTAAGTACAACGAAAAATACAGTATTAAACATGGCAAAAAATGGAGGGCCCTGTCCTAAATGACAAATGCTTTTTCCAAAGCACCTTGCAAGACTGAAAACTTGCAGACTTACAAAAAAAATGGAGAGGGAGAGGCAGAAACCTCCACAAGAAGGAGCAGGAAAAGCAAGAACATAAAAGAGAATGGAAGAGAAGACAATTCTGTTGGTGAAAGGTAGGAACTGAGATTACCTGGGTATAAGATGTAAGACGTTAAGGAAGATGTTTCCATATAGGAAGGGATTGTGCAGTTATTATCTTTACCTAGCGGAAGTTTTGTGTCAAGCCCAGGGGATAGTGCTGACAGGCAATCAGGGTGGGTATGGTGGGTGGAGTGGTGGCATTTTGTGACAGAATATACTGCTGATTGGTCAGGTGCAAGTGATTTCCTTACCTCTATATATTGATTCTGAATAGGGACAGGTAGGTAAGGGGAAGGGAGGGAGGGAGGGAAGTGCTCTCAGAGTTATCTCAGAGCAGAGAGGCCAAGATGGTGATTTAAAAATTCACTAAAAGAAGAATGGGAAATTGTGTGAGGGAACAATTAGCTATAGTATACCAGTGTCAGATGTAATAATGGCTTCCTATGTTTTGAAGACACTGTGAAAATAATGTATTAAGACATAGAAATGTTAATTTAATGGTTCCAGGTAGATAAAGAACATTTTTCAACTTAGACATTACATATATTTATCGTGAAACAATCTGCAAGCTCATTGATGGTTATCACAATGCAACTTTTCTGACCTATTTTGCTCTGTTAATGGCATACATAAGTTTCCTGGAATATGAATGCATCTGATACAGGAGAATCAGTAGTGTCTGCAAACATTTTTTTGCATGAAAAAATACCAAAATAAACATTTAAATACCGACCTTTAAGTTAGCAAAATGTCTTGTAATTTCTGACAGTTGAAAAACAGGGTTTACACCCTCTCCAAAACAAGGCTAAATTAGCCTTAATTTGAAAACATTTTGGCCAATCAGGAGAAAGCAGAGGCTGAAACATTTGGGGTTGCTGTCTCTGCTGCAATGCAGCCTGCGATATGTAGTCAGACTCATGTGCAAATAAATAGTACTTTCTAACATGTGCTAATCTGTACAGCACATTAACACCACATTACACATGCAGCTTGCATCACTACTGCTGGTGTTTAAATGTCCCACTAGGAGGCAGGCAGAGAGAAATAAGCTGTGACCCCAGCAACCATGTGATTGACAGCATTTCCTCCTGGAAGTCACAACCTGTACCCAGATGCTATGCAACCTGTACCCACTATTATGTAACCCCCTGGGGTGTGCTATTCCAGATAACAATATCCAGCATATAAATATTTGAGTACATTCAACTTTTCAATATAACACATATTTTTCTACTAATCAGAGGCTGCTTTTTAGGAAACATTTGAAACCCAGAAAACTTTCATATCCCTTTAAAGACTTCAGTATTTACATTCTAGTTTTTTAAGCCCTATGCTTAATAATTGGAAAATGAGTTTAGAAAGCAAATAAATAGATATATAAAGTTTGATTTATTACATTTATTTTCTATTATGCTGCAGTGGAAGCCACCGTTTTTGTTTCTACTGAACTAGTTCTACAAGTAGCTGCCACACATGAGCTTGTTTAGGCTTTATGGTGGTTTAGATATGTACCTGCCCTCCACAAAGCCCTAGTGACTACTATTTATTCCTTGCTATGTATATGTTTTTGCGTACATATAGTATTTCAGGTATACTTACAGACACAAATGACAATGCATACAGGGGCAGAGCTACCAGTGATACAGGTGGTGCAATGCACCATGGCCCTCCTCTGGGTGGGGCCTAGCGCTGTGTATTTTTTATTTGCATTTCATTTATTTTTCTGTAGTGTGGTTCCACCCCACCCAACCTGTGACAACCCATCCTGGGCTCCCCTGAATCTCCCTGGCTGCACACACCCCCTGGCCGGAAATTGGTCTTAGCATTTCTACTGAAGCCCCAAGAGGTGGAAGTGTGGAGCAGGGAAGAGGTGAGAGAGAGCACATGTTAGCATACAAAGTACAGGGGGGATGGGTTGTGTGAAGGAGAAATAGATGGGAGCTAGATGAGGTGGCCCCCTGGGCTGCTTTGCCGCAACAGGCCCTACCTCCCCAAAGAGAATGTCAACAGAAAGTGAAGCGCCTGCGTCCTGGAGCTGTCATAAGGGAAGGGGATTAGCTATGGGAACAGGAGCAGCTATCAAAAGGGGTCTTGGGGGTGATGTTATGGGAAGGAGTCTTGGGGAAAAACCTTAAGGGAGTTGGTACGGAGGAGGGCTAGCTCCAAAAAAATGTACACACTGTTCCTGCCACTGCACCAGCAAATTATCTCTATCTGCTGCTGTCTGAAAATTTGCTGCACTACACCTGGGCTTTCTTGACCTGCAATAAACCAGAGCTGCTATAATTAATTTGCAACAATCAATATTGCCAGTTCTTTTAATGGAAATCTTGTTATTTTACAGAGCCATTCCCTATAGATAAAGCAGCTCAAACATACAGCTCAGTCAAGACAATGGCTATCATAAGACATCATTTGATATGATAATTAATCACTCAAATACTGTATTTTTATTTATTTATTTTCTAAAACATTTGCCATTAATCAATTGCAATTCCTCAGATGAGCATATTGTAAATATATGGCTTTAGTAGTCCTTTAAATACAAATAAGAGTAAACTGCATACATACAGAATAGCAGGTCTGATTTAGTCACAATGAGGGCTTGATTTTAACACGCACATTTGGAAAACCAAAGTTAGCATGTTTATATGTTCAGCGTGTTAACATGTGCAGCTTTATATTAATGTGTAACAGACATAGTGGGGTCCCTGGTGGTCCAGTTGTTAGGATTTGGTGCTTTCACAGTTGCGACCTGGGTATGATTCCTGTCAGGGAACCAAGAGATCACGGAAAGCCATCCAGGGTTGGATGGGATAACACCTAGGAATACCAGGAGCTGTATGCTGTGGCCCACTGAAGAAGGAACTGGCAACCCACTCCAGTATCTCTGCCATGAAAGCAAAGTGGATCAGCATGGTGTTTTACGGTCCTCAAGCTCATTGAGAGTCAGACACGACTGGACACAAACACACAACAGACATAGTATAACAATGCGTACACAACTAAAATAAAGAAATGAAATGTCTCTTTCATCAGTATAGTTCTTAGAATTGTTTTATATTTGTTAAAAAGATAGTTGTTCAGTCAATCAACTAATTGCTTAGAACTGCTGTACTATATGGACAACTTCCTACCAGTAGATGGCGCTAAAGTCTTGTCAACCAAGTTGTCTCAGTAAAGTGAGATAAACAAGAAGGTCTGACAGTAAGCAGTGCAGTGAGCATTGTACACAAAGAAACATTTGATATAATCAGCTGGCAAAGCATTACATCACTGGCCAAATGGACTTATAATAAATAAAGTATTAGTGATCCTATTATAAAAATTGAAAGGCATATCTAAAATGAAGTGTGACATAAAAATATAAGGAATCTGGGCTGTATAGTTCAACCTTTTGAACTCACAAATAAAGGTGTCTGTACGGTTGATTTTTAACTAGACTAACTGCAAGAAGTCAAGGTCAAAGGTGAAGAGCTACTGTGGACATTAAACTGCAACTCATTTTTAAATCAGAGAAAAAGCAAACACTGTAGACCATATATTGATCAGGTAGAATGGCAGATTAGTGCAGGATTCTCAACCCGGCCCTCAAGAAATCTCCAAGGACATTGTTTTTATTCAATATGACCGCCGTCTTAACTGTATAAAGAAAGATATTGACTAGACAGACTGGGGTTTGCAGTATACTGTTCCTAACACACATTATTAAACTATTAAACATAACAGATTTGGTAAAATGGCTGCCATCCACATATATCTTGTATTTGAAGTAATATACGTCTATAAAATATTAATATTGTTATTAGATCTAATATATAGTCTTAAAAAGTAGATTTATACATGATTCTTAATTTTTTTCTTAATCTATATTAATACTAAAAGTATTCTAACAGTATTAGAATATTATTTGCTAAATTAACATGATTTTATAAATATCAAGCTAATATATTTTTTATGGAAAGCACTTTGTGCACTTGATTTGAAGCTCAATAACAGAGCCCTCCATTCTTTTGCAAGAACTGTACTTAACCCCTGTACAGCGCTATGGAATATGTTGGCGTGTTACAAATAAAGGATGATAATATTAAATAATAATATATTTTACTTTTTTTAATTAAATTTTTAAGAATATTTCTGTGGGAACCAGAAACCTTTAGAAAAAAAAGACTTTACTGGCTTATTTAGCTTTGGCTTTTTTTCTATTGTGTATTTTATAAGGATTAAGTAAAATTAATTCTGGATCGCTACCTTGTTGTGGTGAAGCGGCTTGTGTACCTCAGTGAAGCTGTGAGCTATACCATGTAGGGTCACCCAAGATGAACAGGTCATAGCAGAGATGTCAGACAAATTGCTGTCCACTGGAGAAGGAACTGGCAACCCAACCTAGGATCTTTGCCAAGAAAACCATATAGTAGTTACATTGTAATTGAGGTTGAAAAAATACTTTTAGTCCATAAAATTCAACCTTTTAAGTTCTCCTCTAATCTGCAATATGTGGATTCATTGTTAATTGATCCATATGGATAATTAGAACCAGAAACACAGACAGATATGCCTGGGGTGGTGCATCTATATGGTCACTGAGAGTCAGACACAACCGAAGGACTGAACAACAACCAAAGTGCCCAGAGATGCTGGTGGTAAACATGTTACACAGATATTCAGTAATAAAAAATGGTAATATTGAAAGTCTGAGGAAAAGTGTAAGTGTAGTTTTATGAATTCCTCACATAACATATACACCTTCTTATAGCAATGCAGTTTTTTATTTGTATAATTTTCAGGAAAAATAAGATCCCATAACTTTCCCACAGGTGGCTACTGATGAAAAGAAACTTTTCATGGTCCCAAACTGCACCAAACAGCTGTTCACACTTTGCAGGGTACAGTATATGCTCAACTGTTGCAACCTGATTGATTAACTCCTGATGATTTGGTAAGAAGGCTGTAGCCCATGCAAAAAAAAAACTTTCTTGAGTGTTTAGGTAATTCTCCTTTAAGAGATGAACTATTCCCGATGAATATTTAATGCACTTTGCCTGCATTATCCACATGACTTGGGTTGGAGCTTCACTAAGACTAGAAGATCTGAAAGGTGCTGGGGAGAAGGAGCAATGTTTTAAACGAACTAAACTGCATTTTCCTGTGATTGCAAGTCTTTAAGAGAGCTGCAAACATTTGCACTGACAATAAGAGATGACAAATAAGGCAAGATTGTGGTACAGGGGAATGAGTGGGGTAGTGTGTTCATTTCCATGACAATGCTGGGAACACAGTTGGAAGCTGCATTTCTTTGCCTGGTGCACTTCTCTTCTGCAATCAGGCTTCTGAGCTCAGAGCCTTGAGTGTGTATTTGTCCTTGATTGTGTAGGTAAAAATGTGGTTTCAGTTTTTTTTTTTTCTTAAAATGAGACCGATTCCCCTGTATGTGTATCCAGAGGAAGAACAGCACAAGGGTAAGTCAAATCTTGCTATAGAAGGGGGAGGGGATGCCAGTATAAGGTTACCAATATCACACAATCTCACATTATCTGCAATTTGACTCATTCTATAGGTGTGTGGCTGAGGGTACATCATATAGAATAATGATGATGTGAATAGGAACTTGTTAGTAGAGCAACCTGCTCTATGGCACATACACTTAAAACTGAGTTACATAGTAATTGAGGTTGAAAAAAGACTTTTAGTCCATCAAATTCAACCTTTTTAGATCTCCTCTGATTTGCAATATGCAGATTAATTGTTAATTGCCATTGTGGTATTCTTATCAAATGGTAAATTATACATTCAAAAAAATAGCATGATTAAAAATATTAGTTTTCAGTTTAGATTATTTTTGCCTGAGACTTTTTTTCAACAGAATGACTTTGATATGTCTATCCCTATTAATTCTTAAAGAAATCTAACATTATTTTAGTGTTCAATTTGACATGTTTGGGCCTGCAATTTAAGTTTTTCACTAGTAAAAGTGAACTGGAAAGAACAGAGTAAAGGAGAATCACCTTGAACAGCATGGTTTTGTTTCTATCTATCTATCTATCTATCTATCTATCTATCTATCTATCTATATATATATCCCTCACTTTTAAAAACTTTGGCATACATGTCTCATAATAATTATGATTAAAGTAAACTTGTAGCTTTCATTCCTATTAGCCAATTAAAAATAAATTGCATTTATCATGTCCTAATTATTATCCAATTGGAGGGGGTGAGGCTGAACTAGAAATCTGCATAACCCCTCCTATTTTGTATTGTGTGCCTGTAATAAAGCCAGGCCTAGAACAATTAATGTAATGCAGATCCCATATGAATAAAACGGGTAACTTATTTCACCATTCTGCTTAATCATCACCTGCTTGTATCTGTATTCCTAAGTAATTAACCAAAGTTATTGTTTTACCTAGATTAATCTAAAGTAGCAAGTCCAACTGGAAATGATTTGAGCAGATTCTGGTGTATTTATATACTATATATAAGTTGTGTATGAAGCCTATATTTACAGCACTTAGCTTTCCTGTTCAGCTGAGTGTAATTCTATATCAGGGCCCTATACTTATCAGCTTGGCTTCTGTGTTGGTGATTCCAATTGTTACCCATCAGTAATAGAATATGTTCTAAACTATTATTATCAGATATGCAAGTTCAATAATTTACAGTAGATGTACTATATGCATTGTGTAGAGGTAGCCTCTCTGATGGGTATAACAGGGATACAAAATGTACAGTGGACAATAAGTGCCGCAGGTCATTTTACACATCTTAATTATGTTGGTGTCAATGATGTTCTGTAGTATTGTTCAGTCACTTCAGGTCCTATTCTGCACTGTGACTCACAAGATAAACTATAGATTCCTTTTGAGACTTTGATTCCAATCAGCTTGGCCACTGCATGTGATCAATAATACCATTAAGATTAGAGGGCCAACATACACCTAACTCTATCCAATTAACTTGTTCACTTTAGGAGCCTGAAAATAAAATTGGAGTCTATGACAGTCGGAACTGTGGCCTAAATTCACTAAACTTTGCAGGGTTTGTAAAGTGTCTTTCTATAAAAAAAAAAATCGCCACTGCTTCAGAGAAACACTTAGCATCTCCTGCAGCGCCTAATAGATTTTGCCTATGAGTTTATGAATTTACAGCATCATTTGAAAGTGAATGGTGCACCCTATATATATATATATATATATATATATATATAGTAATTATCAATCTATATAGATATTAGTATTGCAGTATATTGTGATACCTTTTGTGTATATATATATGTGTATATATATATTTATGTGTGTATATATATATATATATATTTGTTTACTGTACATTCAGGAACATCAACACTATAAATGTAGTGTACAAGTTGTATTATTATTGTCTTGTGAATACAAAATTATTCTGCATCTTTTGTGTATTTTTTTATTTAGTAGAAATATTAAACGTATTGATATACAGTAAAGGTAACTTAAAAATGTAAGAATAATTTCTCAATAATGCATGTACTACTTGCACATCATATTACCAAAAGAAGTTATTGTACCCTACAGTGTACTAATAGGAATTTTCTAAAGGACAGTTTTCCATAAGTACAATGCCTTCACCCAAGAAATAGTTTTGTATTATTTTTTCTGCTTCTTTTATGATTTATTTTGAATTTAAAATATTGAAAAGAGAATCAGAAACGTGAGTTATAAATCTCATTTTATTCAGTTACTAGGTAACATTTTCAATTGTTATAAAATGTAAAAAAAGATTGTTCTATTTAACAGCCTAATTATAAATATGAATATAATCAAGTTGTTAAGTGAACTGTTCATATTCTTAGGTATACAAAAAATACTATTGTTAGTATATGAATAATGGATAGCAACATATTGTGTAATTGTTTTAGTTACTACTCACTTCAGCATATGATTTTAGAGAAAAAAACACATAATAAACTGTATTGGTTCGGCAAGGCGTTCACTCGGCTTTCTGCAACCTGAGAGGCCCACAACACATTTGGAAGCAAATCATTGTTGGCCTGACTAGCAGCTAAGAAAAACTATTTATTAATGAAAACCATGACACACAACTTCTACTTTCCCAACTTTTAGAAGCTGGGGGATGGGTACTTTTTATGAGTGAATAACAACTTTTTGAATAGTCTATATATTAAGTTTACACTTATGAAGAATGTTCTGTTTGGTGATATGAATATAGCTGCCATTGTTATATTAGACACCACAATAAAGAGTTACCTGGCACAGTAGTCACCTGTCTTGAATTTTATAAAATCTGTTGTCTAGTTTCAGCCTAAAACAATACCCCCAATGTGTGCATTCTGGCCTCACTTATGTATGTACTGGAAATATTTTTTCAAGCCCTAAAAAAAAGTCTTCACAACACTATATCTGAGGCTGATATTTCATGATTAAACATATTAGTAAAAACTGAATTACTGTCTTGATTATGTTATAATGTGAACAGAAATATTATTGATGGCTAAATATAACCGCTGCCTCATTTTGCTGAGTAGCTAGTTAGGACACAGATGCAGTAAATCATTTTAAGAAACTGCATCTGACTCATCACTCCACAATGTTTTACAAACATTTTTATAAATAGGAAAATACATAATTTTGGAAGATGTATCCCAACGCTTCAACCCGCATATTTTAGTAGTGAGAACTTAGTTGATACTTCCTGAAATGGAAATTATGTTGATGTATAGCTGTACACATGGCTATGGATTGCTAGTACATAAAGGAACACTTAGTTTTATTGGATTAAAAAATATATCACTTGTTTCATTTGGATCACTGTGACGCATTTATGACTGTAACTCATATCCTCTTATTTTTGATTATTCACTATGCCACGTGGGCAGTACTACTATGTGAAGAATGGTACCAAATTGTATGCAGCATTACTAACATGGGGATTGATACCATGTTGTGCATTTGAATGTATACGCCATAGGTATTTAAATATACTTGCCATACAGAATGTGGTAGGTTTTCCATCTTAAAGAGGGAAGAGATAATGTTGTAAAAATTACATTACTAAGCAATTAACAATGCCTTAAATGTGTAATTGTCATATTTGGGGTGTATGAATGAATTCTAGTTCAAATAAATAGGTATAAGTGGGCGCTTAATAGGGCTAGGACAGACTTTGATAGCAAATTTGATCATAGCAAATAGACATTGTAGCTTTTATCAATAAGCTCTGCACCCCATGCAAAGATTAGTGAATCTATGGTAAATTCACTGACATCAGTAATTTTGTGTCTCTAATTCCTAAACCACAGCTGTTTTGTAGTAAGTTAGTTGTACCTTATAAATATGTCCCATGATGAGCTATAATCACTTAACATACACCTAATCTATAGTCTAAACTCCATTGGGCCATTATGACATATATCACAACTATAAGTAGTACAAAGCTTGCAATGAGTGAAACATGCACACACACAGAAACCTGTTCCTTTTTGAATAATTCTTTAGGTACGCTTTTACATCAATAGCAACCATAATGTAAAATGTTTAAAATGGCCCAATGTTTTCTTTTAGCAGAAATAGTTTATTTGAAGAAAAAAAAAAGATGTTCATTTTCCAACATTCTTGCTTACATTTTAAACTGTAAACATAAAATGTGAGCCAGGCATATAAATATAAACAGTCCATGTATTGAGGGTTTTCTGGTTTATAGCTCTTCCCTCGCCTTTGTGGTCCAACATAATGTATAACACATTGAGGTGACTGCATAACTTCAGGGAGCTACATACACGCTAACATCTTTTTATGTATACATTAAACTAGCTCAGTATATATACATTTAGTGTGACTATGTAATGACTATATCATTGTTGTTTTCTTTGCATGGACGTAATGTAGTTCTGACATACCAATCAGCCAGAAAACTGGATCATTCTTGCTCTGTTAAAACCATTTAATTAAATTAAAAAAATACAAAAATACAAAAAGTACAAGTAAAAAAGGAGATGTTCCTGCTTAACAAAGTTTAGTTCATGTAAAATGAGTTGCAACATGCACAAGAACATCCTACCTAACTATACATGTTATGTACATTGTAGTAGAATATGTATTTTTTTTTTTTGTTACTTACAATTTTAAATTAAAATAAATCATGCATGCAATTTCCAGACGGTATATTGGAGCTACTTCCTGTCAGAGAACCTACGCATGTTAATAGACTTATTTTTGTACTTTTTAATAAAAAGATTAACTTTTTTTTTTTAAAAAAGCTTTAAAAACCTACAAGACAAGAAGCCACATATTGAAAAATATTCAAGCCTGGGGATAAATTCATAGTTGTGCTATATTTTCTTTTTTAGAACGCAAAAGAAAATGTGAAGTATTATCACCAGTATAATACTGAAGCGTATTTAGAAATAAGACATTATAAAGTAATATGCACAGTTGCATCTTAATACTGCATCTTAATACTTTTAAAACTTTGCACGACTATTCTGAGCTACATTACTTGTATTAGGCACACGTTTACATTGGTGCAGTGAGTAATTACACCACTGGGGCCTTGGCTCTTACTGAGTGGAAACACCACCGATAACAATGTAATGAATTAATATGTATATAGCTGTGCTGATTAATAAATCTCATAAGGTGCTAATTTCATTGCACTGCCACAGAAACCAAGGGCGATTATCCCTTTTTTTGCAAAAGGGTTTATCTATGTGTTCTGGTATTAAATGAGAGTCATTGGTTTACTGTATACATAGATTTTCATAGTAATATATGTTTAACATTTCTCAAGAAAAATATGTTTTGCAACTAAATGAACATCCCTTTTGTTGTTTTATATAATTTGGAAAGTGAACAGAATTTTAACTAGTATACAAAGAAGCATTTTCTAAATACTTTTTGCATATATCTACAATGTAAAATAACTTTATGCATTTATATTCTTATTGATATAGTTATTTTACATTTAAATTATATTTTTAACATAAATAAAATATATAGCAAAAACAAATAGTTTATTAGAAAGCGTGGAATTGTGCTTAATTTATTTATATAGGCAGTTTATATATTTTTTAATTAAAAGGTTAATTAAAGTGAAGTATTATACTATTTTATAAAAAAAAAATATATATTTAAAATGCACCCACACATCATGGATTAGCAATACAAAAAAATAAAATATTTAGATTTATTCCAAATGTTTTATGGAAAATATTCGGTTGTACAGTTAAAAATGACAAGTCACTATAAAAACAAAATTGAGCAGCATGATTTGCTCAAATGTCATTTTCTGAGTTTAGATAGATTTGATTTTTATTAAAATCCTGTTGTTTTTTATTTAATAAATGTAGAAAAAAAATATGTATAATATATAGCAAAAAGTTTGTCAGTGTAAAAGTTAGGTGGAGCGTTTAATTATATGCACTTGTGAGTCTATTGAATTCTAACCCCAATTAAAATGTGGTCAGCTCCCTGCTGAGAATGTGAGCCCTGCTATGCATGGAAGACAGCAGTTATATATCTACAAACTGTATTCAGTTCCACAGACAAAGAACTTGTTAAAGTTTTAGGTATCTTACAAAATATGACCGGTACATAATAATTCCATTGAGATAAAAGTTAATTTATTTAAAAAAAAAAAACACACCAACAACTTTGGACTTCTCATTGAACCCGATAAGATTTTTCTCATTGATAAAAAAATAATCTTGTACAGTAGATGCAAGGCTTTTGCGCTTTTGTAAATAGCTTCTAAGACGTTAACACTACCTCTACTTTTATATTAACATCACATTTGCATTTAAAGCAGGAGACTAAACACATGGTTCAGACTGCAAGGAAAAGATGAAATAGAATTCCATGTTGGAAAAACCAACACAATGTCGGACAGGACACGGCAATCAAATAAAGGCATAATCACTCATTGGGTGCTCTGTTTTTTGAAGTTTGAAAGTCTTGAGAGATTCATAAAAAATATTAAATGTGGGTAGTCGGAAGCAGTGCAATTTTTTTTTTAATAATCATTAAAAAATGTAATTGTAATACTCTCAGATTATACATCTCGCATTAAATATAAAGCACAATATGTGCTTTTTCCCCCAAGACACTTAGCCACTTGCCAAGGAAGTGCTGCAAAAACTATGCAAACAGCAGCAGCAACCTTAAGTGTATTCACTGATATTGGCTTTTTAAAATGAGGTCCACAATGAGCATAAAGCTCTCTCTAACTCTTCACCCACTTTTGTCACTGTTTGTACTTGGAAATGATCTTGAGCAGAAACTGAAGTGAAAGGTAATTGAAAATGAGCATGTGCATCAAACATAGCTATGCAGCAAACAATAACTTTCTCTGATTGCGATGTATCTGCATTCTTTGCTATCACCCTTTTGGAGGATCAATCTTCGTTTAGGAGAAATCCCCTCTATCCTTCCCAGCCTCCAAATGACAATCTTTTGAGGGGTAAAGTCACATATTTAAATACATTTTTTCAATCCTGACCATTTCCATTTTATCTTTTTTATATAATTCCTCTCTAGATGCTTTTTGAATATTCGGCCACTTGAAATACGTACCTGTATAATTATCACATATTGTATTAGAGTTATTAGCAAAAAAAATATTACCTACTTAAATTTGCCACAGACTACTTTATTTGTATTGTAATAGAGATTTCAAGGTAAAAATATTCTAGCTCTGTATTTCTATTATAAGAAAAATATTGGGATAAATAGTGAAAATAACAAAGAAAACATACTTGTGGAAGATTGGTATTATAATATGTACCAGATGTACAGTTTGGTTTTATTATTCATATAGTAGTCACTTATATTTTACAAAATTCACTGAAGTCCAAAAGTATTTGTTAAAATGAAGTTAAGGTCAAGAATCCATTATACTTGCACTGATTTATTAATAAAATTAAGAAAGCGGTGGAGGACCAGAAGAAAGAGGACAAGGGCCTGATTTAGAACCGGGTCAGCCTATTGACTGCAGCTTATGTAGGAAATTCATCAGAACTCGACCCTTCATCAGCATAATGATAGTGTAATGATGAGCAGTTTTGTGGTGTATTCCTATAAGGAATATTTTTTATACACTGAAGGGAATCTCTGGGACTGTTTTATGTTCAACATAGATTCAATGTGCCCACACTGAGAAAATGTGCTGTGATCATTGAGAGAATATAAATGTCACTCTGTAGCTGTAATGCCATCATTTGTTAAATTAAGATAAAATAGAAAACTGCAAACAGAAAAAAGATTTTTTTTAATAATTGCTCACAATAAAGAATATATTTTTGCGACTTCCTTTGTATCTTACATTCCTACCACCAGATGGAGACATAAAGCTCAGGAAGCAGCTCCGCCTAGGCTTCAGAGTTCCTGTTTTGGTTAGTGAAAAGGTTAATAAACATATATATATATATTCAGGATGTTCTTGCATGTTCAATAATTTGGAGTGAATATGTGGTTGTGGGGTAGTGTTGCCAGCCATCCCATGACCATTTATATCCTGAGCTATTTCCAAACAGGCCTAGCCTAGGATGGCTGGAAATCAAAGAGAAGTTTTCATATGAGCCCTCCCATGTCATCTCATCCAATGTCCACTTAATGTTTGGTTTTCTGAAATCTTGCCTAGAACATTGTAGTGATAAAATAAGATTTGTTTATAGATTACAACTATTTAAAGCAATAGAATAACATTAGTACAACTGAAAGGACATAAACAACAAATTATTAAATCAATTAGAAAAAAATTAAAAGCATTGCGTAAATATGGTATGCCAAATGAGCTGCAGAATTAGGTTATACACAAATAAATAATAATATATACATATAGATGTTCACATTGTTGTACAGTTATGTAATTAGTGGGGAAATGTACGGTACTTATAATAAAAATATCTCTGTGGATTGTTTTGTATTATGCATAGTAAATGTTTTTTACCTTTCTCTGTAAAGGTCCAGCACATTAGCACATTCAGTGGTATGAATTAGACCTGTCTCCAGCAAGGTATGCTTTAGCTAAATATAACCATTACTTTGTGTCATGGGTGGTTGTTACCATGTTGTTAAAATGTTTATTATTAATTAATATCCCTCTGTGAAATTAAGAGTTAATCACCTAGCAGTCTTAGTACTCTGCGTTTTTGTGTAAGCACCTCCACTGTGGCATGGAACGCCCCCTCCATCCCTGGCCAACTTTATACCTTTCTGCTTCACTGGCAAAATTCTAAGACGGACATACAAATGAATGTAACCACAGATCTTTTTTCAGTATGTCATAAAGTTGTGTGTATATATATATATATATATATATATATATATATATATATATATATATATATAATCTGATGATAAATGAATAATAATGATTACATATTTGCTATTTCACACTGAAGTTGGATATACTAAAGGGACTGAACCACCCCAAATACATAGTACCAACATATTCCATAACTTTTCATTTTCACGTATTTTTTACACACACAAATTACGCCAAAATGCAACCATTTAATGAAGGAGATGAAGGTCCAGCTTGTGAGATCCGAAATTCTAATGGGAATAGAGGGCACAAGTTACCATACAAGGTCAAGGGGGCACAGCTTGGTAAATCGGGACAGCTGGGTTTTAAAGGAAAGGGGGTAAAGTTGGGTCAAGAGCAATTATCTCCTCATTTTACAAGGTTACATATAAACTGTCTACCACTCCGAACCACTTTGTAAGCTGTAAGTAGGACCCTCCAGTATCATATGTATATTTGTCTTATACATCATCAGCCTTATTAAATTGCGATTCGGTAAATTTAAAAGGGCTCTATTTAAGCACATAGCATATTTTTTTTTACAGAAGTTTTTAGTTGGGGAACTTCTATCCAAAAGCAAGGTCTTCACTAACTAAAAACTTCTGTAAAAAAATATGCTCTGTGCTTATATAGAGCCCTTTAGAATTTACTGAATTGCAATTTAATAAGGCTGTTAGTATTTAAATATGCTGTAATTATTTATTAATGATATGTGGTAAGCAAAATAATCTGTGTAGCATAAAATACTTGGCTGAGATTTCCACTTGTCTTACATGTACTGTACGTAGTAAACATATAGGCCTCTTTCCATTAGCTGTTATATAATTGTGTTACATTTATTTATACCAGAAATTGTATTCTGCTCAGATAACCAATAAAGCTTTTACATCTTTAATGTTTTGTTTTATTATTGCATATAACATGGCAGCGATTCTTACTGTTCTCAATATAACCCTTGCATATAGCCACATTAAATTCCAAGCCCGTATCTGCAACGTGAGAGCCGCAACGGCTGCACGCTTGAAATTTTGCAGATTTTACGGAGCTATTAAATTAGAACATGCTTGCTTGAGAGGCAAACCTGTAAACCATTTTTCGCACGTTGGATGTGCGGCCGTGAACGTGATCAATTAGTCAAACTCATTGTTACGAGTTGAGATGGAGCCAATGGAAACAGAGATTGTCAGAATTACGTCACTGAAAAATCGAGGTGGAATTTCAAAGTCTTACGGGGTTCAATTACGAGTTACGATCGGACCCACATTCCAGATATAATGCAATATTAATAAAGCCGTAAATATGATATTCTATCACATGCGAGTTACAGTATATGTATTAACACATTGATTGCCGGGATCAATATAACACGGATATTACACATGAAATAAAGTATTTTTGGGGGTCGCTTTGCGAACTTGAGAATGTTGTGCTATTAATTCTAAGACCTAACATCACTTTCACTTTTAATATAAGTACAGTAGTGTGGTGATATGTGCATTTACAGTGCTACGGATTGGACTTTACCTCTTTTGCGGGACCTCTCTAGCACTCGTTAGCTTCTTGGCTCCATTTGCGAGTTACGGGGTTGAATACCAAATTCTCACATTCCTTAGGGTTTCCTCGCTCCTACCCCGCAAGTCTTGCGGGCTACGTTACGAGCTACGGTTTTACACATTAGGGGAATTTAATGTGGCTAAGCTCTTCAAACCTTTCTATGAACTTTGTGTAATAAAAGTAAACATGATAATAATCATAGATATCTAAGGTCCCAAAATATTCCTAACATTAATAACTTCATTTATTTAATTGTAATTCATTGTATCTTTCTATCAAGTAGTGGTACTGCATTTATTAATTGTAAGATGTTATGTAAACAAAACATTGCCATTGCTATGATATGAAAATAAGTGCAGTTTGGTAAAGTATTCCTTAAGTCTCATCAGATATAACTTTAGGTTATTGTATGAGATCCTAATGCTTTTTTGGGAACGCTTGTTAGTTGTAGTTGGCATGTTGAATACGAGTATCAATCCTTTATGATCCTATTCACCATCCTCCGACATCTGGGGAGCACAGTTCACATTAAATGATTTTCTCCACTTTGTACATGCTTTGGTAGGCACAGTACGGCCACTGGGTCATCATAACCCAAAAAGAAAACTGAGATTTCACAGAAAAGCTGCTTCCCCCTCGTAACTGAACTTACTTTTTTTTCTTCAGACTGTCAGAATTTTTTTTTGTAGTGGTAGCAAAAGATTCTCAAATGTTACGGAACCAAATAAAGATACTTTTTAAAAATATACAAGTTTGAAAAATAAATTAGTGGTAAAAACTGAGTAGTGAGAACTTTAAACCAAATTCTTAAGTAAACAAGTACAAATTTATTCTCTTGTTAAAAGATTTCCAACTGAAACATGCCAATTTATTTTTATAGTGTGCTTCTCTGTTTATCCTGGTTAGGTAAATTAGCATGCTATGCTGAGTACTGTACTTTTGCTATTTCTACTAACTATAGTATAGCAATATTATATTGCTATTCGGTGTCTGAATTGCTAAAAAAACAAAGGTGGGTATTGTCGGCCCTGAAGTGCCAAACACTGTCCTCCATTTCAATATTTCCTTGCTATGGACTCTTGAGTTACTCTGGTTGCTTTTTCTGTGCATAGCAGGGAAATACTGAAATGCCATGACCATGACCATGACTGGCACTCCAGGACCAAAGCTGCCCATAGAACCCATTCAAAGGTTTCAAATCATGGAATATGTTCACTCAGAGTCGTGGTGGTCACTATGTTTTTGATGCACTGGCAAATAAAGTGTATGATCTATGGTGGTATGCTGATGTCAGATGTGAAGGGCAATCTAGAGCAAAATATTGATTATTATGAATTATTTTAGAAAAAATGTACAAATTACATTGATAATTATTTTACAGGGTTCACAATGTGTGCTGCTATGCAAATTGAAATAATTATTTCCCCTAGATTCACTCCGCTTCTTGTGGACCATGAAGTGCTCTCTGAGTCTGCATTGCTACAGAAAATAGGCATTGCAGTGTTCAGTGAAGCCCTATTCAGTCCCGAGAAACAAACAAATCTAGGGGGGGAAACACACTCATTATATATATATTTTTTTTTAAATCAATAGCACAATGAAGATTTGATTATTAAAATTAAAAAATGTTTAGAGTGATTAACTTACTGTAAACTATAATGTATGAGATAATGCTGGAGTAACTTGCACAATAACGTACAAAATAGCCACATAGCTAGAAAATAAAAAAAAATTGCATTTAATTTCCCCAAAAAAGGCATTCATCTTTAATCTTATAACAGCATTGATGATGAACTTAATTGTAAAAGAAACATGAGTAGTTTCATAACCTCTCAATTTTCTAACACTTTACCTTTTAGTACATGTGGGCCTAGTAGTGTACTGAAACTGTGAGTCTAAAATCATTATGATGTCTGTGTATATTTACAAAGTGGTAAAGAAATTGTATTGTACAGTAGACTCTCAGTTAACCCGGAACTCAAGCAACCAGAAAAAAATTAAATACTATAATTTAAATAAAAATGTACAGGGCTCAACAAGTGGCAGGAACCAGGTTGTCATGCCACAGGCACCTAGATTGCATCCACTGTATGTCTCTGCAATTTAATGTTACCTGGAAGCAGACAGGCATGAGTCAGTGCAGTGTTGGCGTTACATCCCCCGGGTTCAGCACCGCACACTCCAGCAGAACGTACCTGTGTGTAAGTGAGGAGTGAAAGCTGCTGCTGCTAGAACAGCCCTCACTGACAAATATACTTAGCAGAGCATCCTATGTGTAGCTAATCTAGGCCTATTTTACTAGTGACTCTCAAGCAACCAGAAACTACATTTATCCAACTTCTACCAATCCCCATGGGTGCGGGTTAACAGAGAGTCTACTGTATTTTGTAAGTATTCCATACCAATGCAGACAGATTCTTTATAAGTCAATGATGCATATTTGTATGCACATGAATATTTATATAGGATGCCATTGCATGTATTTTACATGTTACACAAATAATAGTTAAATATGTATGAGAGATTCCTATTAAACTTAGAAACATGGAAATGATCTATGAATGCATATCTGTTTAAGATGAGGATTACTTGTTCTTGCTTCTCTTGTGATATGGCACAAAGGTTCACAACTTTCAGGATTTACTAACTTGAGCGCCATGTCCAAGCAGAGATAACTGAAATCATATTCTGCTGATGTGCCCTGAGGATTATGATTTGCAGCCATTGTTCTAAGCAATCTGCTAGACAAGGGATTTATAACCTGTGTGTAAGTACGACATTTACATCTCTTCCTCCCTTTTTTGGTGGTGAGTGACAGAGTATATGTAAGGTATGCCAAACATACCTCCCATTTACGATGGGGTTGCTTATGAAGAATGCATACTACAGGACTGCAGTCAGATTGTTTAGATACATGTGTGCCAAGCATCACTCTAGTGTGGATTCTGCACCCCCTTAACATTGTGTTGATCTGTGGTTATGTATAATGTGCTATTTAGCTGTGTAGGATGATCTTTTCCTGCTTATGTGTAGTATGCTAATGCCTGGTGCTTAGTCTCAAGACATGTGACTGCTGTAATAAGCTATGGATATGTATAGTGCGGGGTGTGTGTTGTACTGGATGCTTTTTGATGTTCACTTGATTGATCAGTATAGTAAAGAATACTGTTTCAGGGAGTGTCTGAGAGTCAGTGAATAACAAAATGTAATTATATATTATTATCACACGTGATATACATTTCAGTTTTTATCCAGTTATGGCAAAATTACATCTTTTCTATATATATAATTTCCTAAATTTTTAATCAGTATTTATGATGAATAATTTGAGAATTGCCACTATCAGTAAAGGTGTATGAGCTTTTAGGATGATCTTGTCTTTTATGTTAAAAGGACACAGAAGATCATTAGTTAGAATACATTAACATGAAAAAGGTTGTTAATTAGCAAACTTTGTTTACATTATAAAAAAGTATAATTGTTTTTTGCATTTATTTGATGGTACCTCACACCACTTGCTTTCTCTGTTATTAGTTTTGTGTTCTCATGTGACTCATAATGTCATTGATTATATAAGGGATCCTGATGCATGGCCCTCAATCTCAAGACATGTGACTGTCTTACTTATTGAAAGTTTATTACAGCAAAGTATTGTAGGCAGAAAAAAATACAGTAGGAAGTACAAGTGAATATATCAATAGTTCTAAGGGGACCTATAGGAGATATTGTGACATTTTGAGACGCCTCCCTGTTTAATTGAATGTATAAAATGATAATGGATTATGATAAAACAACAAGTCTTAAATGTAAAACATTGTGCAAGATTTACTAAGCTTATCTGGGACGAGAAGCGTTGGGATGCTTTAATAGCAGCATTACATCCCTCTGAGTACTCACTAAGTTGTAACTTTATATAGTGGCTTCTATTAAAATACAAATCATGAAACTTTTATCACATGTAATTAAATATTATATGGGGATTTATATTATTATACATGGTGAATACACCAGTTTTACTGTAAACAATGAAAGGTACTAATGCCACCTCCTGTACAGTTGCAAGTGCCATTTCCCCATACATGCTCATTTGTTAGCATTTATGGAGAAAGAAAGTTGGGGATTTAAAGGGACTCTGTCACCCAACACGAAGTTGATTTAATTTTAAAGAGCATTACAACCTGGATATACATTGTAGCAGTTTTTCTGTACAGTAAATAATGTTTTAAATATTTCAAATTGATTTTGCACCTTCTGTATGTGCAGCTCAGTATGCTAATGCTACTTGATTTGCATATAAATGCAGTTATAACAAGTTGGAATTTTCCAGGACTTTATTTTATTGTAATGTCATGTTTAAAGTGTTCCAAAATGTCAAAACTATATTAGACTCACTTTTTCACATTACTTAAAGATTGAGAGGAACTCTCTAATACTATTAAAGGAAACATTTGCTGAAAACCACTGGAATTAATTTTTGAACTAGCTTATGTACTATTATTATTATTTATTTATTTTTACTTGTTAATTAAAGTTTTTTTTAATTTAGATTATTGCAACTATGGGTTTTCTGTTGTTTAGTACTATCAGCCTTATTAAATTGCAATTCAGCAAATCTAAAGGGCTCTATATAAGCACACAGCATATTTTGTTTACAGAAGTTTTTAGTTAGTGAACTTCTATCCAAAAGCAAGGTCTTCATTAACTAAAAACTTCTGTAAACAAAATATGCTCTTTGCTTATATAGAGCCCTTTAAAATTGCAATTTAATAAGGCTGTATGTTTGAAAGATAGGAGCTGATATTATGGAAAACTGTGAGCCAATGAACAAAATAATAAGTGCTGTGCTGTTGTGTATCATTTACATTATAAGGCCCATTAGAGCACATTTCTTATCCATGTGCAGCAGTCCTGTCACTGGGGTGAGCTAGGCATCCGTGTAGATGTAGCAGGAAAGTGGGCCACACAAGGTGAAGTGGTATTACTGCCAAGGAATCTAAGATAGTTTGATGAGAAAAATTGCCATTGCTGACCGAGTGAATCGACTAAATTGTATGTACCTATGTTGGTTTTGTAAAAAAAAAAAAAATTCTGTACACCAAGAATAGCCAATCGGGTCTGCTATACAAATAATTGCAGGACTATTCCATTTGTTGTGTTTATTACCTTGGTTGCCTCAATATACAACTATCCTGGAGATGAGCTTTCCCCAAAAAACTACTGTATCTGTGATATCAAACACGGCATTAGCAAAGCTCTTCTTACCTCCTGCCTACAGTTCTTTTTTTATGTTGCTCCTGCAGAATATTGCTCACATGGCTCAGTTAGTTGGGGGGGATATGTGCAGCAGAGGGGGGGCTGTTTGTGTAGGCTGGGCTGCTGGGCCCCAGAGGCTCACTTCACTACAGAAATAGTTTTTTTTTTACATTTCTATCTGTCTTTCTATCTATCTATCTATCTATTTATATGTATTTATATTTGGATTGCACTGGGGCCCCCCAAAAGAAGGGCCCAGGTGCTTTGCACCGGCGATAGCACTGCCCCTGGATAGTGACATGCTTTGTTGAAGGCTACATGGTTATTCTTAATGGACCTTTGTCACCCCTGCAAAGGCTTAGTAACATATAGCACATCTAAGCAGACTTGTTTGGGCTTTTCATTTAGATATGAGGTTCTCTCTAAATGGATTAACTATTTCATCAAACAAGGGATGTAAAAGTCGCTTCCAATCTGCTGCTTGACAAGAGTTTGGAGGGGAAAAAGGGCCAGTCATATGGGGACAATTACCAAGAATCAGGGAGGTGCGCATATACTAAATTGATGAAATTTGAGCATTTTGAGTTGTTTCTATGAAACACATTTGCTCGAAATGAACGAACTTGCATTAACAATTTGACTCAATTGCATCAAAAAGTGGAGCGTGTTCTATAATTATGAAGCAAAGAGGCTTCGTAACAGATGCAGTTCAAATCGTCACAAATTGCAGCCATTTAGTGAGAGGTGTGCAAATCATTTGCTAGCAAACTGAAATCAGGCAAATTCAACAAATCACCTTCATTTAACAGCATTCATTTAAGTGTTTTTTTTCCTATTTAAGTCTGATAATCACCTACCCTCACCCCAACTCTAGCCCTAATTTCACGAAACATCACCAGTAAAGAGCTTCATTCACCAGAATATTGAAAGGAATCACTGAGTAAGCTGAGAAATATACCACATTAAATGAAAACAATAAAAATGCCTAATTTATTGACAGTATCTCTTAGGAAATTATTCTAGACGTTTAAAAGGACTGGTTGTTACTCGTCGCTGCTAAAAAAAGACGGACAAATACTACAATTTAAATAATATGAATATTTCGAATCTGGGTTAAGATTATATAAATAAGTGCTGTACTCTTTGCTTTTTCTATTTTCTTGCTAGTATATAAATGTCACCTGCATGTATACATTAAATATTATCTACTTAAAATATATAACTAAGATAAAAGGAGAGCGAGCGATTATTTTAAGATGTCGCATGCGAAATGTTTATTAGCTAACTGTGCTTGCGTTTATCCATTGATTCAACAATTATTCAGCAGCGTTGCCTTGCAATGGACAACAGATACAACGGTCTAATACCCTTACATATGGAATTTGAAGGTTTAAGTTTGATTTAATAAATATATCCTTAACCGACCAGTGTAAAACATGTACCTGCAGCCACACACTCAAAGATGCCCACAATCATCAGGCTTAAAGAACTACTGTAGTGCTCATATTGTAGGGTTTAATTTGTTTATTACTGATTCGCAAAAAAAGTCCGTTTTTAAAATAGAAACTTCAACGCAGTTTTTACGATTTACATTTGAAATTAAAATCACTTCTTACTGCTTACGTGACTCTCTTTACTCCCTATTAGGTGTCCAAGAGGTAAAAGAGGACCTGCTCAGGATGCTGAGAACATGTCATGATGAGTGGGTATGGAGAGACAGGGTGTGTTGTCCCATGTGGGATCTGGTCTTCACCAAAACAGCAACAATATTAGGACACAATAAAAATCTAACATTTCAAGATATTGTTGGGCACTAAACATAATTTGTTTATTTTTTGTGTTCTGCCACTAGCTGGGACTAGGTCTCTGGGGAAGGCATAGCGAAAGGATTAAAAGTGGTACATAAAGACCACTGCCAAACCGCTTCCCCCTCACTGGCACAGAAGACACCTTGCATCAGTCAATGCATCCACAGCTGTCCAGAAATGTAAACAACCTCACACACACAACTTCCACAATGGAACCCTTTAGGGTACTGAAGAGGCATCAAAATGTATGTTGTCTTCTAGTTAAAAATCAGCAGTTTAATAACTTTTTTCCTTCTTAATTATGCTCTTAGTCTGACTCAACATTCTCAAATATATGTTGTGGGAGAAGTCACTAGCGGAGCTACCGCTGGTGCAGGCGGTGCAATGCATCCAGGCCCTCCTCTGGAGGAGACCAGTACAGTCTAATCTTGGGGGGTTCAGATGAACCTACCAGAGGAAGAGGGAAGGTAGCTCTACCCGCCCCTGCTGTGGTCTGCCCGCCCCTGCTGTGATCTGCTTGCCGTGCATGCTGGGACCTGTAGTCCTGCTGAGTGTTCCTGCTCTAGAATGCTGTGGTCCCTCTGTGCTGTTACCCGAGCTGCTCTGTGTGCTGGCCCAGGTGGGGCACAGGGATGATATTGGTGAGTGAGCAGCTGCCCTGGAAGGCACTGGTAGTGTGTGTTTGTGTGCATATATTACAAAACCAAACATATGATAGTCAGAATAGTCAGGTTACCATCTGGATATATATATATATATATATATATATATATATATATATATATATATATATATATTCTGTATATACATGTCCATATAGTAAACTGACAATTCTATCATATGCTTGATTTTATATATATATAGATTGATTTAATATAAATGGAGCTCTAAGCAGTGCTGTTATATATTATTTTATAATAATGTTTTGATAAGTGGTCAGTGACAATATTGCTTTTTTTTTAATCCAATATGGAATATATATATATGTATGTGTGTTTGTAATCAAACATATGACACTCACACTCTATATATATATATATATATATTCATTGTGCAGTAGTACTTTAAATCCTTACTTCTAGAACTATGATCTACTAGCGACTTGCCAGTCAAAAATGACGGGGCAATAAAATTTGAAGCCATGGCTATGCTGTTTGACACATAATGTAAAGCTTTTTGTACTCTGAGGACCTTCCGCGCTCATTGCGAGCCTCTCCTTGTCACTCATAAGAAAGAGAGATATATATGTATCTATATTTAGTTAACTAATAATGAATGAATTAGTTACTGAATAAATTAATATACTTTACCTATTTGTAATTTATATATCCCGCAATCAATAGCCTGAAGAGCTAACAATCTGTTTGTATTTTCTTGCAGCATACAATGTACAGTTTGAGTGTTGGTGCCATGATGATAAAGTGTAATGAATGTCCCAACTGTGCAGTAGAAATACGCTGTGTGCGCGAGGGAAAGCCGTTGGTTTAGTTGTGTAAAGCGCCATTGCAGAGATTCGTAATGTTATTAATGTGTTACGCGACTCGTGAGCATTTTCCAGTGTTTTGCACGGTCCTGGGACGTGTAGCCTCGTTTTGGGAGGCCATTTCTTTTCTTGCTTAGGCGATTTTCGAGGGGCGAAAGTCGTCCAAATTGACTTAAATTCGCATTCCGCCTCACTGCCAGACATCCTGGCTTTTCACCCATGCTGTGTGTGATGTTTTTGTTGTATTTTTTGTTTGTTTTTTGCGGTTCAGCCGTTAATTTCTTATTTTTCGTATCTCGTATTTTTTTTTTAATAGTGGATTTTGTAGCTTGTGCATTCCTGCGTGAAAGTGCTATGGATTTGGCAGTGTTTTGCGTGGTCCGGGATCGTGTAGCCTTGTTTTCTTTTTTTGGGGCGGTCATGTTTTTTCTTGCTTAGGCAATTTTCGAGTGCCTAAACTTGTCAAATTCGCGTTCCACCTCACTCTTGGACGTCCTGGCTGTTCCCCCATGCTGTGGGTGATGTTTTTGTTGTTGTTTTTTTTTTTTGTGTGTGTATTTAGTGTGTTTTTATTGGTTTTTGGATTGCGCGATTTGGCCGTTAAACTTGTATTTTTCGTATTTTTTTTCTAAGTCTCGCGTCTCATAATTAATTTTTTACTAAGTCCCGAGTTTGTCAACATCATGCAGGCTGGCGAACCCATGTTTACTAAGTGTTTGGTGGCTAAGTCCCACGTGTTTCATTGCCTTCACTGTGCTCATCGCCTTTGTGCTGCGAGTTTTAGTGCCTTAACGTCTCGCCTCGCTGCGCGAGTGCTGTGAGGTAACGTGTTTAGGGCTGCGAGTTAACGTCTCGCTTCGCAAGGCTCGCAGGCGATGAGCGCCTTTGGAACTCATCGCCTAAGTGCTCCACATTAACGGCTCGCAAGCGATGAGCGCCTTTGCCGCTCATCGCCTACTCGTAAACACCGCGCAAATCGTGATGACGTCTCGTAGTTTGACAACTATTATATGTGATCAGTTGTTTCCTGTTAAATACAATAACAGTCTCCCTTTAAATCTCATTGTGGTAAAGATTAGTTGTAGATGCACAAAAAAGAAGCACGGTACTACCTATAAGTAAGGCCGATTCCTTCTTAAGAGTAACTGGTCTGTTGGCTTACCACACCCACTACCAATTCAGTACCCCTACTACAAAACTCCTTTGACTATTGCAGTGAAATCCACTCAAAACAAGCAGAAAAGAACTATAAAACAGACACTAGTGCTTATTACCTGTCAATAACTCAGTGGTAGAGCTAGTGAATGGAGGGTCCCAAAGCCCAAAATGTATATTGCGCCAACATATTCCGTAGCGCTGTACAGAGGCGCTGTTCCGTAGCGCTTTACAGAGGTTGATAACATGGCAAAAAAATAACACCTTATAAAGAATGAGGGCCTTGTTTTTGGGCTTAGAATCAAATGTACATAGTGCTCATTTCTAAGGCACTGGCACAAGATTGAAAACTCACAAACGTACAAAATAATATATATGTTGGCACATTACAAATAAAATGCCAAATTAATAATAGTAAAGATTCCAAACAGATGATAATAATTAAATAATAATTATTTAATAATTAAAAAATATTTTTTTATATATATTTTATATATATATATATATATATATATATATATATATATATATATATTAAATATAAATATTAAATATAAATATCATATATGCAATGTAGATCAAGTTTTTTCCCCGTAGTGTAGGGCCTCCCTACCCTGTAGTGTAGCACGGGGAATCCACATGTGACATCGTTGGGGATTCCCTGTCTCTGCAAAATTATGTGCTAGCAGGGGAGGTGCAGAAGAAGAACAGCAATGAACTCCCCGGATCCTGGTAATAAGCCCACAACAACAGGGAGTCCTTGTGAGGCTGAGCGAGCCAAAAGGGCATGGGCTGTGGTGGGGGGCAGCAAGGGGGCCTGATAATAGGATTAAAGCAAACATTTTATAAAAAATAAATACAAAAAGATTACACTGGGCCCTTCCAGAGGAGGGCCCCGGTACATTGCATCGCCTTTACAGGCAGTTGCTTCGCCCCTAACTTCAGAAACTGTACCCTCTAAGGAAGAGGATTAAGTGTGTTTTATAAATGCCCCCACATTCACATGGGCTGTGGGGAAGAGATCACAGGTGGCTATTTGCTATTGGGGAAGTTGCCATAGTAGCCTCTGAGAAGATGAGTGAATCTGGGCAATTATGCAGTAAGAATGACATTTTTTAGTTAAGCAGTCCTTCATTGATTTGGTGAAGCTTAGTGAATCTAGCGTATCTAGATTGTAGGCTCTTTGGAGTATGGAGCCCATTTAACAATGATGCATGTATCCTATGTTTTTATGCATTTCATAGAAACATAGATATTATGGTAGCTAAGAACCAAAAGGCCCATTTACTCTGTATCTTATATCTACCTAAGTGTTCGGCTTAATTAAGCCTCAAGATGTTTGGCCCTACCACTTTCATTGAAGGCTGTTTCACTTAGTACTAAAGAAAGGGTAATAGATTTCACATATTACCCATACATTTGCCACCTTCAGATCATGACCTCTTGTTCTTGTTGAATTTACCTTTGATGGTATAATAAGAGAATCTGAGCTGACTTAGAATAACTGTAAATGAACTCTTGGGATCTACTATTAAACAAATGTGGGGCGCATGACATATAAACTAGGTATATAAGTATTTTGTTGGCAAATATTTAAATCATTTTGTACTGTGTTATTGTAACACAAATCAGTATTTTTTCTTAATGGATCATTGAGCTTTTCATTGTTTAATTAGTATCTGAATAGCAATAAGGAATAAAATCAGCATTTAAACAAAAAAAAAATCAATTTAACTTTTCCTTTCCCATCTTCATGAGTTATTCGCCTCCTTTCCTGCAGTGGCCACTATAGTCAACCAGACCGTCTACAAGAAATTCTAGGATAGCCACCTGGGCAGATCTGCTGCCACCTACTGGACACCTTATTGGGTTGGAGAACACCAGCTTTGCCAATCTGCAACACTAATATTAAATGTAAGCTTTAAAAGCAACGTTATTCCTCAAATACTGATTATATTGCTAATCGCATATTAAACAAACAAATTAAACTCTACTGTATAATCTCCACCGTGGCCTTTTTAAAAACTGGCACATTCTGCCTACTATACCACCCATATTCCTCTACATTCACTAAGCTTCTGAGGAGCTCCATAACAACCTCTGCCGTGACCTAGTGTTATCATACTGTGGTACTAATCAGCAAGCAGTGCCATGCAGAGATAATCATGTATATTTCAATATGTATTTCTTTATAAGCAAAGTACTACACTGTATATATAGTTTTAAACATCTTTAAAAACTAATGTCCCAAACTTGAGGGATCAAATATAAAAGGTCAAAATGTTTCAATTGTTTATTTAGTAATTGCCAATAAAAGCAATAATTTGAGGGGGAAAAAAATACCTTTTAAATGTACATTTAAGCTTTTAGGTTTCTTGGTCTTGCTTTTCCCCATCCTCTATGAGGTGTCCAGATGATGGTAGTTGACCTATGCATGAAGATAAGGATCCCTTTCAGGACAGCCTCCTGGCAGATACTCTCCCACCCTCTGGACACATTATAAGGGGTGAGGAGAAGCAGATGCACCGAAGTCTGAAACATTAACGTTCAAATGGAAATTTTAAAGACTACAGTGATTTATTTTCCCTTGAATTACTGATTTTATTGCTATCAAATAAACAAAATAAACTATATTACATGAGCACTATATAGAGAAATAAAGTGCTTTACTTTATGATTATGTCCCTTTAAGCATATTTTGCAGGGCCCTTGGTGAAGGTAGAAAGGGTATGTAAATATATTGTAACTTTAGTTTATTTTAACTAAAAGAAAGTGCAATTAGGTCAGTGAACCAAAGTAGTTATGCAGGAGTACATGTAGCACATGTATATCTTATACTTTGCTGCATAGAAACAGCTGTCTAAAATCAACAAATAAAAGACATGTATGTGATATGCACAAATGGAAGTAATGAATTAAGGAACATTTTCAAGTTGAAAGAAAGTGCGCACTATAGTCCTGGATCTTTCCATTATCCTTAATCAAAAGGAGATACCAACCACAACTGATTTACCAATCCATCTCTCCCAGTTTATCAGGCCTATAGTTAATAGCATTTACTTTTTCTCTAGGTTTGTAAAGTGAGTTTCTCAAAAAAAAGTTAAGGCAAGGCTTCAGCTATCTGGTTGAACAAATGGTTTAGGTTCGGTCTGAGCTGATGGAAAATAAACATTGGAAAGAAGGGGAAGTGGTAAAGTGGGGTGAAATTGGCTGGAGAAAAAATATATATTTTGCTTTGTTCATTCACAGTGGAAGTAGAGCAAATGTATAGGACGGGAAAGGTGTCAGGTAGAGAAGTAGGAGATATGTAGGAAGCATGCATGTACATAGAAAGAGATAGATAGGAGCATGGTTATAGGAATTGGGGGAATGAATTTTGTTGCAGATGTATTTGTATGTTACATAGGGCCTCATTCTATTACCGGCCGTAAAACGGCCGCAAGGCTGCGATTCCCTTACGGCCGGCCGTATATCTTGGAACCGGCCTTAAGTTCAGAAACTTTAAATGCAAAAATAAATTCAAGACGGCACTGTACAGCTCTGTAAATGCTAGAGATCATATTGGGGGACATGAGGATTAATAGCAACCCCCTCTCAAGCTTGCACATCAGCCCAAACCCAAGTTTACATTAACTGTTTATTTTCCGGCCGCAGCGTGGCCGGGTCTGAGGTGCTCCAAGCACTCTGGACTTTTTACATGGATTTTTGACATAAATTTAAAAATTATTTTTTTACGGATTTGAGTATAGGGGAATGCTGTGCTATTTTTGCTAACACCTACAATCACTTTATAGTCTCCTCAGAGTGCAGGATGGCTTTATTTCGGCTTTATAATGTGCATAATTGGTGCTAGCGGGACCTTTTTCCTGCAAGTAAGCTGCGGCTCGGTTTTAGCCTTGCAGAGAGGTTTCCCGGAGCAATTGAGCGGCTGCAAGGGATATCAAGGCGCCAGCCGCAAGCCTGCCGGAATCCCCAGCCTGAGGGGAATAGAATAGCAGAATAGCCTGCGGCCGGTCCTTGCGGCCCCACATCTCCTACGGCCGTAAATAGAATGAGGCCCACAGTATTTAAGGTTGAAAAAAGACTTTCAGTCCATCAAGTTCAACCTTTTTAAGATCTCCTCTGATCTGCAATATGCGGATTAAATATTAATTAATTAGTTGTATAAAAAAAAATAAAAAATCCCTCCCGATCCCAGACACTGGCGACCGGACCTCTCCCTGGATCAATACTGCCCCTCCAATTATCCATGATAACCCTGAATTCCCTTTTTAATTAGAAATAAATCCAGTCCCCTTTTAAAGTTATCTATCGAATCCGCTGTCACCACCTCCTCTGGTAGAGAATTCCACAGATTAACCACCCTTACTGTGAAGAACCCTTTTCTTTCTTTAAGGTGGAATCTTTTTACTTCTAACCTCAAGGGATGTCCTCTTGTCAGTTGAAAACCTCTTGGCACAAAAAGCTCCCTTGACAAATCTTTATACTGACCCTCAATATATTTATATAAGGTAATCATATCTCCTCTTAGACGCCTTTTTTCTAGAGAAAATAAGTTTAAGTTGGTTGGTCTTTCTTCATAACTTAGCCTCTCCATTCCCCTTATTAGTTTTGTTGCCCTCCTCTGTACCTTGTCCAGCTCTAAAATCTCCTTTTTATGAAGTGGTGCCCAAAATTGTACTCCATATTCCAAATGAGGGCGTTCTAGGGATTTGTATAGTGGCAGAATTATATCTTCTTCCCTGGCTTCTTAATACATGCTAATATTTTATTTGCCTTTATGGTAATTACCAGAGGCAGGGCTGGATTAACCATTAAGCAAAATAAGCACATGCTTAGTGTAGGGGGCACCACAGAAATCTTTCATTGATAGATTTAACATGGACCATATGGTGTGAAACTGCAAATGGTGCAGCTTCCACAAAAAGGGTCTCCCACAATAAAAAATAAAATTAAAAAAACAATAATAAAAAAAAAAAAAAAAAAAAATATATATATATATATATATATATATATATATTATTAAATAATAATAAAATAGTACTAATAGGTTAATGATATACATTGTTTATTATTGTTTATTTTTTTGAACTTTATATATATATGGAGGCACATACAGCCTTATTAAATTTCGATTTGGCCAATTGAATAGGGCTATATATAAGCACAGAGCATATTTTTTTTTACAGACGTTTTTAGTTAGTGAAGACCTTGCTTTTGGATAGTAGTTCACTAATGAAAAACTTCTGTAAAATAAATATCCTCTGTGCTTATATAGAGCCCTATTCAATTGGCCAAATCGCAATTTAATAAGGCTGCTAAACTTTTACGTGCTTAGGGCCTCTGGTTTTAATCTGGCCCTGACCAGAGGACCCCCCCTCATTTATTTATTACATGGTAACATATCAGCAGACTAGCCAAACAGATTTGCTATATGTCTCCTGAAGAAGTGCCTATTCCCATAACGTATATTAACTAATAATAAATAAACAACTAATATTAAATTATTTCAATGTTAAATTGTAATGCAAGTCAATGTCTAATAATTATGTTCGTACACATTTACCTCATGATTTGTATTATAATAGAAGCAACAAGTTAACTTATGAGAATTTGCATTTAGCATAAGCACGTAGAATACATGCAGTAGACTAATATCTTTCAATTTAATGTATGTCACATATCTGGATTGAAATAATATTAAAGAACATTATGCATCTTGACATCTCTATTAGGAAACACTGGTAAAGGGAGAGAGTAATACAAAGACTGAGAAGAGAGAAGTGGAAAAGAAACAAATCAAGCAAATGTGTGTCTTGTGAGAATGTGGGTGTACGAAGCAGAATACAAGCATATGTGATGAATTATACATGGTGTTACTCTATCCTATATATTGCACACGTTGCTAATGGTAAGGCAGCATACCTACATGTTTAGCCATTCGTTCTTACAATATGAATGCTGTACCCTCCCTCCATTGGGATGACTACTAAGTCAGTACATTTTTGCTTTCAGATCTTATTACAACCTTAGGATATGTACACATAGAAATACTTGCATTAAATGTCAAAGTTGTCTTAAACTTGAACTGGAAAATTAAAATAGCATATGGTTCTGTTTCAATCCTTAGCTCTGCCACATTTCAGGCACCAAAACACAAATCAGCACCTCTGATTGGGAGGTATTGGTGTGTTGCTATTTACTTGATCTTGTGGATCAGTTCTGCCTTAGCAAGATGTGGGACTCATTTATCAATGTCTCCAAGCTCAGGGGTAGACAAAAAAAAAAAAAAAATGTATCATTGGAAGAAATGTATTTTTTGGATCTACCCGGTACAGTACTTCCTGAGAAATATCTGTCGATGGGGAATATTAATTAACAGACCATTAATGTCATAAACTGTCTGTGGCCCCCCAAAGGAAAATGTTAGTTGGATAACAAACATTAAAGGACCACCATGTTATATATGTTTTTTTAAAAAATATCTAATATTGCTAATGGGGAAAATAATTTAGAAAGCAAAAACAACAAAAAAACACAAAACCTTAAATGTTTTTAACTTTTACATGCAATTATTCTTTACTGCGTGAATCCATTTTGTTCTCTCAATTAATTTTGCTGCTACTTTCCCAGGATGGTATGTCCTTCTCAACTAATGAGCTTTTGTTGAAAGTACTGACATTGGACCGATTCAATTGCCAATTCGTAAATTTATACACACTTACAATCACTCTTAATATTGCTACATATTCAGCAAATATTACTTATTGGCATTAATGAATTCTTAAGTCAATAGAATGCATATAAACATTTATTTAAAAAAAACACCCGAAGCCAAATGTATTCAAGGCATTTGCAGGTAGGTAATAGATTATGGCCCATTGTGGCTGACATCTTGTCATATAGAAACTTATTGGGAATTCAAAGTCTTCTCTCACCTCAGGGAAAACGTTTTGCTTTTTTTTTTATACAATTAGGCTGTTACGTACTAATTGTTAATTGTTGTTCTTCAAAATAGTACATTTTAAATATATGACTGTTGCTGTTCTTTTTAAATACTGGTGGTAGTTTACTAAGCATTTGATTAGCATTGGTAACTTGCGATTCAGCATCTCGGATCATCTCGGCATGCCACCAATACAACTGTCTCATACAGTAGCATTAATTAAACGAAATATGGAAATATTATGGATAAATTAATTATTAATACAAATTATGAATTACACTTATATATATGTGCTTGTGTGTATATATCATGGGAGAAGCTACTGCCAGTGGAGCAGGAAGTACAGTGCACCAGGGCCCTCATCTGGGGTGGGGGCCCAGTACAGTCTCCGCCTCTCAACACGGCATCTTACCCCTGAGCTCCCCTGTTGCTTGCTCAGCCTCACTGCCCCCTTGAAGGCTTCCTATTACTCCTATGCTGGCACATCTTCTTTATCAACCACTATAGTGCATGTACTAAATCTATACACTTGAATTTAGCATTGCATTTTTTTGTGGCTGCTTGTACAGAAATATCTTCTAAACTGTGCATGTTTTACAGCCTTATTAAATTGCGATTTGGCCAATTGAGTAGGGCTCTATATAATCACAGAGCATATTTTTTTACATAACTTTTTAGTTAGTGATCTTCTATCCAAAAGCAAGGTTTTCACTAACTAAAAACTTCGGTAACAAAAATATGCTGTGTGCTTATATAGAGCCCTATTCAATTGGCTGAATCACAATTTAATAAGGCTGTTAATCTTTAAAATATGCATTACTTAATTTTATTGTGGATCTAATTACAATACCTGAGATTTAGTAAATTGCATATAGACCTGAGTAGCACAAAAACATGAAATGCCATATTAGATTGTAGATTAACTTGCATCATCTTAATAAACTGACTCAAGATAGGGACTCAGATGAGGTAAGAAGGGCAGTTTTTCCCTATAAGAAATAGTGCATGGTAAATCAAGCGATAACATGAGATGCACTTAAGATACTTAGTAAATTCCCCTACTATATTCACTGTTTTATAAATGACTAATACTATATCATAATATAAATTGTATCTGAGGCAAATGGATATAGATACATAATAGATTAGAAATGTAATACAATTGTATGTAATAAAAATGTGCACTTTGTAAGCATGCTGACTTGGAAAGTTCCTGATACATCTCCTGATCTTTCTTTCTAGATCACAGACCAGGGCCCTCATTCAATTGCAATTTTTCAAATTGAATAGGGTCTAAATAAGCACATAACATTTTTTTTTTTAAAGAAGTTTTTAGTTATTAAGCATCTATCCAAAAGCAAGGTTTTCACTAACTAAAAACTTCTTTAAAAAATATATGTTATGTGCTTATTTAGAGCCCTATTCAATTGGCAAAATCGCAATTGAATGAGGGCCCAGGAGTCCTGCACCAGACACCCCTCTCTAGGGGCTGAAGACTCTACATGTATAAGGCCATGCAGGGAGACAAGATATTAAATGGAAGGACTGGCTCTGCTTTCTTGCATATAGGTCAAATTAAAAATCCAATACATTTTGCAAAGGGAGTCAGACTCCATTTACATATTATATATGTGCTGTGAGCAAATACCCTAACTGTGAGCAAGGAAATGTAAATACATTTTTCTTATACTGCAAAAGTAAAGGTAATGCATTCCTTAAACCTATATTTTGTACTTTCTTTATAATTCCTATTAGAGAATAAGGATATACCAAATCATAACACTAATGCTGTAAAATAGTTTTTTTTTCTATTAATACAGCATGTTTTTATTTTCCCTTTATATTTGTGTCTCATTGTTTAAATTGTAAAATTGTTTGAAACAAACATAAAGCAATTCATATTTTTGCTGTTTCACAAGAAATGTAAATATATATATTAATGATTTTTTGATGAATAGTTCTATAAATATTATTGTGAGAATATGTATAGAATTGCACATTATTCTGAGCCAAAACTCCAATATAATTTTACAGTAAAGGCATATATTTATTCTAAGTGGATAAGTAATAATGTATAGTGCAATGTTTTTATTTATAAAAAGTAAAAGGAGAATTGTAAGTTGTCATACATTTTGTTAAAATCATTTTCATGTTTGAGAAAATGTTAATAAAAATGGATTTTTGGAAAAGGCGGTCTGTGATGCTTTTTTTTAGCTACATTCAATTAAAGTCAATCTTTGTCAGACTTGTATACAGATTGAGTGTTACAAAAATATGCTCTTGGGAATACAATAGTTACTGGAAGAAATTATGGGAAAGATTCAGTAAAACATCACTTTGGTTTGAATAAAGGAAAATAGGAAGCTGTGTGTATGTGTATGAGAGAGAAGTGCATAGCTGTCTGTCTGTCCTATATATCTATATTTTCATCTACCTATATATCTGTCCATCTATCTATCTAAAAATCTATCTATATGTGTGTATGAACACATTTATATTTCATATATCATATATAGTAGATGCAGAGAGAGATTATATATAATTTGCATTTGCCTATTGTATGTCAGTGCCTAGATGTGGAACACAGAAAATAAAACATAAGGTCCAGTGCAGTATACTATAGACATTGTGACATATCAGGCCACATATGTTGTATGGTACTTACATGTGCCCCCCTAGCTCTATCCTTTCCTTAGGATCCCCCTTACTGACCCCAGTCTCTACAAGAACTACTGGCTGTTTCCTGTCCTCCTTGATTCTTTTCTGCTGGGATGCTGTAGCTGTGACAATATAAAGTACACATACAACACACAAGCACACCTTGATACAATTACACACCCATGGGGGTCAGCATCTAATGGCAATATGCTGCCTTTAGGAATTATTAATGCTTGATGTATGATTGTTAAACGATATGGACAATATATGCATGTAAACACACAGTTCAAACCCAAATAACTGACATCGGGAGACATTTGCTAAGCATCTCATGTGGCTGAGGTGCATCACTGTATTTACTATGCACTATTTTCTATGGGGGCAAATTGCCATAACATCCCTTCCCACCACATGTGAAGCTTAGTACATTCCCCCATTATATATCTGAGCGTGTTATATGGTATCATATGTAAATGCAGGGATATTTATCTAGAATAGAGGACTGCATATGTAATATAATTAGTAAATATTTATGTAACATATCTAGGGAAAAAAATGCAGATAAAAATGCAAAATTAATTTAAATTTTGGACAGTTTAGAAAACTTTTGATTTAATATTACATTAAATTACATTTCCTACGGGCGAAGTTGCAGAATAATGTCTTATTATCCCTAGGCTTGGGAGACAAAACAAGAAATAAAGAAGGAATTGCATGTACTGATGTACAAGACCACATACTGCATCTAACATAAAGGTGTCTGGGGTGCTGTGTTATACAAATGAAGGGTTTATAATTATTTTATAAATACAAAACACACACCCTGACCCGAATACAGCAGAAAGTAACACACAAACTAAATGTGAGTTTGATACCACAATCATCTGAATATTATGTAGAGATATAGATAGATAGATACTCTATATCTGTATGTACATACAGTACATTTGTCTTTATATTTCATAGTACATAGTTACATACACGATTTATATAATCCATATGTACTAAAATGATGTATGTGTGTAGTAGCAGTATACACACAGCCAAGACAAGTCAAAGTCAAGATGATGTATTTCCTCAGCCCATACCCCTGAGACGTGTCCTAACATCCTGCTATTGATTGCTCTCCTTTGATTGATATATTAGGCGCTCGTATATTATTATTATCTCTTTAGGACCGTCTAAGGAGGGTTAGAAACATCAGCAATGCATCTTGCAGTTTGTTATCTCCCAAGGAGGTGCAGAGTCAGATCTGCAGAGGGTTTGGGTCACATTACATATACTAGCTGCTTCCTATTTGCACCACTATAATATGCATTTCTGTATTGTATCACATGGGTTAGATGACTTCTGTCTTCAGCACAGGACAAGCAAGCAATTGTCATCTTATATCACAGTACCAGTAAATAAAAAATGTGCATAATACTCTCAGAAATAAAAGTAACTGGGAATCCAGATCTACAGCTACTGCAGGGAATACATGGCAACCATGAGAAGAGCCCAATCCAACCCAAAATATGTGTAATATGTGATGCGATTACCTGGCACTTAAAATGAGCAGTCAGCACACAGTAATGTAAAGGTCAATGTGATTGAACTGGTACAGATACTCACTCTCACCTCAGATGGTGACTTTGACCTTTAATGATCCCTGTGTCCCATTCTATTAAATCTGAGAGACTATGGGCAGAGTCTGGATAACACCCAGGGTCCTTTAGGACAAGCCAAGAAACATCCAACATCTCAGGGACCTCTGTATACTGATATACAGTGATCACAGTGGTTAAACACATCCTTCAAGTGTTTTTTAAGAAAAAAATAAATCTCTCTCTCTCTCTCTCTAGATATCTCTCTCTATACATATAGATGTAAAATTCTAGATCTCTCTCTCTCTCTCTCTATATATATATATATATTAGAAAAAATAATCTAGCCAGATATACCTGTCTATCTATAAATAGATAGATAGATAGATAGATGACATATAATTTCTAACTACATATACATACATGCATACACCTGCAATCACTCCAAATGATATTATAGGATGATAGCTGTTACTTTGGCAGTACTAATGAAGCAGACATTTGCAGTATAATCATATTATCAGTATATTACTAATAACACCAGGCCAGCTGAGTTCCTTACTCCTATGTTGCTTCCCAGGTTGCAGCAGTCCCATCCATGTGTGTTAGTATACAGGGAGTCCCAGGCTGCTGTGATCCAGGCTCAGGGTGCTGTGTCAGTGGCATTTTTATTAATGAGATTACAAAAACCTTGCATATTTAGCTCTGTTTGAATTGAGTTGCTAGGCAACGACTGGATGGCAATTCATCCGCGAAATTTAAATCTGTATGAAGCAGCTTTCCCTCCTTACTGAGTGATCACCACGAGGAGATCAGCCTGTGTGATCCACAGCAGTCTTGTGGGAGAGCTAGGAGGTGGGATCAGGGAGGCCAGGGCTACAGAACTACCTTTGTAGGGGATTCTGGTAGCCATGCTAGCCCACAGAGACCATCACATACTTCATTCTCTTGTGAAGGCTTTGGATTTAGGGCCTCATTCAATTGCGATTCGGACAATTGAATAGGGCTCTATATAAGCACACAGCATATTTCTTTACATGAGTTTTTAGTTAGTGAAGACCTTGCTTTTGGATAGAAGTTCACTAACTAAAAACTTCTGTAAAAAAATATGCTGTGTGTTTAAATAGAGCCCTTTAGATTTGCCGAATCGCAATTTAATAAGGCTGTATATATAACAGAGCCCTGCTACTAGATTGTGACCTGGCCCTGCATAATATAAAAATGCATTTTTAAAATATAACCTATTGGCAAGTTCAAAGGTATCATATACAATATCATGCAAAAAAAGTAAGGATGTGGAAAGAGGGTTTACTAATAATCTCAAGTGCATCTCATGTTATCCCCTGATTTACTATGTACAATTTACAGCACTTCTTGTCTTATCTCGCTCATCTCAGGTGAGAAAGTGCTTAGTAAATCAATTCCCCGTTGGTACAGGTGAAGGAAAACCAAAAACTACAAATAAAGTATGTGTCTATTAAACGGGTTCAAGGGGA